>CAOKZL010001571.1:0-325828 GCA_948472985.1 Iguana delicatissima
TCCTAAAATGTTTAACATAGGGGTCACTTAACTGTTTCATGTCCTGCACCTGACATTCCATCGTTTCTTGCTGACCCCTGAGCACCTGGATTTCGTACAACAGCCTGCTAAGGTCCTCCTGACGGATCTTTGTTTCTTCGCTTTTTACAACCGACACCTGGAGGAACGACAGTGGGGAGAAGTTGGCAAGGGTGTGGAGATAATGCGGAATGGAAGGGTTAGCAGGGGATATACTGTCCATAAACATGAGTTAAAGCTAAGAAGCCATTCATACATTACAAGTTTTGGCTAACCCCTCAGTCAAACAGGCCATACAGTGGATGAAAAAGCCCATCATCCCCGTGCCAGCTGGGGGTAACAGGTTTATAGTCTGGCACCAGGTTGAGAGAGGCTGACCAAAATTTCTCAAAGGCTTTTCCTAGAAATGTAACACAGGAATGTCACAGACCCACAGATATAGTGGCTGGCTGGCTTGCCACTGGGAAAAGCAGAACCTACTCTTACCTCGACAACACTGAGATCTCTTTCTGATGCTGGAGTGTCACTGTTGGGGAGGGAAAAATGAAGGCATTGCACCTTCAAGTAGGAATTCTTCCCTTGCAAATGCAATTTTATTTCCAGCTGTCATGTCCTGGCTAACTTAAGTACTCTCAGAGATTCAAAGCAGTAGCATTTATTTCAGAGAAGCAAGCAACACAGTAACATTACAAGAAAATTGCTCAGGCTGGAGCCTTAGAATCAAGCATAAGCTTTACACCTTTTCATCTGAAATTTAGCATGCGCACCAAAGACTGGCCAACACCTTTACCTATCAAATCAGCCCAGTGGCTGCAGCAGTTTCCTAGGCATACCATTATTTACATGTTTTTCATCCTGAGAGTCAGGATGTGTAGACTGCCTGCTATCAAGACTTTCCGCACAACATTCTCTTGTCCTTCTGTTGTTAACTCCCTTGTCTGATCTCCCTTGCCAAATGGCCACCGCAAGGTGACACTGAGCCTAGAGAAATCGCCCATTCAGTCCACTGATATCATACGTGTTACAAGCCAGTGTCAATTAGAGGTGGATACATGTTAATTCTTGCAAGCTATACCCTAAGAAGCTTATTGATACTACTAGTGTATGAATTGCAAACACTACCAACAAGATCAAATCACAGCAGGACGAAAGCATGTCTTGGCACCATAAACAAATGTCTAGCACAGCAGAGAGTGAAACACAGAAAATTATCCACATCTAGGCCTCTTAGTTATTTACTGCATTTATTCCACCTGTCTTCCAAATGGGATCCATTTGCAGTGTTTGCATTTCCACAGTAACTCTGCCTGTCCCTTTCCTTTGGATGTCTCAACTGTTCTAAATGCTTAAGTGAAGTTTTAAGTTCCTGAAATGCTAGAAATTTGAGGACTGATGGAAAATTTCATGGTGGAGGACAATCCTTATTTTCGGACGATGTCCTCATTTTGCATGTCCCTCTAGGGCAGTGGTTCTCAACCTGTGGGTCCCCAGATGTTCATGGACTTCAGCTCCCAGAAGCCCTGAGCATTGACCATAGTGGCTGGGGCTTCTGGGAGCTGAAGTCCACGAACATCTGGGGACCCACAGGTTGAGAACCACTGCTCTAGGGCTACACGCCGGTTTTATATTGAGTCCACCCAAGGCTCTAATAATTCTACCCCACCCCACCCCAGCTAATAGCTGAGGGGGCTTGCAGGTGCTCAGAACAGTCACAGAGGATGAACTGAGTTAGTAGCGATAAATTTCGGTTGGTAATCGATGGGAGGGGATCGATAACATATTATTGTGCAGTGCAGTGCTTATCTACGGGCAAAGCAGAAGGACCCGGCTGCTCCCTTTTCAGTCTGTGCTTGGTTAAATCCATGGATTCGGAGCCCATAGATACCGAGGGCTCACGGTACACGTTCCTCTCAGGGAAATGGAAAGCGTGAAACATTGGCTTTGTAGATCATATACAAACCCTGCTGCCATAGATAAGGATGAATAACTTGTGGCCTTTCAGACGTTGTTGAACTTCAACTCCCAGCAACCTAAGTTAGCACAGCTAACTAATGGAAGCTGTAGTTTAGTTCAATAATTTCTGAAAGCTCATACGTTGCCCATCCTGATCTAAAAATCACAGAGGCTGACGCCACAGTAACGGACTTGATAAAAGAATGTTTCAACACTATAAGGGTAGCTTCATATTGTGAACTTGCAGATTTCATAAGAAACTAATAATTTCAGCTTGCTACCTTTCCTACCTTCCTCTTGATGTGTTCCAAGAGGTGTTCATGGCCTTGCAGGAAATACAGATGCTGGAACTCAGTGTCATCGCGTTCAGGCTTAACCAGACCACCTTGCTCAATATTCACCACTTTCCGAAAGCCATCTAAACATAAGGGACAAACAGAAAACTATTGAGAACCATAAGAGCTGCAGGGCCAATGTACACTTTGTACTGTATGCCAAAGAACGTGCAAAATGTGAACATACTTCTGAGCATTTCTAACTGCTGTGCAAAGGTATGTGAAAAAAGCCGTGAACTTTTGACATTCTGGAGATATTCCCTGCATTGTCAGCCACAGAATCTCTCTACAAAACACAGAAAATTCTGAGATATATTGCAGGATGGCCTGCTCCAACCTAGTGTGCTGCAGATGTGTTGGGCTACAACCTGATCCTGGCAATGCCAGTTGGAGATGGAGGACCTTGCCATTAAAAACACACACTGGGAGGGCGCGATGCTGAGGAAGGCTATTGTTGGGTGCACCACCAGATTGCAAATTTCACTGATAAATCCCACAGTAAATCCCAGATTCTGCACCCTAAAAATAAGACTATAATTTCTTTGTGGCTCTATTTTGCAGAAAAAAATTTAATCAGGATGAGACAATCTGGAAACTCCTAATATAAGTCAGCATGCAGCAGTGTTAAAAACTGGACAATATTTGACCATTGATCATTAATTTAACTTTTTTAACCTGGCAAAATTCCAAATGATTACACATAACTGTCTTTAGTATCAAACTATATTTAATAGACAAGAGCTATATTAAGATTAAGGATGGAAAGAATATTGAGATTATTGAAATTGCTCACTGTTTTCGTCAAGAAGAAAAGTAATGAAAAATTACACCCCTAATTCAGATGACACACTGAACTAAGGTTAGTGCTACATGAGCAAGTCTCAAGCTCAACAGCTCTCACTTTTCTCTGTCTTTGTCATGCACTGGATAACCCACAATCCACAGAAATCACTCTGAGGTAGACAGCACTTTATTCTTGTGGACAAACATGAGCAACACCACACATTTCCACAGAAGTTGCCAAAACTGAAGGGTACAGGCAGCATACACCTTTTTATAGTTTATCAATACACATTTGGGACAACATTTTTTTTCTTAACACCATTGTGCTAAGAACGGTTTCTTGTGCACATTAAATATATGCTGTCCTCTCCCTCCATTATAGTAGTTTTGCTTCCTACTTGAGGGAAAAGAAACCTGTGGTCCTGTCAGGTTGCTTTGCTAAGCTTCCTGCCACTGAAATGCTAACTTCTTGGATGCATATTCTTTGCTAACTGCTACTTTGTGATTACCTTTGCATTTACCATTGAAAATGGTGTCACTTTGCATCCAGGCTTAAGCATTGCTAATTGCTGCTTCACTGTAATTCAAAGGCCGCCTGTCACTACGGTGTATTGTGTTAAGGAAGACAGGAAAACCGAAAGTAAGGATGTATTGAGAACAGAGATGTCTAGAGATAACCAGAGTGAAATATGAAGGCAATTATGGCTTTGACCAATGAATGCTTTGCATGCTTAAAGATGTACTGACAGCCTATGCAAGTTGGAGGCTGTATGTAACCTCCTGTTTTGACAACTTCTGTGGAAGTGTGCTGTGTTGCTCATGATACCCATAAACAATAAACTTCTGTCAACCCCAGAGTGAGTCCTGTGGAGTGTGGATTATCCAGTACATGACAGGTCCTCTATTGTTAGGCATCCCATTATCCCAAACTAGCATGAGCGGTGCTCAGGGAATGATGGAATTGGCAGTCTAGCAACCTCTGGAGGGATCCATACTCTCCATCTCAAAGCTACTTACACATGTTCAGCTGCCGGACAAAACTGGCCATGTTGTTATGCTTGAAATACTTGGGTAGCACTTCCTTTGCAAATCGACCTTGGTCAAAAACATGAAAGCTGGTGCCATTCTGGAAGGAAAATAATTAGGCAGGATTAGGTCCACCTTAGCTGTACTTCAGAGCAGATGCTGCTGCGTGCCTTCAACTTATGCCAGCCTAAAGGTTGACCTCTTGCAGGGGTTTCTTGGCAAGATTTGTTCTAAGGAAGTTTGCCATTGCCTTCTTCTAAGGCTATGAGTGTGATTCGCCCATGCTCACCCAGTGGATTTCCATGCCTGAATGAGGATTTGATATAACACAATAAACAGAAATCTACCCGTGATTGTATCTTATACAGTTGTGCAACAAATTTAAAAGGTTTCAAATGGAACTGGGAGGAAAAAGATTTACTCCTCATTAAGAGCTTTCAGTAATCAGGGAAAAGAATAGAGAAATTGATAGAGGACCGCTGATGGAACCTATTTTGCCTGTGGTGACTACTAAAAAAAACCCTAAAGGACAGGTCTTGGTGTCTCCTGCATGTCAGAAAGGAGTTGTTTCTGCCAGCCGACAACCTGCATGACAGTTTCAAAACAATGTTTTTATTTAAGAGGTAGGGAAAGGGAATAACAAATTGGATTGCAACACTCTGATGCCAGGAAAATCAGGCAGCATTCCTTCGCTATGCTAAACCATCATTATGTGGAGAGAGTGGGAATCACAAAGCCCTCCAGATGTTGTTGAACTTCAAATATTGACAGCCTTAGGGTCCTTTCACACTACACAATTAGAGCACTGCATTTTATTTTATATTTTTGATGCTGGTCTATGACCATAATAATAAAGATTTGATTCGATTCGATTCATTTTATTTATAACTGCAGTGGCAACATCCTATAGAATACTAGATAGCTTGGTGAGGCACGAGAACTCTCTAAAGAACCATCTCTGAACTGCAAATCCCACGACTCGACAGGATGGAACCACAGCAGTTAAAGTGGAATCATAGAGCTATACACTCAGCCCTCTGTATTTGCAGCTTTAACCTTCATGGATTTGATTATTTGCACGTTTTTCCAACCCATATCTCCTACTCAGGCACTATTTTTCTGGGGGAATCTTTCCTCTTGGAGGCTCTGATCAGACCCTGCAGCCCTTTTAAAAAACTGCTTCTGGTCCTGGTCCTCCTCCTCCTCTTCCTCCTCGGCCAGCTAAGGACAGCTTGCAGCCTGATCTCTCAACATCACAAACCCTCTCCTAATATCCTCCTAAGAAAGGAGATGGGCGAGGAGAAGTAGTATAGAGGCCACCATGCTGATGCACCCCTTTCTCTCTCCTTTCCCTGACCTGGTTTGGACCCTGGGTGTCCATTTTCCTCACCACGCCTCAGCCTCCTTCCCATAGACAGATACATACATTTTGATATTTGTAATTTTTCCACTTTTGCGGGGAGTCCTGGACTCCAAACCCTAGTGAATGTGGAGGGTTGACTGTAACTGTATGGTGTAAAAGGACCCCTAGTCAGCATAACCAATGGAGAAGGATGCTGGGATTCAGCCCGACAATATCTAAGGGTTACATCATTCTCATTCCTGGTTTAATGGGATCTGAATAAGCATGACTGTGCTGCCACAAGTCCTGGGTTCACAGGCTCCCTGCTTCACGCACGGCCAGGAAGGAGTTTGGGAGTATTCATTTTCACTATTCATTCGTTCTTGTTTTGTTGCATCACCTGGACTGATAAACTTAGTTTCAAAGAAACCAGCTTTAAACCACAGTTTCTAAAGCTAGTTTGTCCAAACTCACCACAGCAAGATTAACCATAGCTCTAGGGTCAGATAATACTGCAAGCCAGGGTTAATGGGATACAAAAGTGAAATCTCCTAAACACTTTCTCCCAGTCACAAGGCAACAGCTTTGGGAGGCATGAACATGACTCTTGCCATCTCTCATTCCTGCTTATGCACTTCACAGTTTAGTGTGACTGGAATATCAGCTCATAGTGGCTTAAAGTAGTATGGCTCAGGCTATCTGATGTAGAGGACCAAGAATTACCTTTTTTTTTCCAGGACCCAGCACAACATTTTCACCCATGGACTACAATTGTTTGTCTTTCCTGGAAACTTGCCGGGGGCCAGCAGCCAATGGCTCAGGAACAGGCACTAGTCCAGGAACCACCAACTTTGAGTAATCCTGGTTCAGCAGATTCAAGACTAGCTTACCAGTCCAAAGCCTCTTCCAAATTCTGAACATCTCTTGGTACAGCAGTTTCAATAGCTACCAGCTATTCCATTCCTGGATACAATTTAAAGTGGTATTTTATGAGGGATAAAGTCCTATACCAGCTCACATCCAAGTTACCTTGAAGAACCAGAAATTCCTGTACGTGCCTGTCTGGGCTTTAAGACCTTTATGGGAGGCCCTGCTCTCCATCTCATCACCTTCACATGTGCATCTGGTAGGCATGTGAGACAGCGTTCTCTCCTTCTGATAGAAGGTGGAGATACTTTTCTTTCTTCAGGTCTTCAGCCATGGAATGTTTATGAGGAAAAGGGCTTTAATAACTGTTCTATTGGCCCTCTTGTCTTCTGCTTTTTAACAAATATAAGTTCTACTGATAGAAAAAGCTTTAAAAAAATAAAAACTGTGACCAGAATTCTGTGTCAGCTACATAATTAGTTACACTTAGTTACTTTGTTAAGTATACCTAACTATACAGTGGAGCTTCAACTTTTGCAGGAGTTAGAGGTGCAAGACCCCTGTGAAGGTGGGGAAAAAATATAAAAATGGCACATACTTGAGATAATACTTGTCTGGGAATTTCTAGGTCTTCCAACGTGACTCTATGGTCAGCTTTCAGCAGAGGCTGACCATAGAATTGTGCAAGAGTGGCTCCATGGTCAACCTCTGGCACTGGACTTGCTCTGGAGGATCTAGAGCAGTGGTTCTCAACCTGTGGGTCTCCAGATGTTTGTGGACTTCAGCTCCCAGAAGCCCCAGCCACTATGGTCAATGCTCAGGGCTTCTGGGAGCTGAAGTCCAAACACATCTGGGGACCCACAGGTTGAGAACCACTGATCTAGAGATTCCTAGGAAGAACATATTAATCAAGTCTGCAAATAATCAAAATCCACAAAAAAGGAAACTGGAGAATGTGGAGGGCCAACTGTAGCTAAGTAGCCAACACAGAACTCTGGCCTATTTTTTACTGATCCCATCTTTTAACTGTAGCTGGTTTGATTTTTGTTTTATTTTAGTTTGCAAAATGCCTCTGCATTTTGCAGAGTTTTTATCATAGAAAGAGAATTACAGTTGCCCTCCACATTTTTTAGAGTTGGGGCACAGGACTCCGCAAAAGTGGAAAAATTGCAAATATCGGAATGTATGTGTCTGTGGGAAGGTGGCTGAGGCATGGTGGAGAGAGCAGGCACCCACGGACCAAATGAAGCCAAAGAAAAGAGAGGGAAGGGGGTGGTTCAGCATAGTGGCCCTGTATGTCTTCTATCTCACCCATCTCCTTCTGTGGGGGGACATGGGGAGAGGGTTTGGGGTTCTGAGAAATCAGGCTGCGATCCATCCTTAGGGCCAGGCAGGGGCTGGTGGAGGAGGACCAAGACCAGAGGTAGGTTTTCAAAGGACCGCATGGCCTGACTGGAGCCACTGAGAGGAAAGGCTGCCCCTGGCAAAGAAGCGCTTGAAGTGGAGGGACAGGGATTGGTAAAATTCACCAACAGTCAAATCCATGAAAGTTAAGCCTGCAAATGGAGAGAGCCAACTGTATATTTCCACGGACTCTCCAATCTAAAAAGCTGTCTGCATGTTCTAGTTTGTCATGTTTAACATCACCTTCATCCCCCCTCAACTTAGCATGGCCCCCTCCTCACCCCCACCCCAGTGTGCTAGTTCACTACATTCAAGAAACCTTCCCTAGAACCAGAGTGAGAAGGAACAGGCCCCCAAAGCGATCGAGTTCAGCACCCTGCTGACACAGAGCAATGTATCGGCACTGCATTCTCAATAGCTGTCCATCAAGATGCTGCTTAAAATTCTCGAACAGAGAGCCCAAGATGTGCCAAAGCAGTAGGGTCCTCTGTCAAACAGTTTGCACCACCAGTAAAGTCTTCCTCATATGTACCAAGAACTCCTTTCATGTCATTTCAAGTCACTAGTCCAGCCCACTGGCTCTGCCCTCTGGAACAGCAGAAGACAGTATGCTCCATTTTCTACGTGACAACTCTTCAAACATTTGAAAATGGCCACCATACTACTTATGTCTCTTTTCCAAGCTAAACATATTACTCCAACTCTCTCTCTCTCTCGCCCTATAGTCCAGAATTCCACCACATCACTCTGTGTAATCTGTAGTTCAAACCTTACTTGAGAGTAAGTTCCAGGAACTTGGAGGAATTTAGTTCTACATTGGGATGAGCTACTACAATGATATTTCAGATGTTGCACTACAATTCCTATCAGACCTAGCCACAACATAGTCAGTGGTGACGCATTATGGGAACTGAAGTCAAAAATCCTTTGCCTACTCCTTTACATAAAAATGCACAGGACTGATGAAGTATCTACCAGAAAAGAAAAATACCAGGCACACACTAACCTAGGAACCATGCATCTGATAAAGCAGACTTAAGTCTACTGAATCGTATGCCACCAACTTCTCTCTTTCAGTTCTTCTCAAAGATGCTACAAGGTATCTTTGTATGATATGAGGCTGAAGCTTGGTTTCTAAAACAAACCTCGTAAATGGCATTGACAATCAGTACAATGTATATCACACTTCAAGTGGCTCAGAGTTAATTTCTGGAAACCCCTTTCAGCACCAAACCTGTACCTTCTAACTGTACTCACAATACTCCAGCAGATGAGATGGTTGGTGTCTGGGTCTTCTACCAGAGTCCACAGCTTGGTGAGAAAGGCAGGCACATTACTGGTATAGCCATCCATAGCCAGAGAAGCGGGTGAATCCTGCATAGTTCTGCAATGTTCTGACTACACGACTGCCATCTCTTTGTCCCAGCAATACTTTTTCCCCCTACTCTCTCTGTGTATGTCAGAGGGAGCAAGAACCATTTAGTGGTTTGGGCCAAGCTGAGAAACACCCGCCCATTTCGCCTCTGACAAGTCACATCAGCAGCACCCCTGGCTCTCTTCCAAGCTCAGCACAATGTGCAGGCATGGCCAACCACGGGGAACAATACCCAGAATGAAAGCGCACCGCATTTGACCACACAAAGCCGTGAATAAAGATGCAGCATCATGCAAAGAGAATACACTTGCTTGCACAAACACAGTGGGCCGGGAGGTCAGCACATCACTGGAAAGAGCCAAAGGAACACCTGTTAACTCATCTGCTCCACATGCAACCTGAAGAAGGTGACTATACAAACATCCCACTCCACTTAGCTTCTAATTTGCTTTTCCAGTCAGTTCAGATCCTCAAGATGCTTTGCAGTAGAAAGAACACAGCATAAGTTCCATCCATTTATCAGAAACAATCACAGCAAATTTGCAGCAAGTGGCAGATTTAGAAACATTGGGTGTCTACCACGGTTGCACGGAGCAGTTGACAGCCAGCGCACAGCCAGCATTATACTAGAACCTGTGCATGTCTCCAAAGCCACCTTCTCCGACAGCCTTACCTATAACTAGCTCTTTCCCACTTCAGCCACACCAGCTAGCCAATGACTACAGAAACCTTCAAACCACATTGCTCTGAAGTCATGCTTTGCAAAGATGGGGCCTTAGGAAGATATTCTAACTGTATGCGAGGGGGAGAGGAAGATGGTGCTACTGTCATCCAGAGCTCCTGACACTAGGGTTTCCAGCTCAGGTTTATCTAGGTGCTGAGATTTCCAGGCCAAAGTACCAGCCTCAGTTCACAGTGTGTCACTCAAACACAGATAGAACATAGTTTCCTGTTTGAAGATTAAGATTTCCATCCTAGCATTTGGGCTATTCCCAAATGAATGGGAAATGAAAAGATTTTATTCTTTCTCAATGACTTCACAAGATGGGACAAGGAACATTTAATATAGCGTACCTGTTTCTAAGAGCTAGAGTGGAGTAGCAGTTTGGGTATTGGGACTACAGTTGGCCCTCCACATTTGCCACAGGACCCTTGTAGAAGTGCAAAAAATCACAAATATCAGTGTCTGTGCCTATGAGAAAGAGGCTGAGACATGAGTGGGGGGATTGGGTACCCAGGGTCTAAACCAGGCCAAGGAAAGGAGAGGCTCAGCATGGTGCCTTTATACTTTCCCTCTCTCACCCATCTCCTTATTTGGGTGGGTGGGACATTGGGAGAGGGCTGGTGGTGCCAAGAAATCAGGCTGTGAGTCATTCCTAGCTTGGGGAGAAGGACTGGAGGTGCATTTTCAAAGGGCTGCACACAGCCTACAGATCACACTTTGCCCACTCCTAGGCCATTTCTGCACTGGACTGTCATAGTGCTATTATTGCACTTTCAACATCCTATGGAATCCCAGGGTTTGCAGTTCAGGGAGGGGCCTCAAAGGAGTAAAGTAGAATAATAGCACTATAACAGTCCAGTGCAGAAATGGCCTTAGAGTAGTTACTTGAGCGTAGGATTAGGACTTTGGGAGACCAGGGCTTGAATCTCTGCTCAGCTATGAAAACCCTTTTTGTGACTTTGGGTAAGTCACACTCTCTCATCCTCAAAGGAAGACAAAGCTAGACCTCCTCAGAATAAATCCTGCTAAGAAAAACCCCCATGATAGTTTTGCTTTTAGTACACTGTTAAGATGAAAACATCTTGAAGATAATGATAACAATGCTTTAGCCTACTTAGGACTGAAAAACTCCTAGGAGAGTTTACAAGCAAACAAACAACAGGTGATTCAAAAGCCTTTACTTCGATACTGAAGCGCAGAAGAAACTTATCTTCTACCTATTCCCCTTTTGCATCTCCACATACAGTTGAAAACAGCCAAGCTGAAAGCACTGGGCTTTTTACTCCCATAAAAACATTAGGCATAGGTGTAAAAAGATCAGTTTTTATTATTACATGCCAGTCTTTATTATGAATTATGAATATTACCAATGATATTTAAATTTCTACAGCATAAAAAAGTTGCAAAACATTAAAATCTTTGCCCGTTTAAAAAATATTTTAAAATAACCAGCACCTAGGACCAAAATAGACCTGTGTCATTCAGAGAACAGCAGGCTTGTGCCTTCGCCTCCATGTTGTACTCCTGGTTTAAAAGCAAGAATGGGAATCATGCAACCCCCCCCACACACACACACACACATGTTGGTGGAATACAATTTCCATCAGCCTGACTCAGCATAGCCAATGGCCAGGAATGCTGGGAATTGTAATCTAACAACCTCTAGATGGCCCCACCCTTCCCACTTCTTTGTTCCTGACCCAGACAGCTATCCCCACTTGAACTGTTTAAAAAATATATTTGCAAAGCAGCAGTTCACTATCAAGCAATTTACCCATTTCCCTCTCTTACTCTAATGAACATTTTGTTCTGTGTTAGAGGCACATAGCATATCCACACACTGACTAAATCACAGGTACACTGTTGGTGGACTCCCGTAGAGCCATCTCACTGACGTCAGAGTGTACTTTTTCAGATTTGGGCAGTTCTGGAGGAAAGCATCTACCACCTCTGAGGTCACAACACAGTAACAGTGGACCTCTTTCAGGTTCACGCATCTCTCTGCCAGTTCAATCAGGGCCAAATTGAGATCAGGAGACGCAAAACCAGAGAGCTCCAGCACCTCTAATGTCTGGCTGTAGAACCGAGCAGCAAGCCTCACCTGATCCACCACGCAGGCAAAGTTGTTGAAACGCATAGCGGCAACAGGGATGAACGGGCTGAGGACGTGAATCATATTCCTTGCAGGGATCACAGGGGCAAATTCCAGCCCCACGCGGAACTGCGGGTGTCGCTCAACCATCGCAGTCCAAAGCTCGTTAGGGATGCAACAGCTCATGCCGTCATAGAAAAGGTCCAGGTACCAAAAGGACCCTCTGCGCCGGCCCAAAAGTTCCTTAAGCAGGTCCACAGATAGGCCAACGTAACCAACCCCCAAGGTGGAGAGCTTCGGACAAATCCTGACAACCTCCACCACAGTCTCTGGCCTCAGCATGATCAGCCCAGGGGCAAGATTGTTGATCAGAAAGGTGTGTAAGTTTGGGCTCTGCTCAGTCATCAGGCCCACTGTCTTGTTGTCTATAACAAAAGGCATTTGCCTGAAGTCGAGGTACCGAAGCTCCGTCTTATCCATGCACTCAAAGAGTCTCCTGATGCTTTGCAAAACATCTTGGCCTGAATAGTAGAAAGGATTTGTCCCAGAACACACAATGCGCAAGGCTTGCAACCTGCACTTCTTCTTAGCCATCACATCCAAGAGATCACAGACATGCCTCCGGTTCACCCCCTTGCCTTGTTCAAACACAATCTTCAAGTACCTGATGCGCTGTATAAATTGTAGAAACTTCAGGAACATGGAATGGCTCTCCTCTGGCAACTGATTCTCAAAACTGAAACAAGAAGGAAGGAGGAGTCATAATAGCAAGATTGACACACTGAATGTTAGTAAAAACTTCCAGCATAATCTCTGGCATACAACTCTTACTAATTTGTATTCCATTCTAGAATTAGGCAAAAGCAGCCACCCACATTCAGAGTAGCTTTGGCTTGAGTGGGAAGAGTCACTTCCATTAGGGCTAGGCAAAGGAAGCAAACACACGCTTACAAGATGGGGTACTTAGCTTAGTAGCAGTACGTGTGAAAACGAATTGGGGATCGGTTGTTGTGGGTTTTCTGGGCTTTGAGGCCATGTTCTATTACTATTTTCTCCTGACATTTTGCCTGCATCTGTGGCTGGCATCTCCAGAGGAGGATTGGGGATTACTTTTGATCAAAAGTTGAACGTAAGCCAGCAGTGCGATGCTGCCTCAAAGAATACAAATGCTATTTTAGCCTGCATTAATAGGACTAGTACAGTGGCCTCCCCACTTTTGTGAGTTTGGGGCAAAGAATCTTTGCAAAAGCGGAAGAACTGAGTAACTTCCCTCCTCTGCACTCCCCGTTCCATTTCCTTCCAGGGCTCCCCCTCCCAGTCACTTGCTTTTTTTTTTGCAAAAACTCCTTTTGACCCTGGGAGGTATGGGGCTTCCAAAGTTGGCATAAATGCCCCCCATGTCTCTTACAGCACATTTGGAGGAATTCTAGAACAAAAACAAACTGACCTCCAGGGGTACCAATAAAGGCCCTGGGGCTGCAATATTCCCACTTTGCATTGCATGGCAGAGCCAATCACGGATGCTGCTCCTCCTTACCTGATCTCTGAGAAATGCCAGACAGAAGAGGCAGCAACTGTGGCAGCCCAGTCCCTGCACACAGATGCAGCAACGAACCTCTCTCTGACAGGCAGGAAGGAGAAAACATGGGCTAAAATCTCTGGTGGGATAAATTTCCAAAGGCTTGGGTGTTCATCGGCCATTCTCAGAGGCTCCTAGTTGGCTTCTCCAACTTCTTAACTCTCTTCACTGAGAAAAAATATAAAAATAAAAGAATCTTTAGCCCAGGTGTGGGCCATACAGGAAGCTCATAGAGTCCCCCAAAAGTCAAAAATGTCCCCAAATGTCCACTAGAGGTATGGAGGATGCTTTTGCCATACCTTGGGCCAATTCAGAGCCAGCAGAGTCCTTTTTTTGTAAAAGCAAGTGAACAGAAAGTGACTTCTGCTCATTTACTGTTATTAAAAGCTGGCCTCTCCCTAAGCTGCATACCTCAGGATTCCCTAGGATGTTGAAAGTGGAATAATAGCACTGTAACAATCTAGTGCAGAAATGGCCCAGGGTATGAATCCCCGCTCAGCCATGTAAACCCACTGGGTGACCTCAGGCAAGCCATACTCTCTCAGCCTCAGAAGAAGGCAATGGCAAATCTCCTCAGAAGAAATTATCCCAAGAAAAAACCATCGTAGCAGCTTTGCCTTAGATTTGCCATCAGCTGGAATGGATCTGAAAGCATATAACAAGGTACATTTCAAGAACCTTATATGATGCTACCTTTAGTCTTACCCCATCAACCATCATGCTTTTCCCCTTCTGACATGGATGGGTTCAGTGTAAGTTAGGATGTACCAGTAAACTGCTGAATTGTATTAGAGCAGGCATGGCTTTTAGGTAGCTTTTAATAATAGCAAGAAAAAGATAACTCTGAGATTACACTGTTTGCTACTTTTGGCAAGGCAACTCTTAAGTTACACCGTTTGCTACTCTTAACAGAGCAAAAGCAAGACAACTCTTAAGATACACTGTTAAAATCTTTGACCATCAGTAACTTACGATGTAGATTTATACTTATGCATGCAAGCCACGGCTCATGAGGCATCTAAAAATTTTGGACCTGGTTCCACTCCCACCTATCTCAAGCTGCTCTTTTGCACCTACCTGTGGTTGGTTTCCCTTAATTTATTTGCAAAATCAAATAAGCAAAGCACATTCAAGAACATCCCACGCAGAAACGCATGAGATTTCTGTTCTTGGACCACTCTGCCCAAGAGCCCTTTCATTCTCAGAATATTTTGTAAGACATTTTGAAAAACCCTCAGGCCTATACATTAGGATGCAGAAGAAACAATAAAACCCTTCTCTATACATACCCAATTCATCCCCAAATTACTATTTGTTTCAGAAGCAACAAAACACAACTGTGTAACTTGATGAAGGCAGGGGCTTTTCAGTGGTGTCACCCAACCACTCAAATCCTTTCTTCAGCAAAGGCCAAGATGTGAAGACTGTTCTTTTTTTGAGGGCCAGCTGAAAACATGTTTATGCCAGCTTTTTCCTACTGATGCATTTGTTCCATTTTTTTTTTAACCACCCTGGAAACATTTATCCTGCATAAAATTCTTGGAGCTGTTTTATACAGCATTTGTATTGCATCAGAGGTTCATAAATGTGAACTATTTACATAAAGTCAAGCAGCATACAAGTCCTACAAATTATTATTAGAAGGAGCATTAGGGTTTTTTCTGCAAACATTTTAAACACATTGAAAAGGAGAAGCCCTGAATGTCTGCCCATGCTTCCTTTTGGTACCTAACCCAAAAAATGCCTGGCTGGAGCCCTCAGAAAGGCTAGGAATACAAACTCCACATAGAACAGGAAACTGGACAGAAAAGTAAGAGTGTGATTTGCCCAAGGCCACCTAGCCCTTTCCATGGCTGAGCAAGGCTTTTAATTCTGGTCTGGTAGAGTCCTAGTCCCCCATTCAAACCATTACCCTTTACCTCTGGACTTTCAATCCTTTTTAACCATTGTTCAACGTGTTGCAAAAAAACAGACAACCATAATGAGAATTACATGAAAAACTCACAGTATAATATAATGTGAGCCATATATATATCTCTGTCTATATATAGAGAAAGATAACTACTAGTAGTAGAAAGACAATTCGCAGTAACAAATATAATTAGCAGTGATTTTTTTTTTTACTAATTTTTATATGTATTAACCACTAGCGTTTGCTGTTGATACTTCTGGAACTACAGTGTTTACATTCCTTTCTAGACACCTGATTCCCCCCCCCCCGCCGGTCCTGCATTTCAGGAAAAGAAGAAGAACGATTTTCTCCCCACCGGTTTGCACTCCAAACTAAGAGCGAACCAGGAGGGCGCCTACAAAGGAAAATTATAACAAAATTAACGAGAGAGAAAGACAGAATAACTTGGCAAAACTCTCCCTCCTTTCTCACCTTATTCTTCGCTTCTGCAGACGGGGGGGGCACCGGATAACTCTCAGCAGGCAGCAATTCTCCCGGTTGCTCCTGCAACGCCAGCCCAGGAACAGCGCCCTGCGCCCCCGCTTTGCGCTCTTTTAGCGCCCGGCTGCACGTGGCGCTCCCGCCGCACCTGCGCACCCTTAAGGTCCAGCGGCAGGCGGAGCTGCGCAGGCGCGAGCCCGGGAAGGCTTTCGCGTGCGCGCTTGATCAATGCCTTACGTGCAAGGGAAAAGCAAACCTGTCCAAACTCTCAGTTGGCCAGGGGGACGCTGGCAAAGCGAAACTGTCTGGGCAGGTGCAATTTATTCTGTGCCCAAATTGGGAATATGGAGTGTCCCTTATATTGGGAGGGATAAGTTAGTGTGGAGAGAGCTGTTGGGGCGGTAAGAATAGTCAATTTCAAAACAGAAGTTGTACTGAGACTGCCGTGTAATTTCATGCATTTAGAAATGCATCTGAAGTAGACTGTGGAGGAGGGTCAGTCTGGATAGCCTCAAGATCCTGGGCATGCTTATAGAAATGCTTGAAGAAATCCTTCAACTGTGTGCCTGCTCTGCTGAATTACAGAGAATGCTATGTGCTGAGCTAAACAGAGCTAGTAGAGTCTTCCTGTACTAGAAGCAAGGTCAAAGCTTAGCGTACTGAGTTGTATGTTTTGCCCTGTTCCCTATTTCTAGAATATAAACAACTCGGGGACAAAGAGAGTGAAAAACACTTGCAAGGCGTCAATCCTAGAAGGAGAGAAGGAGGGGCAAGGAGAAATGTCTTTGTGTGTCAGAAATGCTATAAAATCATTCTGCTAACTGAATTTGGGGCTCTTGGCACTATTGGCCAGCCAAGCAGCCCAGCTGCTTCTTAAAAATAAAAATTCTTTCTCCTAACTTCTTGGTCTCCTGCCTCTGTGTCCCGCTACACATCCTCTTGGGTTTAGTGAGGTTTGCTTCTGAGTATGCATGCCTAGAACTGGGCTACAGGATTCCTAATGAGCTGTGTAAGTTTGGGGAGTATCACAGAATTCTTCCTCCAACATCTCACAGATGAGCATTGGGACACATGGACGAACAACATCGGAGTGTGCAGCAGATGTTAATGAGGGAAAATAGACCAGCTAGGAGACGCTGCAGCAGTTTGATCTTACCTGAGCCTGCTTGGAAAGGGCAGGAGTCTGTACCTTCCTCTCATCTCCCTTTTTGGGGGTAATTGAATACGAAGTACTTTTGCACTTTGAATTCAGTTTGTAGCAATGGAAGTAAACTGAGGACGCAGGGAGAAAGTGGGGTGGGAGGAGAGAAATCGGGACATTTTCAAAGCAGCTGAAAAAGTGGGCCAGCAGAAGATTCATCTGGACTCTCCTTGCTAAACTGGGACGAGTCACAGTATGGAGTGGAGGGTGTGCTTGTCTTACTGAGAGCCAAACCTTGTTGTTGTTGTTTTTGCATTGGAGGGGTTTTTTTTTGGTTTTGGTTTTCTGCATTTTAGAGATGTTTGTTGATTGTGGTGTGCCTTCAAGTCATTTCCAATTTAAGGCCAACTTTTCATGGGCTTTTTTTTGGCAAGATTTGTGCACGGGGGTTGCCTTCACCTTCCTTTGAGACTGAGAGTGTGTGACTTCCCCAAGATCACCCAGTGGATTTCTGGTCTGATTCCAACTCTGGTCTCTAGAGGCATCCTCCAATACTCCAACTATTACACCATACTGTCTCTCTGTACTGCATTTTATTTGCTTTGATTGCAGGGCATTTCCAAAGAAATTGTTACTCCATGTCTATTCTCCGATTCAAAAAGTTTCATGAGAAGCTTCTCTGCTACATGCAATCCAGACCTTCAGTGCTGAAAGTGATTTTAAAGAAGAGAGACAGTACAGAGCTGCAAATATATTTACACACCTCAGTTATCCTAGTAATTTTTATTATCTTGCCCACTAGCAGAAAATACCTAAATTAAAATGAAGAAAAGTTCCTAAAACTCTTATTAAAACTTAGAAAATCTGCTTTAAAATACAGCTGCATCTGGTACTGGCTGGGGATTATTTTTATTTTTGGCTTCCAGTGCCTTCCAGTATTGAAATAGGGTGGGAAATAAGCAGTTCCTGGATGTCCAGTAATGTAAGTTGTGATAGTTTCTATAAAGCAAATTCATGTGTTGATAAGGCTCCAAATGCAGGAAAAGCTAAGTTTATTGCTGCTAAGTTTATTGTTTCGCAAATACCAGCAAGAACATCATGGGTAAGGACAAAAACAGACAATTAATTATTCCACAGTTGTAATAAAAGGAGATCAGCTTTTTTAAAAAAAATACACCATAGTCCAACAATGGGGACTGCATATCCATTTGGATACATAGCTATTTAAAAAGGCTTTGTATGATTACCTAGCCCAATGGTTCTTAACATTTTCCTTACTAGGGTCCCCCTATAAATATAATTTCTTGCCCCAGACGCCAAGACTTAACTCAAGATGTAAATATTTAAATATAGAGCTAAATATTTATTGAAATATTCAATTTTTATTAACTTATTAAAGGCTTCTAGAGACTAGAGTTCAAATCCTTGCTCAGACACTGGGTGACTTTGGGAAGTCACATTCTCTCAGCCTAAAAGGAAGATAAAGGTAAACCCCTTCCAAACAAATTTTGCCAAAAAAAGAAAAAGAAAAAAGAAATCCTCTGATAAGTTCACCTTAGGGCTGCCATAAGTTAGAAGCGACTTGAAGGCACACAACAAGAAAGTGCCGCTGACAGGGGGAGCTCTTTTTAGGCCTCATGTCTCTCCCCTTTTAAACTGACTTATGGGACTCTAAGGCACGCCTATCACGGGATTTTCTGAGCAAGATTTGTTGCCTTTGCCTTTCTCTGAAGCTGAGACAATGTGACCCACCTGAGGTCACCCAGTGGGGTTTCATGGCCAACTGGGGATTCAAACCCTGGTGTACAGAGTCATAGTTTGTGCATGTGCATATGCCTGCTGCCCCATCAGGGATGTGGCAGCAAGTGTGTGCATGGGAAGCGTTTTGCAAACAAGGGAGCAGTTCTGGCACCCACACACCCCCTGATTGCTGTGTCCTTGTTGCTGCTGCAGTTGTTGGTGTCCATGAGGACTTCACAGACCCTGGGTTAAGAACCACTGACCTAGTCTAAATACCCTAAAGGCACCAGGTCCCACCTGATCTTGAAAGCTAAGCAGGGTCAGCCTTGGTTAGTACTTGGATGGGAGACTGCCAATGAGTAGCAGGTGCTGGGGGCTATATTTCAAAGGCTGGAACTGGCAAAACCACCTCTGAGTGGGAAACTTCTGAAACAGTGGGATTAAGGGTGTTAAAATCTGTTTGCATGCAAATTTAGAATGTACTTAGCCACTTGATTACTCCCTTATTTTTTTTCACTATGTATGAATGTATGTATGTATTTATTTTTACTGCTACTTCATCTTTGGAACAACACTGCTTAAGGTCAGTTAGGCTGACAGAATGTAACTAGCTCAAGAATACCCTGCAAGTTTCATGTTTCTTTGGAGACTAGCACTCAGAGACTCCTGAGTCCTAGACCAGGTATGGACAACTGTAGAAGGCTAAGGAGCATTTACCCCCAACACTTTGGATGGCTGCACCCCCTGACCGTCCCCCTGCAAAACCAAATTGAATATTTTTGCCTCCATATGCCCCCTTGTGGGTTGTGGGGGCATTTTCCTAGACCCTATCAGTCCTTTTAGGGCCCAGTGGTTCTCAACCTGTGGGTCCCCAGATGTTCGTGGACTTCAGCTCCCAGAAGCCTCAGCCACTATGGTCAATGCTCAGGGATTCTGGGAGCTGAAGTTCACAAACATCTGGGGACCCACAGGTTGAGAACCACTGTTTTAGGCTAAGGAGAGGCATTTTTAACAATAGGAGGTGGCCGTAATAACTGCTTGTTCTCAAAAAAAGAGCCTCTCCTTGGGGATTGGTCAGAAGGTAGGTCAAAAACATCACAAAACTGGCCCCATACATCTAGAGGGCATGTAGGGGCATTTTTTGACCCCAGGGGTTGCATGTGACCTGCAGGCTGTTTTTTTGCCCAGTCCTGTCCTAGACTAATACTCAAACTACTATACCACACTGTAGTAGAATGGCCTCTGATTTGTGTTTATATCTGTTAATATCCATTGCTTGTTCCACCACAACATTTAGCAATCCAATATGTTAGTTCTGTACTATCCACACAGCCAGCTCAGTCAGAAGTAAACCGAATTGATACTGTAGACCTCGCAGAAGTGAATTAGTTCCAAAGTTCCCACTGGCTTTTTGAGAGGCGAAATGTGAATGCTTTCTTAGCTCAAACTGAAAAGTTATTGCAGAGATTGGGATAGTTACTTTTGGGGGGCCTACAACTCCCCAAATCCCTCAGCCAGCATGCTGGGGAGTTGTGGGTCCAAAAAAAAAAAAGGGGGGTAATTTGTTCAAGTGCTGAATTATTGGACTTTTGTTGCTTTCCAAGGGCTGCGTTCTTTGGTGATCTTCAGAGTGTAACTCTTCAGATCAGCGCAGTGCAAAAGGAAGGCATCCACCACATCTTGGCTAACCACACAGTAACAGTGGATCTCTTTCAAGTGGACACACTTTTTGGCCAAATCTATCAGGGAGGAGTTGAGGTCGTCTGACGAGGTGGTGCGAAGGACCAGCATCTCCAAAGTCCTGCTATAGCTGCTGGTGACAAAACGGATCTGATTCACCATGTAGGTGTAGGTGTTAAGCTGCAAAGTGGTCACGGGGATGTTGGGCTTTAGGATCCGAGGGATCTTCCAAGCAGGGACTGTGTGGTCGAACTCCAGTTCTACTCGGAGCTCTGGATGTCTCTCGCTCACCATGGCCCACAGCTCTTCGGGGATGACTGGGATATACTTGTCCAAGCGCTCACAGAAAATATCTAAGCACTTGAGGGAACCTCTGTTTGGCTTCACCAGTTCCTGAAAAACATCCTCAGACAGGCTGGCATAATACAGCCCCAACGTTGAGAGTTTAGGGCAGACCCTCAAAACCTCGACAATTGTCTCCGGCTTGACGTTGCAAACCAAGGTCCGGTTGTTGATAAAGAAAGTGTGCAGATTTGGGCAGCTGGAAGCCATGAGGTGCACAGTGCTGTCATCCAAAGTGAACGGCATTTTCCGGAAATCGACGAGCTGAAGATCAATCTTGTTCTCGCTCTGGCAGATGTTCTTGATGCTCTGCAGGATGTCTTGGCCGGAATAGAAGTATGGGTTTTCTCCTTGACACTCAATGCACAGTGCCTGCAATTTATGGTTCTCCTTGGCCAGCATGTCCAAAATGTGGGTGACGTTCTTTCGGATGGTCACCTTGGACTGATCAAACACAATCTTTAAGTGCTTGATATGAGGCAGGAACTGGTGCAAACTTTTCAAGGTGTCTTCTTCATCACAACTGAAAGAATAATTTAGGGATGTCATTTCTTACTCAGGCCATTTCCACACTGCACTAGTTATGGTGCTATTATTCCCCTTTCAACATCCTCTGGAATCCTGGGGTTTGCAGTTTAGGGATGAGCATTTAGGATTCTCAGCCAGAGAGCTTTTTGGCCTCAGGAAACTACAAACCCCAGAATTCCACAGGATGTTGAAAGTGGAATAATAGCACTATAACAGTGTAGTGCGGAAAGGCCCTCAGTCTCTTAAACACCACTCACTAATTCCTAAACCTGACTGATTCTCTTAACCCCAGCCCTTATTTCACTCACTCTTTTCTTCTAACTATCTTAACTACTCTGACCGTATCAACTATCATTCACCAACCCTCCACAGATCCCCTCAGAAATTCCACCATTTATTCTCAACATTCCATTTCATCCCGCCTCCCTACAGCTCTTTACCTTATCCATCGTGCATACCTAACCTAATTACCTTAATATATAGTCATTTAAACAACATGCCTATGTATATGCTTATATACATAGATACACACATGCATTCACCTCCACATCATGCAGGATAAGGAGAGTTAAACTTCCCCACCCTAGACAGTGAAATCCAGCTTCTTCATCCTGCTCTCTGCATCAATTACCCTCTGTTTCTCGCCCACAATTAGCGATAATGTGTAAATTAGTGTTTCTTTGAGTGAGTGTTGCCAAATGACGGTTTTCTCGGAAAGCCAGAAGTACCTGCGAAGGACAAATAATACCTCGTTGATGCCATAATCAAAAACCACTGTGGTTTTCGCTTCTTACCTGACTTCCGTAAAGCCCCAAACAGAACTGGTGGAAACTGCTGTGGCCCACTGTTGGCACACCTGGTAGGCCGCGTGCCTGTCTTTAAGGGGCAAGTAGTAAAATATGTGAGCCAAAATTTCTTCAGGGATGTAGTTCCATGCATCTGTGGCTGGGGTAGGCATCCTGTTCCAGGCAGTTTGTTGCAAGCTTGGAGTGTAGCTTTTTTCACTGGGAAGAGGGGAAAATAACAATAATTTGCACGCTAAAGTGGAACATTAGAAATGGGCCCTTTCATACTACACAGTTGAATACCTGCCAACGTTTCACAGATGAAAATCAGGACACGTGTGGTGAAGCAACATCACAGTGTGGTGGAGATGGAAAACATTGATGAGGAAGAACACACAAACAAGAGAAGCTGCAGCAGTTGGCTTTTGCCTGAGCCTACTGGGAAGCTCAATAGTTCACCCTCTCCTTCCCCCTTGCTGAGCTAATGGAGTGCCAAATATTTTAGCACTTTGAATTCAGTTTGCAGCAATTGAGGGAAACCAGGACACGGGGGGGGGAGTGGGAGACGACAGAAAAGGGGGCATTTTAAAAGCAGCTGAAAAAGTGGGATGACAGAGACTTAATTAGGACTGTTGGTGCCAAATCAGCAGAGTTGGAGAGTATGCAATTATGATGGTACGCTGCAGTTTAATTGTCCCGACTGCATCCTGTGGAATCCCAGGGGCTTGTAGTAACTGCAAATCCCAGGATTCCATCGGATGGAACCACGACAGTTAAAGTGGAATTTTAAACTCTGTAATGTGGAAAAGCAGGTGTGGAATCAAAAAGCAACCAGATCACATATCCAAGGTTGATGGCAGGTCCTTTGTCTCAGTTCCTTATCTGTTGTGAAACTGGAAAACATAGTGATGAAATTATTCTTGAATTATTTAATATGTGTATGTTTAGCTTAGAGGAAAGAAGACCATAAAGGTGATGTGGTAGCCTCCTTTAAATATCTGAACAGATATCATGTAGAGCAGTGCCACTCAAACTAGTGGTCCATGGACTAGTGCTGGTCCACAAGCCATTAGCTGAAGAGTTTCCAGGAAAGAATGAAATAATTATAGCCAATGCAGGCCCTTTCCACACGGGGGATGGGGGAACGGGGCAGCGCACGCAGGGACGGATCTTACCTGAAAACGGGTTGCTCCGTCCCTGCGGGGAGCGCGCGTTCGCCGCTCCACACGCTGGCGAGTTTCGGCGGTGTTCGGCGGCGCCCAAAATGGCGGCCGGCGACTTCCGGCGGCGCTCCGCCAATCAGGGCAGCGCGCCAGCCGGAAGCCCGCCCCTGGGCAGCTCTGCAGGGACGCGCTAGTGCGTCCCTGCAGTTTCACACGGGGCGCTGCAATGGGTTAGCGCGCTTGCGTTTCGTAAAAACCTCATAAAACGTGGTTTTTAAAAAACGCGCCGCGCCACCCCTTGCGGCCGCGCTAGCGCGGTTTGAGGTGTGGAACCTCCACTATTCAAACCGCTCTAGCGCGCTCCACGGTGTGGACGACCTCCGGATGAGTCGCCCTAAGCCGTTTTTTTTCCCCATGTGGAAAGGGCCGCAGTCAGCCCTCCATATCCACAGATTCTGTATTCACTGATTCAACCAACCATGGCTTGAAAATAGTAACCCCCCCCCCCAAAAAAGCCCAAAAAGCAACTTTTGATTTTTGCCATTTTATATAAGGGTTGCCATTTTACTAAATCATTGTACATAATGGCACTTGAGCATCCACAAATGTTGGTATCCACTGGGGGGTCTAGAACCAAAGCATAGTGGATACTGAGAGCCTACTGTGTATGTTATATGTCCATGGGTTTTTGAGCTGCCCTCTTCTAGTTGCAGAGATGTGTCTCTCTTTCTCTCATGTTCCTACTCAATGTGCCTGTGAGGGTGGTGGGACTGAGCACCTCCCCTAAAGACCACAGAGTCCAGGCAGGCTCATATGGGAAAACAAAGACGTCCAGATAGCCTGCACCTGAATTGTAAAGGGCTTTTATATGTCATAACCAACACCCAGCAACTTCTGTGAAGCTGCAAGAAGGATCTGCACGTGTCAAAAGAGAGGGAAGGAAAAAGAGAGAGAGGGGAAGGATTTCAGACCACAGATGGGCACTTTTAGGAAATGCAATGCTAGGTCCCAGGCTCCATATCTGGCATCTCTAGATTCAGCCATGAAAGGCCCCTATCTGAACCGAGGCAAGCAGCTGCCTGTCAGTGCCAGCAACACAGGCCTAGGCGCCTAACTCCGTCAAAGGCCGCTTCTTGCGTTCCTGCAACCACATGGCTGGAAAAGTAGACAGAGCAACAGAAACAGCAAGCCTGCCAGCTGTGCCAGTGCTATTTTTAGCTGCCTCTGGGAAGCTTCCCTCCCTCTCTAACCAGCAGAATTGTCAGCACAAGGGTTTCATTTCGTGCTTACCAGTTACGGCTGTCGCCTTCCTCTTCTGCCTGCTGCAGCCACAGCCTTTTGTCTCACTCGGGACCCAGAGAGTTCAGCTCTCCTCCCAGCTTTCACACTGGAGCAGTCGGAAGGTACATGGCTTGTTAACCATTGTTTGCTTCCCAGAAATGATGAGGTCACTTCCTTGCCTGTGGTATGAGAGGTTTGTGTTTGCTTTTTTAAAAGATGGGCCTCATGTAAAAAGAGAAATCAGAACTGTTCTTTGTTGGCTCTGCACGCACTCTTGCCACTCCTCATATTGTCATCATAATATACATATATACACTCACTAGCAGGAAGAGATAACATTCTGTACTGTACCTGCAAGATTGGCTGAGCAGTCTGAGAGGGCAAAGTGGTGGAGGGCAAAGACCCCATTCTCTTGGAGGTTGATTCTGGTTGAATCTCAGAAGACACGTATGGAAAGGAGAAGCAGTTTTGAAAGAGACTCAATTACTTAAGTGGTGTAAGCTTGCCAGATCTCAGGACCTGGCCCCAGGTCTCCTCCAGTTGGCATGGGACATCTCTAGGCGGGCGAGGAAAATGCAAATTCTCTGTTTCACTGGGCTTACCTCCAGGCAAGAGGAAATGGCAGTGTGCCAGTCCACAGCTCAGGAAATAGAATCATACAATCACAGAATCATAGAAATATAGAGTTGGAAGAGACCACAGGGGCCATCCAGTCCAACCCCCTGCCATGCAGGAACAACCTCAAACTTGCTACAACCTGCAAGTCTGACTTGATTTATTGCAATTTCCATGCCTTTTGCCCCAGCAAGATAGCGGGAAGAGGGAAGGCATGTGCACACCTTCCTTCTCCACATGCAGCACGCCTCATTCCAATTCCCTCGCCCTTTGCCCAGGCATAGAGAAGGCAGGCACTAGCTACTGGGACAAAAGACAAGGAAATGGAAGGGGGAAACCCTGGAAGGGAATTGAAAGGGGAGTTATTAGCAGTTTTTCCACTTTCACAAGGATTCTGTGCCACGGCTGCTTGCAAAAGTGGAGGGACCATTGTGTCTGGTTTAACTTTAGTAAGCCACTTTGAGTTCCAAGATGGTGGAGGTGGGGGTGTAATTATGACTATAATAACAAACTAAATGTTAAGGGCAGGACCCCAGGTCAGTGGGATGACATATGTACTGTATAGAGAGAATGTCAAGGAAAAAGCTCTTGAGAATGGCTGACTCTCAGTGTATAGACCAGCAGTGAAGTACCTGTGGCTTTTCAGATGTCACTGTACTCTTTTTCCCATCACTCCCAGCCAGTTTGGCCAATGGTGAAAGACAACAGGAATACAAAGTCATTGAGATTCATAGTCATTGATATTTCGACTGCCAAGGGACCCAAGCCTGTGCAAGATGAACCAATGGTCTGCTTTGGTATAAAGCAGCCTACTATATTCCTGTTCTAATTAATAGACAATAATGGATGCAGTCTGTTAACTTTTCAGCAGTTCTCACCAACCCACAAGATCCTCACAGGAGAATGCTCTCCATGAACATGCCATCGGAACTGATCCTCTTTCAGAAGCTATCACACCATCCAAATCTAAGCACAGATTGGAAATGTTGCCCCACCCTTTTTTTTTTTTTTGAATGACAGCTCCCCAAATTTCCCAGCTGCTGGGAGATTCTGGGAACTGTAGTTCAAAAGAAAACCTCTGATTTTTCCCAAGCTTGCATCTAGACTGCCATGGTGGCAATCCCAGATCCAGGAGATGGAAAGGAGAACTGAAAAACTTCCACACTTCCAAAATGAAAACATAACTTTCAGGGGTGATGATAAAAGGGTAGGTGCAAGAGCTACTTGTGAAGTCTGACTGGGGCCCAAAAGAGATCCACTTAGAAAAGAAACAGAGTAAATAATCTTTATTACAGGAACTCCATTCTATAGATAGGGAAGTGACTTGTGATACTAGGCTAATCTACCAATATTCCTAAGAAGAGGTAGAATGAGACTGGAAAGAGGAAAAAATGAGTGAATATCAGTTTATATCACAGATGCAGAGAGGAGAGATAAGCAAGAAAGAGGTCACCTCTATCTAACTCTATTACTACTTCTCCTGTTAGCTTTCTTGGGCCATTTCCGCACTAGACTGTTATAGTGCTATTATTACACTTTCAACATCCTGTGGAATTCTGGGGTTTGTAGTTTACTGAGGCCAAAGAGCTCTCTGGCTGAGGATTCTAAAGGCCTCTCCCTAAACTGCAAACCCCAGGATGCCATAGGATGTTGAAAGTGGAATAAAAGCACTGTAACAGTGTAGTGCGGAAGTGGCCTTGGTTATTTGCACCCTCTTCTTCCCTTCCAACACCCATTCTCAAAAATGCCTTCACAAGTCCAGAAGATATATGTTGCCTTGTCCGCCTTGCTGATGATTTCCAGCTAGAGTCATCCACAGCCTTCCATTGGGTGACACTGCAGCTTGAGAAACCCTTGTTCTCCAGTGTCTCACAAGGTAAGATGTTTAATGTCAATCCGTCTGATTCAGGAAACAGATCTCCTCTATCTCAGAAATCTTTACACATCCTTTGTTTTCTTCATACATTGGTGTGGGCTTTAGCATTTCTGTTCCAAAGTCCAGCAGTAGCAGGATATGGCCGCTTAAAACTGTTTGCGTGCTTCTGCAGTGTTCAGCTTCATTTGACGAGGCTGCACCTACTGTTTGATTTTAAGTGCACCAACGACAGCACTATTTCCAAAGAAGGACAAAGGTGTCAATTGGTAGACTTCCCGTCTGCAGCGGTGTCACCAGCCCAATCTGTATCTTCATACGCTCTGAACTTCCAGCTCCTGCTTGCTTGAACATGGACTTTTAGGTGTGTAGGCTCCTTAAGGTATTTGGCTACAGTTCCAGCTGTGTTCCAGTCACATGTGGTTGGTGAGCAAGTCTTTCTGAATAAGAGGCCAACAGTTGCAAATATGTCTGGTCTTCGACATTGTGCTTATGTACAGCAGAAGGTTTGCCAACAGCTTTTTTGTACTACTTGTTGCCTGGTGAAAGTTAACAGTTTCCATTTTGCTCCAAGCAGTTAGTTTCCTTAAGCGTGTTAATTGCACATACAAAGAGTCATGTTGAACCAGATCAAATAGAGTCCAATGTTCACACAATTAGCCAATCAGACCGCTATGGGAAGTCCACCCGTGGAACATGTGTGCAACAGCACCCTCCATCTCACATCCCCCAGCAAATGATGTACAGAGGCACATTTATCTTGATAACTGGAGGCTGTGTTTAGTTACCCTGCCCTGAAGCCACTGATGGACTCACTCAGTATACTTCTGGAGTTCTGATTTTTTTCCCCCTCCTGTTTGAGATGTTAAGTTCTGTCTTTCAGTCCAAGACCAAGATTGAAAATGACTTCCCCTCGCTTTTTCACTTCTCCTTTCTAACAGATGATGTACGAATTCATTTTTGCCTTCTCTGGCCCAACACATAATTGAATCATCAACACAGGGCTGCATGGGTGTTCACCAGTTGTCCCTGTATCCTGAATATAAACTCTCTCTCTGCCAGGGGAGTGGAAGGCTTGACTCTTGACCTCTTATACAGTATGTGCACTTTTTTTCTCATTTTTGAAGAACACTACATCCAAGCCACTTATTAAACTCTCCTTTACAAGTTCACTTATGCCACTAAAGTTCCTGCAGCCCAGGCTCTTAAAAGAGTTTCCATGCTGGTATTGTTTGGCCCTTTTTGCCTATTCAGCCTTGCAATCAACATCACATTTCACAAATGAAAATCTGGACACATCTGGCCAATGACATCAAAGTATGGTCATGAGGGCAGAAGTTATGAACGAGGAAGAACAGACAGGGTAGGAGAGGCTGGTGTTGTTTGCTTTCACCTGAACTTCCTGGAAAGGGTCAGATTCTCCCCCCTCCCCCCAGTTAATGGAGTACAATCTACTTTCAAACTTTGAACTCAAATTGCACAAAGTGAAATTCAGTCAGCCCTTGATATTTGCCAGTGTTAGAGGTGAAGGGCTTCTGCAGAAGTCGAAAAAATGCAAATATCAAAATGTGTGCAACTGTCTGTGGGAAGGGGGCTGAGGCCTGGTGGAGGGAACAGGCACCAAGGGTTCAAACCAGGTCAGGGAAAGGAGAGGGAAAGCATTTGGGTTAGCATAGTGACCCTATACTTCCTCTCTCTCACACCCATCTTCTTCATTGGTTGGCAGGGCATTTGGAGAGGGTTTGTGATGCTGAGAAATCAGAGTGCAGCCTGTCCTTAGCTGCCCAAGCAGCAGCTAGTGGAGGAGGTGAACCAGAGGAGGGTTTTTAAAGGTCTGGATTGCCTGATTGGAGATGCCAAGAGGGATGGCACTCCTGGAAAAGAAGTGTCTGCGGTGGGGGGACAGGTTGGAGAAACTTGCAAATAACCAAATCTATGAGAATGAAACCTCTAAATGTGGAGCACCAACTGTAAACAATGACAAAGGGGGAATGTGGGAGGAGAAAGAGAAACTGTGACATGTTTAAAAAGCTAAAAAAGTGGGACAACGAAAGATTAATTGGGACAACCCCTGCCAAATATGGACAGTTGGAGGGCATGACATCATAAAGGTCATCACCCACAGTTGCTTGGACCACCAGTACAACGCAAAGGATAATTGTCCCCTTCAAAGTGAAGTTCACATCCTTTGATCAGGGACAAGCTTGATCCTAAATTCAACAAAATCCCAAATCCACAAAAGAGTGATACATTGACTGGCCCACCAAAATGCACCAAATACATCATGCAAGTTCCCAAAGTTCCACTGGCTTCTTCATCAGGCTAAAGATGTTTTAAAACTCATGCAGGAGAAGAAAGATGCTGATAGTAGAGTTGCAGGCCTACATTTTGTACCAGATGTTGTTTTTGTTTAGTTCAGCCATTCTGGAGGGATCCCAATGCAGGCAAAAGCTGCTCTCTCTCTTGGCCATGTGGGGGCAATAAAAGCCAGGCAATAAGATTTCAACTTAGCAACAGAAAAGTAACTTCCCTTGAAACCCAAGTTGTCTCCATCCTATGTGAAGCTAACTGCTCCTTTTCTTAGACAGAGAATACTGAATTTCTCAAGAAGTACCTATATTGTTACATCTAGGAAAGCTTTTACATGTTGCATAGATAAAACCTGCCAGTTTAGTCCAAATGGAAGAGTTTTACCCTTCTTGGCCAATAAAAGTATCACTCTTTTGTGGATTATGTTGTATTTTGCTAAGTGGCCACCACAGCTATCCCTGAATATATATATATATAGATATAGATAGATATAGATATAGATATAGATATATATGTTTTTGATCCTAAATGTGGCACACAAAGAACATTGTGGAGAAGTATTCCTCCTGTGCCACGAGGCACAGCTCTGTAATACAAAGTTGCATCTCTTTTCCCCTCTGCCTTTAGTTTCCAAGACCATGCCTCAACGTTGTAAAGAAATATTTATTTTGGTTGTAGAGAAGAAAGTACCTGAGCTTACAGGCTCTTTCACACCATAGAATTACACATTACAATTACTGCTACGGCTGCATCCTGTGGAATCCTGGGGCCAGAGCCAGAGTCCACTTGCTGCCTTTCACCTCTGTAACTCAGCTGCCTGCCTTTCCACATTCGCTTTTCCGTCTTACCTCTTTGCCTTGCAGGAGAGAAATCTCTCTTTTCTCCCTGTAGTATTTCATCTTCTTCTGCTAAGATCTTATCCATGACAATGTTTGGCTTCAGCGTGCCGGGCTGTGCCCTCAGAATGGTGATGAATTCTTTGCAACCTTTTGGCAAACTTTGAAAAAGGCACTCAATGAACAAATCATCATCCAAGGGAAAATCGGCATCCTTTAACTGTTCAGCGAGGTCTTCTAGATTAGCAAGATGCTCTATCATTCTCTGCCCAGGCTGCATTTTTAAGCTAGAAGCTTCTTTAGCAGGTAGAGTCTGTGATGCCCATCCACTCTTCTATACCTCTTTCGAAGGATTTCCAACATTCCTTTGGAGGTGGATTCCCTACGAACGAATGCAAACTCCTTGTCCTCTAAAGCACAGGCGATGAGACATCTCACTTTTAAATCTTTCTTTTCCCAGGCGGTGACTTCGTGCTTCACCTCCGGTTTTGCTTCCATCATCACCTCGAGCAACTCAGCTTGGACTAATTCCAATTCCAGTCTGCCACTTGGAGAAATGCTTCCCATTGAACTTGGCAATCCTTACTTCTGTGCCGTCGGAAAACGCCATTGCTCTCTGCTTTGTTGTCACACGCTGGACATGCCTCCTGGAGATTCCTCAGTCCTGCCTGGGACTTCCTGCTAAGCAACAGAAGCTAAAAGTGTGAGCGTAGCATCTCTGTGTGAAGGTCTGTTAAAGAGCAGCAGATCAGCTCAGCAGAAGGCAAAGAAGTTTCCAAAAAGAGATAGCTGTGTTTGTCTCTATTTGCATCTCAAAAGGGAAGCGAACGATTTCCACAGCTTGGAGGTAAAGGCAGTATAGAAAGGGGCACATGCAGGATTTAGGTTCGGTTTCTATAGGTTCAGGATAAGTTTAATAGTATGTCCAAAACTGAGGAAGAATTATATGAATAAAGAATGTTGCATTAAGCTGGAGAGCAGAGTTCATAGAAACTAGCTGCACTCTTAAATCAGAGTACAGTTGCCTGCTTTTTGGCCAGAAAAATCAGAATTCCTGCTAGATCTCGTGATTTTCCACAGTAAGCTCCATTGCCTGCTCTGAACTCCTTTAAACTGTATCATAGGAAAGATGGGATTTAAAAAAGGAATGACTTAAGAACGTGCTTTTTATAAAAAAAAAATCTGAGACCATTCACTCATTATGATGTTTAATATGTTTTAGCTTATTTAAAAAATTATATTTTATTGTTTTTAAACTGTTTTGCTTGTTTTAAAGCTATTTGTAAGCCACTCTGCTTTGGGAGGTTGCAATATTTGTTACTGTAACTCTCAGAGGATTTCTTAATTTTCCAAACAATGTTTCTGTTGTTCTGAATTATTTTCTGGCAACATTTTATTCTTACTCTTGAGTGGGTTTGTTTTTAATTCCAAAGCCAACCCAGTTATTGTGGTTGCTGATATCACAAGCTGTCTTTTCCCATCACCATCATCCCTCCTTTTTACCTTGGCATTCAAAGGATTACAGGATAATTAAACACATACAGTTTAAAAAAAGATTTAAAAACAATTAGACAATGCAGTTTAAAACAACACAGCTCACACATCCATTTCTTTCAAAGCCCTCAATTCTATAGGCTTTGCCTGCTGATGGGAGGACAGAACAGACAACAATACAGGGATCAAGGAAGCTCAAGACATTTTGCTGCCTGAGGTGAAGAACAAGACAGCAACTTCCTCTCTGTTGGTGTACAAAAGCCAACACTGGAGATGAGAGAGATTCATCCTGCCACCTTAAAGACAGCAGGCCGGCTTAGAGGGCACGGGGCAAGTTGCATGGCACACAGCTCGCTCCTCCAGCGCCTTGCTGCCCACCTATCATTATCTGCTGCCTGAGGCAATGGACCCATTCGTCTTAAAGGCAGGCCAGCCCTGCATGGGATAGCACAGTATGAGAAGAGTAGACTACACAAAGAGCACTATTTTAGAAGATCTGGCTAAAAGTCAGGGGACTTTTTTCCTAATGTGGAAATGGCCTATCCCGCTTTTTGTCTTCCTTCCTTGATGTCCACTTCACTTACCTGGGATCGGACAGAGGTACCCGTGGTACCCACTCTCACTGGCCTTAAGAAAGACATACGGCTGATGATGATGATGATGATGATGATGAAAGCCCCCTCTGATTGGCTGGTTGAACTTCCCAGTGAAATGGAGGGAGGGACCTTCGCGCGCTCTCCTCCCCAGACACCCAATAGAAAGAGGCAGCTTGCCATGATTGGCAGGCACCTCGCCCAGTCATCATTGACGCTGGGGGGAAAACCATGAATGGAGAGGAGTTTCGCTTTCATAGTTTGGGAGGAGGGGGCGTCCCACTACCGTGGGCATGAATGGGTGTCGCTGATGGATTTTATTCATAGCAGTGGGAGAAAAATCCAGTAAATTCTTTCCAAGCCTTAAATTTGGGGCTGGGGGCAGAGCACCCGCCCTGGCATTGCGCGAGGGGAAGCGAGAATCAGGTCCTTGAACAGACACGTGACCTGGAAAAAATGCAACGTGTGGACGCGCGTGTCTCCCGTGCCTGCCCATTGCTTTTAATGCGCAAAGACGGAAGCCCCGTCGCTCGCTCCAGAGGCGCAGGAAAGGCGGCCGGGGAAGGAAGACAGGAAACACGAGTGAGTTTTGCAAAACTTGCGTGGGCGTGGGATCGCTACGCTTTGCAAGGGAAGGGCTTGGAAAAGTTACTCTTTTTTGGCGTGGGACATCCAGGGAGTCCTAAGTCCAGATCTTCTTGGTGGCGCCCGACTTGAGTAGACTCGCTGAGTCAATGGGATATACCTGAGTGTAGAGTCGCCCAGTCACCCCTTGATTCGTAGTCATCTGCAAAGGCCATCTAGTCCAACCGTCACTTGGCCTACCTTCGTTACGAAGTTCTAAAAAGTAACTTTTCCAAGCTCTGATGCTTTGCTGGCCTCAACTAATTAGCTTTTCTGTGCTCCTTTCTTTAGAAACCAGGGGCGGGCCACTTGTGGCCCCAGCCAGATCTTGCCGGACTGCAATTCCAGCATGCTTCCCCGTGGGCTGTGCCGGCGAGGGCTGCTGGGAGTTGCAGTCCAAGAATCCCTTGGCGGGCCGAGAGCTTCATCCTCCTCCCAAAAAGAAACCCCTCTGTTGAATGTGGAAACGTGGCATCAAAGGGAAGGAGGCAGGAAATGAACCCCAGTGGAGTGGGAAAGAGTTGTCCCATGCCATGTCATTTCTTTTTGTGCGAGAAAGAAAAAAAATATCCCCCCTCCCCCGGCAAGGTAGGAAGAAGGAGGAGAGAGGAAGCGTTCAGAATGAGTCCGCTCCTCCCATTCGAAGGCGATGGAAGGACGGGGAGGGGACTGCTGGGACTGTCAGAGGTTTTTTGGCCTACGATCCCCAGAATGCTTTCCCATGGGCCTAGCCTGCAAGGGCTGCTGGGATTTGTAGGCCCAAGGGGCCTCGCAAAGTTCCTTCCGCGCCCGCTCCCCTTGGAGCAAAAGTTTCGTCTTTGCGCGTTCCGGGAAGCGGCCGATGCGGTAAAAAGTTTTATTCCGGGAATCGGAGGCGGTGGGGCGGCTTTTCCCTCTTTGCGTGTAGGTTTGCAAGGCACGATGAGGTTTTCTCTCTCTCTTCTGGGATTGGTAGGACCGTCTTGGTTTTTTATCGCGCTTTCATCACGCCGTTGTGACTCTGGAAGGGGGTCTTTCAGGGGAGAAGTAAAACGGAGCGCGCGTCCCCGTATTTTTCTAGTTCTTTCTGGACGCATCTCTAAACCCTTTTGGGAACTCATATGTGCAGACCGCTGGGTTTGGCTTGGGGAAAATCTGTTATCCCAGAATAAAGCCACCTGCTGAAGCGTGTGGTCCCTTGGCCCCACTTAGAAGAGGTCGAAAAACAGAAAAATGAAAGGTGCAGTTTTATAAAGAGTAACCAGTCTTAGTATTGTACTTAGAATCTAGGATTTTTTTAAAAATAGATCTCAATGGGATTTTGAACGTTTCATATCTTCTGTTTCAGTAGTGTTCACAACGAGGTGGAAGGTGGATCTGTATTGTTACGAGTTTGGTGTAAAGAGAATGGATTTATGGAAATAGTGGCTTGGCTGAGTTTGGGTCTCAAGCAAAACTTAGGCCAAATGTCCTCACTAGCCCATTATAGTGCTATTATTCCACTTTCAAATTCCCATGGAATCCTGCGGTTTGAGACCCCTCCCTAAACTGCAAACCCCAGGATTCCATAGGATGTTGAAAGTGGAATAATAGCATTGTAACAGACTAGTGCAGAAATGGCCTTAAATCTGGGACTCCTTGAGTCAGGATTCCCACTGTTAGCTGCTGTGTACTCTTGTTTTAGGGTTGAAAGTACATAACGTTTCCTAAAGTATATAATTTTCCCTAATTCAGTTTGCTCCAACTGGGTTATATTACATCCCCCATTAGCCTCTGTCAAATAGCCCCTGGTGTACGCCCAAGCATCTGGAAATGTAGTTTTAGGCTTTGCAATGTGGGAATACGAGAGCCAGCACAATGGAGCAGTGTTAGTTTTGGACTGGGACTCTAGAGGTTAGTCTTCCAATCCCTGTTCAGCCCTGGAAACCCACTGGATGACCTTGGGCAAGTCACACTCTCTCGGCCTCAGAGGAAGACAATGGCAAAGTCCCCTCTGAACAAAGCTTGCCAAGACAACCCCATGATAGATTTGCCCGAAGTTGGAAACCGCTTGAAGGCACACAACACCTGTCGTGGGAATCATGTGGCCCTCAAGATGTTGGACTCTAATTCCCAGCATTCCTCACCATTGTCTGAGCTAAGCTTTAAAGAGGCAATGTGTGCAAAAGCTGACGGGTAGGTGCTTGAAATGTCTTAACTTTGCATCCCTGGTCCAGTGTTTGTAAACAGTGAGCCACTGTCTTTTGAGGTTCTCCAGTTGAACAGTAGCCAGTGTCAGCCCAGGATATTTTGTTGCCTGAGTTTTGTTCATTGCTGCCATGTCAGCTTTGATTGTGATGATCTTATGAATGAGAGTGGAACGATTCTGGAAGAAAGTCAAGGCAGGAAGTGCAAAGACTGGTTTGCAGCTGAACACTGCGAAAAACAAAAATAATGACCACAGGTGATTTACACAACCTCAAAGCAGACGATGAAGACATTGATTTACAGTCAGCCCTCCACATTTGCGGGTTTCACTTTTGCGGATTTGATTATTCACAGATTATTTGCTGTCACCTCTGCTGCCTCCCTGTGCCATTTTTAATAGGGACTGCAAGCCTCATGAGACTGAGAAACTGCAAACGAGGCTTGTAAGTCCTTATTAAAAAGGGTGTGGGGCAGCTGTCGAGGTGGCAGGAAGCCCCACCAGCCCCCCACTTCTGCCTTGGGAAGGAACCCTGATGCCCTAATGAATCCATGGTGGGTTAAATATGGTGATTGTACTTTTTGTGTGTGTGTTAAATATGGTTTGGAAGGGCCTAGAATTATTCATGGTTTTTTCCACTTTCATGGCAGTCCTGTGCCCCTAACCCTAGCGAATGTGGAGGGACGACTGTAGTTCAAAATTTTCCGTAGCTTGACTCAGTCATTAATCAGAATGGAGACTATAGTCAAGAAATCAGAAGAAGGCTAGGACTTGGAAGGGGATCTATGAAGGAGCTGGACAAGATCACTAAGTGTAAATCATTGAATATTAAAATTAGGATTGTCCATGCCATTGCATTTCCAGTTTCTATTAATGGTTGTGAAAGCTGGACAGTGAATAAAACTGATAAGGAGAACATCAACTCATTCAAAATGTAGTGCTAAAGAAGATTTCTATGGATGCAGCAGACTGCTAAAAAAGCCAGTGAATGGGTCAAGCCTGAATTCTCCCTAGAAACCAAGGTGGCTAAACTGAGACTTATGGGCATTTCATGAGAAGGCATGGCTCACTAGAAAAGACAGAGTTGCCCTTGCTCAAGAGATGCCAAGAAGAAGAAGAAATACTCTCCAGCTCACAGCCTGTCCCCACCTCTAATATAAACAAGCAAATAAAAATTTCACTACGTATAGCAAACATGTGGGAGGAAAGAGCAAGACAGATGAGTGAAAGTGGTGGTGTTGGAGCAGACATGACTAGAATTCAGTTTGTGGAAATTTAATTCGTGGAAATTTAATTCCTGCATAGATGAAGCAATGTTGGAATGGCCCAGTAAGTTATGGCTTGTTTTTTATATATTTTTTGCTTTGTTTTCTTTTAGGAGACACGAAGATGGGAGACAGCCCTACTATCTGGGTGGGAAGCGCTTACCTCTTTGTCCAGTCGACATCCGAAAAGGTCCTTCTGCCCATGCTCTATGGAAACCCCCAGCAGAGGCCAAGTGTGTTCAAAGCATTCAAGCTGGCATTGGCGGGTAGGTCTGCTTGTGTGGGTGCAGCTCTTGGCACCAGTCTGTCAAAGTAGCAGCTCTGCAATAATATTTGCCTGTTGTTCTTCAACACCCCTATGACTGGACTCTTGCCCTTGGAACAAGTAATCTCCCTGGCTGTGCTTGCCAGAACAAATTCTGCTCATGGGCACTGTCTGGGTATCAGTTTCTCTCTTGTGTGGAGAAGCTTTAAACCAAGAACAGGGAACAAATGGCCTTTTAAGGTGGTTAGATTGTGACTCCCATCATCCCTCATCACTGGCTGTGTTGGCAAGGTGTACCTCCATACAGATGCTTAAAACCTATTAGCTTTGTTCCCAATGGTAGTCAGTGTTCATTTGAGAACCTTAAGCTGAGAATCCTAGATGCCATCTAGGCCAGCACCTGGGGCTGTGGGGAATTTGCAGTCCAACAACATCAGCAGCTTCCATGCTTTTTCTAGTTCCCAGGCATGCATCACAATCTTTTGCCAATCTCTTAGTTCCCCCAATAAGTGTCAGTTACACTTTTCCTGCAAAGTATTTGCCTTTGCCAAGCAAAAATTTTTTACACAAATTGGACAAGAGATTTTCATGCAGATTATGCCTTGTTGCAGGGACTTTGAAAAGTAAACACGTGGGATGGGCTGTAGGTGTCCTTTAAAACTAGTAATCTGGTCCTCCTGTGCTTGCGGTGTGTGTATGCTTTGTTGAACAAAGGAGAGGGAGACCAGTTTGGCTGTGAGGGGAAGAATGCTCCTCTTTTTGCTCTCACGCTAGAGAGGAAAAGCCGTGCCATGGTTGTGATTTTTTTCAGCAGCCACAGCAAGTTTTTTTCATCTCCTGAGAAAACTTCTCTTCTGAGAGTGAAAATTTTAACAAAGATTCTTCACATTCCTCTTCCCAGCACTTGTTATTCTTTATATATGTGTGTGTGTGTGTGTGTGTGTGTGTGTATTATTAACAATGAATGCTGTCAATAACAGTAACAATGACAACAATAACAATAATACATAAAACACGATATAACATAACATAATACATAAAACATAATACATATTTTCTACATAATACATATGCAAGAAACAACACGGTAATATAGTAATACATAAACATTCAACCACAAATATACAAATCTAACTACAAAAATTTAAAAAGAGAAAAGATTTCCCCCTTTGATGAGGTTTCAGCCTTGCTCAGTTGTTATTAAAAAAAAAAATAAAGTGTCCTTTCTGTAATTTAAAAAGAGAAGAGATTAAGATTTGAGGACCAAAAATTTAATCCTAATTGATAATGTAATCCTAATCTTATAATTCCTTATAATTTATAACAGTGTTCCATTCCCTCTTATCAGAATCACCATCAACTGCAAGCACTATTATAAAGCAACACGTTTTCCTCCCTCTTTGCCCAAACTAACACTTGTGATTATTTTCATTGGAGATGCCAAGGATTGAAAACTTGGACTTTTTGCATGCAAAGCAGATGCTTTTGGCCTTGAGTTGTGGCTCTGGAAAGAGCAGCCAGGCAGTCAGGTGGTCCTCCAAATACAAACCGGCCATCTGATATTCTGGATACTGGGAATCATGACCCAATTTCAGTCCTATTTCTTTTCCCAAACTCTTTCCACTTCTTCCTGCAGATTCCACTGGAAATCTAAATGGGGTAGACATGCTGAAGGTGCACCTTAGTGACCCCCAGCTGATCGTCCAACTCAAATTCTCCAAGGAGGAGAACTGCAGGAAGTTTCTGCAAAGTTACCGGGAAGGAGCCCTCCAGGAGTCTCTCCAAAGGCACCTCCGAGTCTCCTTGTCCATGGCCAGTGAGCCCCCGCTCCAAATGGAGCTGAAAGCTGGTGCGGAGAAGCTGGACGCCATGATCAGAGAGGAGGACCGGTGCTTGGAGTGCATCTTCCGTGAAAAGGTGATGGAGTGGAATGGATGGATTGCATTTCTGTCCAAATCGCTGTCTCATTAAGGCATGTCGAAATTAAAATTTGGTGCTTAGATGGTCTCAGGTTCTACATCTAGAAGACCTGGGTTTTGCAGATGGAGAGCAACTTGGTCTGATTTGTTTTATATCACTTGTTTAGTATGTATGTTTTAGCACAGTGGTTTTCACACTGTTGTGTCTTTTGTCCCACCAGTCCATCTCTGGAAGAACCTGAGTCCCTGTGGATGAAAACCCCTCCCACATTTTTCACTGTTTCACACATGAACACTGGGACACAAGGGGCCAAAAAACATCAGAGACCATTTCTGCACTACACAATTATAGTGCTATTTTTCCACAGAATTCCACATCCTGTGGGATTCTGGGGTTTGTAGTTTCCTGAGGCCAAAGAGCTCTCTGGCTGAGAATTCTAAACGCCCCTCCCTAAACTGCAAACCCCAGGATTCCAAAGGAGGTTGAAAGTGGAATGATAGCACTAGAACAGTGTAGGGCAGAAATGGCCTTGCACGCCAAACAGTCACTTTTTCTAGCTAGATGGTATTTTAAAAAGGACTTCTTCATGAAGAGTTTTGGGGAATGGGAAAATTTGCACCATTTTGTGCTGTTTTGGTTGGTTTCAACAAATCCAAATGTGGATTTTGATTTTTGTCTGAACTGTTCTTTGATGCTTTAAAAACCATATCTCAATCTCCCTCTCCCATACATTCATATTTCAGCCTAACCACATTAGGGATGAAGAAATCCAAGAGCTTGAGGAATCCCTCAAGAATCTGAGTTGTTGTCAGAACAGCAACAGTGACCAAAGGTGTCCCTCTTTGAATTCTTCACCCCAGTTGCTGAATTCTTCGCTTCCATCCTTGAATTCTTCACTTCCATCTTTGAACTCTTCGCCTCCATCCTACAGCTCCGTAGAGATTTCAAGGCCTTCGCCACAGGGTAACACCTTTACATTCCAGGATCAGCTATTTGGTGAGTGTTTCAAAGAGTTAATTGGAAGAAATCTACCATGAAAGAGGACTGGTTACCAGAGGCAACACACACAGACATAGAGAAAGAATGAATATTGGCTGTCATTCATTTCCTAGCTGAAAAATGGGTTTTCTAACAGTTCCAAGTCAGGAAGAAAAACGTAGAGGCAAAATTTTTGTGCAGTTTTTGCCTAGTATTTTTGCATATCCTGAAGTGTTTCAGGAAGTTATTTTGCACAGAAATACACATTGCTTTGCTGCATGAAAACTGTGGGTTTTGCGCAAATAGAATATTCTCTTTTTGTGCAAAAAAATAGCACTGTTTCCAGACACTTATTTAGCTTTGGGGGATTTTTTTTTTTTTTTGGTACAAAACCCTGCAAATTTCCACAAAAAGTAGATTTCTCAAAAATTTTTGCATGTGCTTTTTTTTTCTGAATGAAAAACATTTTTCATGGAAAAAAACAGCAGCTTAGCAATCCTCAATTTTATTGCTGTATGTATTGTTGCACAGAACAGCTTCATGAAATGCTGCAAGATGTTTGAAAATGGGAGCAGAACTATGCAGAAATATTCATTTTCCTCCAAGGAGAAAACTGAGGAAGTTATTCACCCTCACATGCAAGGATGAAATAGTCCAGTATTTATATCCGTACACCCACAACTTTGTACTTAAAGAAGGTAGCTCGAGAGATTTGTTTAAATCACCTCAAGGGGGCACTCTGTATACATTTTTTTTTTTTTTTTGAGATATAGAACAGGGTTGGGAAAGCAAAACACTTTATCATTTGCTAGCTCCCCAGCAATATGTAACAATTGGTATCATAAATAGCTTGTTTTTCTGTGTGATGGGCCCTTACTTCTTTCTCCCAGATTGGTTTGGCAGTTCCCAATGTGATAAGGCATCCTGTCTTTACCGCATGGCTCTACCTTCCCCTTATAAACATTGCTTTTGTATAAAAGGGTGGGGATTTTCAATTTTTAATTAGAACCCCTTCCTGGTTCTACGGTAGCATGTTTTCTGTGTTGCTTTAAATACTGGATATTGCTCAGCCGAGTCAGTATTTATAAAAATAAACTGTAATATTTATTAAGATAGCATACAGAATAAATACGTTTTCTGTTTCCCTTTTCCAAGTCAACAGAAAAATCACCCCAGACGACCACCAGAAGTTTGCCAAACTGGTGTCCAAGAATTGGAAGCAGGTGGGGCGGTCTCTGCAGGCGAACTGCCGCGCTCTCCGGGGTCCCGCCATTGACAACTTGGCCATCGAGTATGAACGGGAGGGCCTCTACGAGCAAGCGTACCAGCTGCTCCTCAGGTTTATTGAGTCGGAGGGCAAGAGAGCCACCATCCAGAGACTGGTCGCTGCCTTGGAGGAAAACAGTCTCATCAGCCTCGCAGAGGAACTCCTGGGGGTCCAGCAAGGAGACCACAATTTGTAAGCTGAAATGGGGGCGGGGGACGACTTATGCGAGACTAATGGTTGGACAGCCGTGCTGTTGGATGCTCTAGACTGCACCGTAGGAGTTTGAAAATAGACCCTCCTGTGATTCCTCTCCTGGGACAAGCACCCAAGAAGAACCCACGGCAGGCCCAAAAACTTGGGCCAAAGGGACAGCTACTTCTTCAGTGCCAAAATACTGGTGCTCTCAGGAATAAGCCCCCACCTTGCAACGAGGTCTCAAGGAAGACGACTCAATCACACTGAAAAGCTGCGCTGAAATAGTACCCGCCAACCCCAAACTCAACTAACAGTAAAAACTGTGCTTTTAAGTTGTCTGTTAAGGAGATCCCATGAGTTTCATGGGCTTTGTGTAGGCAAGGAATGCTCAGAGGTGGTTTGTTGTTGCCTTCCTCTGAATTTAGCATGTTGGCAGTTGGAATTCCCTGGCCCCTGAATGTGCTTAGCTTCTGAGATAGGTGGGATCTGAATGGGTCAGATGTACCTAATCCCTCATGCACGAGGGTGTGAGCTGTGGAATATTTTCTGACCCCACTGGGATTTCCAGTTTTTACTGAAGGGTAATAATGTTTATTTCTTGTATTTTCTGACCTCAGTGGGAATAATATCACTCCTACTCCTCACCCCTGGATCACCAGAGTGTATTATTTTTGCTCTCCTGCATCATGGCTAGCTGGAAAAAAGGGGGGCATCGTCGTCGTCATCATCATCATCGTCATCATCTTTTTTTGTCTCAGTACATTGTATTGGCTAAAACACTGAAAGTACCCTCATAGTAAAAAGCAATAGAATTGCTGGGACATTTTTGGTCACACCTATTTTTTAAAAAAATAACAACCCCAAACCCTGTATATAGCAAATGGTGACATTTGAGGAAAATGCTTTACAATTGTTTTGGTGGCCATGCCACAGCAACCCTACATTGTAGGTCTAATGCTGTGTGGATTCTGGACTAAAATGTCCCATCCCAGAGCCTAGAGGTGAAGGCCATCAACACATACTTGCTCATCACTCACTGGCAATCACATCCAGTTTTGTATGTGTGAATGTGAATATGAATGAAACCTCCTTTGATTAATCACCTGGACTGAATTTACATATTAATCCAATACCCTTGCTGTACGGGGAATCGTGGGGAGTGGAGACCTCCGTCTTCACGTAGTGACCTGGCAGGCCTGAAGAGGCTAACAGTATTTGGCTGGATGGGGTTAGCATCTTCTGTGCATGCTGACATGCCCCGATGTCCCCTCCACTCTTTCAGCTCTTGAAGCTTCCTGAGTCCAGTCAAAAACACGGCTCTTTTTAGAGGGGAGACAGTTCAGAGATGAAGGCATAGATCACTGAATGATCAAAATGTCCTAAATTGACTTGTATCTGAATGTGTGGTGTGACTCCACCGGAGAGCATTGTATTTGAAGCCCTGGGAAGAACTTTGTGGGGAGTGATAATACCTGAAGTGGCTCATTTGTATTCAGAAGTCACTAGCTGAAACTATGGCCATCAGAGTAGTTATACAAAATCACCTTCTCGTGAAATTGTGTTCCCAGAAGCGTCCAGGGGCATGAGTCTCCATGATAAGTCTATTCCCTCCCACCTTGTTTGGCCCCAAAATCAGCTGCTCTCAAAACTAGAAGTGGTTGTCTAATTTTGAAAAAAATGGGGTTGATACAGCTCATGGTATGTTTGGGGTAGTGGAAAGTGGAGTGGGTCTCATCCCTGGATCTTTTTCAGTTTCTTTGGGTGTTGGAATAACTGCAGCCATCTGAGCTTCACAACCTTGTACTGAATTAATTCAGAATGCACGTTTAGCCACCTTGGCTTTGGTGAGGATCTGGCATTTAAAAAAAAGGCTGCCTTTGACACAAACTGCCTTGCAAACTCTTGAGCTTGGCTATTTTATGCCAGTGTCTTTTTTAGAAATGCCAGAAGCTCAAGCATTTTACTCAAAATAGTGGGGAGAATGAAAGGGTGAATGTGTGTCCCTATAAAAGGGCAAAACTGCAAAAAGGAGAGACAAGCCATATATCCGTGCCAAATGGAGAATTCTTTAGCCAAAGCACATGTTGATTACTTTTGTCCCCAAGCAACAATTGTTACATTTGCAGCTCCTTTTCAGGAAAATCTTTGTCAGCCTGTTTTTCAGAACTAGAATCATGAGGCTCATTCCTTGCTTTTCTTCTCTGTTGATGCCTTCTTGTGTTATATTAATGAGTGTGTTGCCATTATTTTTGGAGGTGCATGTCCTAAATCCATGAGCTCCACTCCCAAAACTGGAAAAGGTATTCAGTGTAAAAAATTGTACGGCAAAGTGAGATCTTTGGATTATCAGTGCTAATCTTATCTTTCTGATTGCCTCTTGGTCATTTCATCTCTGTTCACAACTACAACGCTGCTGGTTCTTTATTTTGGTTTTGCCCTTCTGGAAAATCTGCTGTTTTTCAGCCTAATTTTGGTTCCCTAACCTTAAAATGTTGGTTCATTTTTGTTCACTGTGGTGTAGTGGAATGATACAATTCTAGAACCTGGGAAAGTTATTTTTGCTGATTCTTGGCGTTCTGGTCCAAAAAATCACTTTTCTGGGCTCTGTGGATCTCTGAAAGAGCCCATTGGAGTCAGCAAGCATCTTAAAAAGTTTGCCACCTTGGTGCACATGGCTGTAGGGTACCCAGAAATCTTGAGCACCTTATGTATCATCCTGTTGTGTAGTTGCACTTTTCCTGTGCTGTCCCATTGGCCAGCATTGAGCTGCGTTGTCATATTCATTAGTGTCATTGCCGAGCAAATGGGGAATGTAATGAATTCAATTTAAAATCTGCAAGCCTGGAAATGGTGCTTTTTTTACAAGGAAATTCCAGGTATCGGAAGGCAGAGGATGTGACAATTTTGCTGGAGCTGATTAGGCCTGGGTCTAGGCACTGCTCCCTGTATGTCTGAAGACCCATCTGGAGGTCATCAGGCTAGTCCGAATGTGTTTGTTGTTTGCTCTCAGGTCGACTTATGGGAGCCCTGTGAATGAGAGAAGTTGTTGAGTAGGACTTTGGAGACCAGAATTCAAAGCCCTGCTGAGCCATGGGAACCCCCGGATGATGTTGGGCAAGTCACACACTCTTAGCCTTAGAGGAAGGCCATGGCAAACCTACTTGGAAGAAATCTTGCCAAGAAAACCGCAACATAGGGTGTCCATAATCTGGAGTCAACTTGAGGGCACATAACAAGAAACAACGAATGAGAGAACTCCCATCAGCCTTGTTCAGGGTTTGCAGACTCAAGACTGCGGCTGCTTTTACTGTGTTGTGTTGTGGCTTCCCTCTTTTTCTATTGCCTTCCACTTTACCTAGCACTATCCTTTTTCTAGTGAGTTATGTCTTCTCATGATACGTCCAAAGTACATCAGCCTTGGTTTAGTCATTTTGGTTTCTACGGGGAGAGTTCAAGTATAATTTACTTTTTGGACCCATTGATGTGTCTCTCCAATGGCCCATGGTATCCAAAGAACTCCCCTCCAGTCCCACATTTCAAATGAGTTGATTTCCTTACTGTGTAAAAGTGGGCCTGGCCTGAATGCACAGAGGTAATTCTACAGGTAAAAGACCACCATAGTGGATCTCCCTTCCCAAAGGTAGCATTTCAGCCATTAGTAGCTGTGTTTCACACCTTCCATGGTAGAAGGTGAACTTGGTTCCCATCCAATTACTAACCAGACTTGCTTAGCTTCCGCAAGATCGTTAACACCTTCTGCAGGCTCAGCCCTCACGTGAATGATGTTTGTTAAATTATACAAATTCAATTCTGGTTGATTGTGTTTGCAAAGTTGATCACGTACTGCCTTGCGTTTGGATGTTAGGTTTATATTTTTCACACTGTCTTTCAAATGCCAGATTGATGGAGATTGTCATATATTAACTACATTTCATTTCTTCTAATGGGCACTAATGTTTATTACCGTAATTTGCATCCTTATGTATGTTATGGCACTTACTTTAATCATTAAGGGCGAATATATGTATGCACTGGTAGTCTTAGCAATTATTTTTGATTTTTTTTTCCTTTTTGAAGGTTAAAGAGGCTGTTATTTTCAAACATAGGCAAATGATGGCAAAAATCAAATAAACATAATGTCCAGTGTTGCGAAGGAATGCTTTGTTTACTGGCAATACCTCTCAGGAATTTTCTCAAGGGCCCAAAGAGAGGATTGGCTCATGTCCTGAATCATTTTTAGCAAGACTTTAACATTTGGAACTGTCTCAGTGTAAGATTGTCAAAAGAAGACAGGGAATATCATAACCTGACTTACAGGACTAACCATTAACAAACCAACGTAAATAAGGACCTTGAAATAAAGAACCAATAGGGAATAAATAAAACTTATACAGTCGGTCCTCCATATCTGCGGATTCAAGCAACCATGGCTTGAAAATATTCCAAAAAAAATAAAATTCCAAAAAGCGAACTTTGATTTTGACATTTTATACAAGGGGTGCCATTTTAGTATACCATTGCACATAATGGGACTGGAGCATCCATGGATTTTGCTATTCGTGGGGAGGCAGTCCTGGAGCCAAACGCTAATGGATACCAATGGCCCACTACACATGTACAGGTCTGTTCCTGGGAATTACTTCTAAGCGGAAATTTGGTACCAGAGGCAGGAATAAGATGGAAAGAGGAGGGATAGGTTCCTACACCACAAAAAAAGAGGAGCAGTTCAACATGTTTTGGCAAACCTTGTATTCGAAACTAACAATATGCGCAGGTGAAGTGAGACAACTGGCTCAGGTATATAAGGTATAAAAGTATATCAAAACATTATGGAAGAGAGCACTTCTTCCAAAATGGATCAAAGGATGACAGTTTCGTTCGTGAGCTTCCATTTTCATTTTGTACAGTTGGTCCTCCTCATTTTGAGGTTGGACTTTAATGGATTTGATTATTTGAGAGTTTGTTCAAGCTCTGCCACCCCCCACCCCCCCCGCCACTCCTAGACACTTCTTTTCCAGGGGAACCTTTCTCTCCAGTCAGGCCTTGCAGCCCTTTAAAAACCTGCCTCTGGTCTTCCTCCTCTTCCACCAGCCGCCACTTGGCCAGCTAAGGACAGCTTGCAGCCCAATTTCTCAGCACCACAAACTCTCTCCACATGCCCTTCCCACCCAAGGAAAAAGGATGGGCAAGAGAGAGGAAATATAAGGCCACCATGCTGACTCACCCCCTGTCCATCTCCTTTCCCTGACCTGTTTTGGATCCTGGGTGCCTGTTCTCTCCACCATGCCTTGCCCACCTTCCCGCAGACACACGCAGTTTGATATTTGCAATTTCCCCACTTTTGCAAGGGTCCTGCACCCCTAACCCTAGCAAATGTGGAGGGACAACTGTGTGTGTTGGCTGTACGTATAGATCTATACTTTTAAAAACAAAATGCAGGGAGGGGTAAACTGGTGAGACAGGCTTACCTGCTTTCTCCTGTCTGTTTTTCATTCAGCCGTGCTTCTGGAGGCAGCTGCTGTTTACCTTGCCTGTTGTAGGCAAGTCCACACAACTACAGTAAGATCTGCTTCAGCAAAATCTCACTCTTTCTCAGCTAAAGGCGTCTTGCATTGTTTAGCATAGGCACACTGCTGCAACCAGACACTGAATGTCTATCTTCTTCCAGTGCTCCTCCATCGTTGCAATGCTGATTCTGCTAAGGAAAATAGAACCCTTCAGCTAAACGGGGGAAAAGAAATGAGGAACTTTGCATGGATAAGAAGACTCTATGGAAAGAAGATTCTTGGTCAGAGGCTCTGTGAACTGAGGTATGCACCTGTCTTCTAAATAAAGTAAAATGAAATATTTGCAACAAATCCAAGTTAAAGGACAGTAGTCTATAATAAATACACGATCCATATCATTTTGTAACAACACTATAGGAACAATACTATACACGTGAAGGTCAATTTGGCATAAACCTTCTCAGTGTTAGAAGACTCATGACAATGGGGTAAACAAGGCAATACATGAAGAAAGACCAGATGTGTTTTGACGCAACTGTTTTTCCTCAGTTGCCAATATTGAAGATCATCATTTTCAGAAATCTAATTCTTTCCACCAATCCAAGCCAAAAACATTGGTTTAAAATTGCACAAGTAATATGAATGGGGATGCCTTTGTCCTCACCAGCTACAGCCCCATCCGCACGAAGTGGCATCCCCATGTCCCATAAGAGGGGACAAAACTAAGTTCTCCAGATCATTTTATGCCAAGGAAAGACCTTTTTAAAAAAAAAAAAAAAAAAGGACCCAGGAAGTTAACTGGACTTCAGGTTGGCTTCATGTTTCAAAATGGCCTTTCCTGAGCCTATGGGGTCAAAAGCATGAAAAAATTGCCCTAACTCCCAGGCGCTGACTGGTCTGAAGGCCACTCTTAGGCAAGTGTCTAGCTGTAGATTTTCAGATGGGAGAAAGGAACAATAGTAATCACGCTCCCAAACACACACGCACCCTTGCAGCCAGCTGGTACCTTGAAGCTGCCTGTCACTTGATCAACAATGAGCCACACGAGTGTGCCAATGTGTGACCATAGGCATGGTTACATGAGGATCTGGGAGTTGTAGTCCAAAGGTAACTTCCCTGGCTCTGTTAAAATCAGATAGATTCCCAGAGTTGGAAGAGATCACAAGGGCCCTCCAGCCCATGCAGGAATACACCATCAAAGCATTCCTGACAGATGGCCATCCAGTCTCTGTTTAAAAACCTCCAAACAAGGAGACTCCACCACACTCCCAGCCAGCACATGTTCCACTGTCAAACTGCTCTCAGTATCAAGAAGTTCTTCTTAATGTTTAGATAGAATCTCTTTTCCTGAAGTTTGAAGCCATTGCTCCATGTCCTAGTCTCTGGAGTAGCAGAAAACAGGCTTGCTCCATCCTCCATATGACACCCCTTCAAATATTTAAACATGGCTATCATGTCACCTCTTAACTTTCTCTTCTCCAGACTAAACATATGCAGCTCCCTAAGCCACTCGTCCCAGGGCTTCATGGTTTCCAGGCCTTCTACCATTTTGGTTGTCCTCCTCTGGACACCTTCCAGCTTGTCCATATCCTTTCTGAATGGTGGTACCCAGAACTGGACACAGTATTCCAGGTGGGGTCTGACCAAAGCAGAATAGAGTGGTACCATAATTTTCCTTGACCTAGGCACTAAACTCAGCAGCCCAGAATCACATTGGTTTTTCTAGCTGCTGCATCACACTGCTGACTCTTCTAGATATTAGACATACAAGTGTATATGCTCTCAAGTTGTCTGTCAGCTTATGACAACCCCATGAGTTTCATAGGTTTCCTCTGGCAAAGAATGCTCAGAGGTGGTTTCCCGTTGCTGCCTTCTGAAATACAGCCCATGATGTTCCTTACTGGTCTCCCTTCCAAGTACTAACTTGGCCTGACCCTCCTTAGCTTTCAAGGTTGGGTGGGATCTGGTGCCTTCAGAGTATTTAGGCCACATCTCTTTTGCACATAAGTGAAAAACTGAGGGGTTACTTTTAAAAACCCTTACTACCATGACAGCTGGTTATTTTTAGGAGAGTTTGGAATTGTAACAATAGTTGAGGCAATTTTCCAAGCTGTGGGACATAAGTGGCCCTCCAGATGTTTGTTGGACTGCAGTAAGAAAGAAATATGTAGTATTAATATTCAAAATAATATTTTTAAAAGATAAGTGTTGCTTTAACCTCACTCTAAAAGGCAACCCCCCACAAAACCTCTAAGATTTTTTTAAATTTTTTTTGCAAGAAATTGGGCCTGCAAAAGGCCTCCCCAGTGACTTTCTGTTCCAAAAAACTGCACCTCTTGGGCCTAAAACAGGTGTGTGTGTGTGTGTGTGATTTTATAAAACTGCACTCATCGCTCTAGGGGAGGTGGATTTTTTTTTCTTTTTTGGGGAAAAAACTTAGATGATTGTTGGGGCGGCTTGAGACCACACATGGCCCATGGGGCATGCTTCCCCCACCCCCACTGTACAATGTTTGGTTGGGCAATACCTTTAAAGCAATAACATATGTGCCCCACCCACTCCAGAAGGTATGTGCGCACATGCGTGTGAGTGAAAGAACTCTCATGCACACGCCCATGTGTGTGGTCCATAACCCCATCATCACTCCGCACAGATTGATGGCTCTGCTAATCTGTTCTAAGGAAATGATCTTATATTGGAGCTAAGCTTCCAAGGGTTAGTGACTTCTCATTTCCTCTTTTACAAGGAGCTAACTTTATAGCTTGCTTTTCTTTTTCCCCCAAAGTATGGTATGGGGCTTTTTCTGGATTGTGCTGCGTGAGCAGTGGTTGCGTGCATAGACAATGCAGCCTCTCTCATGCACAGCCCAGCCAAGCCAACCCTCCCCCCTCTGCAGGGCAGCTGGCCAACATCTGTATCAGGAGTGCTCCACAGCTCCCCCACCTCCCTTGGACCGAAACATCTGCTTGGGTCATGTGACCGGCGCTTGGAGGCCAGCTGAGCCTTCTTGCTGCACACACAGCCCTGCAAGGTCTTTATACCAACACACACACACATAAAGGGAGCAAAGTTTTGGAGAGATGACACTGGCAAGGGGAGGAAAGTGCCATGTCTGCGTGCAACCCGACGCGCGCCGCTTATGACAGCGTGCTCAAAGGAAAGAGAGCCGGCATTGCTCCACTTAGCTAGGATTTCCTGGGCTATACGTTCAGAGGCTGAGACATGCCAGAACTAACTCGATCCAGATGTGCCGACTTGGCAGCCTTTCGCCCAAACTTTACCGAGGGGATGCAGTGCTGACGTGATTGCATCGGATGTAAGTATATGGAGCCTTTCTTTTTGAGCAGGGGGAGAGGGGTGTGTTGCTTTCCAGACCCTTTTCTGCAAAGGGGCGGTTATCTCCTCCCCAGCATTCCCCCTGCACTATCTCTCTCCCTGTCTATTCTGTATACTTTCAGCTTGCCTGGCTGCCTTTTAGCTGCAGCAGCTTTTCCAGTTGACAGTGGACTCACGCCTTCTTGCTCCCGTCTTCCTTCACTTAACTAGATGGCCCTTGCAATCGTTCTCAGCTCTTAAGATTCTGTGATTCCATGACTCGCAGTATTGATCACTATTGATCGCCTGTGGCCTCTCGAAGGGCGAAGAAAGGGAACTTTAGTTGGAGTGTGTGGCTGAACTATGAGATGGCAAGCACTTACTGGGTGGATTTGGACTCTTCTCATTGTCTTATCTAATTCACAAGCTGCTCATGAAGATAACAGAAATGGGTTTGGGATGGTGGAATAGAGTAAGGGGTTCTTTCATGCCCCTAGAAAGTAAGAACCAAGAATATGTAAGGAACAGCTTAGAAATTCTGAACAGTTGGAATGCTTGCTAATAGTCCATGGCACACCAGCAGCAGAGCCAATGGAAGGGAGGGCCAAGTTTTGGTATTGAGGGACAGAGCTATAAGAGATACATATACATTTCTGGCTGTGTCTCCTGATGACATCCCCTACTTTTAAACAGTACAGCCAGACTCACTCAATATGGGCATTTTGATGTTGCCAGAGACCAGGGAGGATAAGCAAGGACAAAGCTAGCTCTTTTGAGATAACTGGATGAACCGGGACATGTCATCACTCTTCTCCCTGATTTCTGGCAACATGGAATGGCAGTATTGGGCAGGGAGCGAACTACATTGCTTAGAGAGTAAGTTTACAGAGGACTTTCGGTCATTGCACGGTTGGAAGAGACTTCCAACCTGTGCAACGATAGTAAAAGTGCACTGTGATGGTGTGAATGGGACCTATGCCACTGTAATGCGTGAAGAGGGTGCCAACTTTAGCACCAAGCAGCTGGAGCCTAAAAGGGACCAGAGCAATCCCAGCTAATAGCTAAGCAAGTTCCAAAAGACTGCAGCCTACATTTATCTCATTGCAGGGGAGGGAAATCAAAACTACAGCTGACATCCTACTTCAGGCTTATGTAGCACAAATCACTGCTTGTAGAGTTGTGTGGTGGTAGAGTTGTGTGGTAGTGAATGGTGATGTCTTGTAACCATTTGCACCATGCAGTGGCAGGTGCCTCTCTTGTGCAAAGGTAAATGCACAATACTTAGTGAAGGGAAGGTTGAGGTTCACAGGTCCTGCAAGGTGACTCTGTATGGCTCATTCACACAAGGATAGGCAGTCATGTGGTGGGCAAATAGTGCATTAACGTGCACAAATGTGAGGCTTGTGCAACTCCGCCTGCACATCTTCAAACAGAACACGGCCATTATGTGACTGGCAAAACAATTCTGCTAGCATAAGGGGATTTACACCGCTAAGATTCTGGCCTTTATCTGCAGATCTGTACACTCTGTAGTTTAGTTTTCTAGGATTTGAGACAATGCCTGGAAGGGGAATTGTCCAGGTTAATTACACAGTGAGTCCAGAGCCAGTGTGGTGTCATGGTTTGTATGATTCTGGAGACAAGGGTTTGAATCCTCAGTCAGCCATGGAAAACTCTCTAGGTGACCTTGGGCAAGTTGCAATCTCTCAGCCTTGGAGGAGAGCAAGGCAAACCCCCCTCTGAACAAATCTTGCCAAGCAAACCCCGTGATAGGGACACCTTAGGGTTTCTGTAATTCGGAAACAACTTGAAGGCACAGAACCATAAAGTCCAGGACTTCTTTATCACCTCTCTTGATTCCACAAAACTATCCAAAGCTAGATTTGCATTCCCTCCAACATTTCACAGATGAAGAATGGGACATATGTGGGCAAGCAACATCAGAGGGTGGTCAAGATGCCAAATGGTCAAGAGGGCAAGCTAGGAGAGGCTGAAGCAGTTTGCTTTTGCCTGACCCCAGAGGGAAGGCCAAGATTCCACTCCTTCTCTCTCCTCAACACTGCTGAGTTAATTGAGTACAAACTATGTCTTGCACTTTAAACTCAGTTTGCAGCAACTGAAATAAGCTGAGGATGAAGGGGGAAAATGGGAGAAGGAGAGAGAACCTGGGACATTTTAAAAGCAGCTGAAAAACTGGGATCACAGAAGATTAATCGAGATGGTCCCTGACAAATTGAGACAGTTGGAGAGTGTGTGCATTGACCTAGCCAGCAGAAAAGATATATGGGATTTATTTCAAGGACTGAGCATTGGGACAGTTGGAGTGTGGGTTTGATCTGGCAAATGAAGACAAGGGTCTAACAAGCCAAAAGTTTCTTTCATTATCAGTATATTGTTTATCACCCTTCCACTGTTGGTCTAGTTCTGGATTGCCTCAAAACTTAGAGGCACCACAGTATTCTTGGTACTTCTTATTGGTAGTTCCTCAAGAGGCTCAGCTGCACAGACATCTTGATGTTCTTGGCTTCTGGTCCTTGAACATTTTTTGGGGGGTCCACCCCCTGCAGTGTAGCCATGGGGTTCCCAAGCTCCCTGTCCCCCATTACAGATTCTACGGCCATGGGAAAGATGGAAAGAGAAATAGGATATTCGTACTCTAGTACAAGCCAGGCATTTGTCCAAGATGGCTTATTTTTATTTCTGGCTCAGCAGTTGGGGGAGGACAGTGCTCGAAGTTTCCCAGCACCTTCCCTCTGCAAGACCAAGAAGGGTTTCTCTATGAGAACCCTGCCACGGAGACAGATCTCGAGATGGCACAGCGCTGACAGGCAGATTTTACGGGGCCTGGCATCCACCCAAGTGGCACGTTGGAAGGAATTTGCTCCGTTTGGCTAAACAAGGAGGAAAACCAGGCTCGAGATTTCAGGCCATCTGAAGTGGATCCAGGTCTGTAGGAAAGGTTACAGGAATGAAGTGGACAAATAAACTTTTATTTCATGCAATTCAACCTTTTTCTGATCTCTGTCGCCATTTCTGTAGCCCAGAGAAGAAGAACAACCTTCACTTCAATCAAGTTGTCTCTTCCCCAATCTCTCCTCTGAAGATGTTTTGGGCTACAATACCCATTTATCTTCCCCAGGCACTGTTCAGGGGCTGATGAGAATTGTGGCTTAATATATCTGCAGGGCATTGGTTGAAGGTGGGTTTCTTCACTTGCCTCCTCTGATTCCCCCCCCCCACTGCTTTTGACAAATCTGTGCTGTACCCAGGAGAACCAAGAGTTGCTTCACGTATTTTTGTTTTTCTTGGCAAAGAGGAAAACATTCCAAAGCTGACCACTGTGTAGCTGGACACTTGGGAGGAACTGGATTGACTGGTGGATGCATGAGGAGGCAGGTTCCTAGCTGCAAGCAAGAAGTAAGTTTGCATCTCTCTCTTCCATCTGCCCTGAAACATCACACTCTTCTTTCGTGTGTGCCATACAGCCACATCTGTAACTGTGCCTATGTTTGTCTTTGTCATGTGGCTTCAAGTTGCTTCTGACTTACAATGACTCTTTTTTCTTGGCAAGATTTGTTCCAAGGGGATTTGCCATTGCCTTGCTCTGAGGCTGAAAGAGTGGAACTTGCTCAAGATCACCCAGTGGGTTTCCATGACCGAGCAGGGATTCAGATCTGGTCTCCCGGAGTCTTAATCCAACATTCAAACACTACATCACAGTGGCTCTCTGCCTTTATACAGGGTGGTAATTCTGTAATGGCCAGGATTCCATACTGGGGATGTGTAAAAAGTTGCCAGGTTTCTGCAGAGCAGTGCTGGATAGGTTCCTCTCAGCTGTCAAAATAGGCTGGGACACATGAAGCAGGCATATATGGCTGCTCCAAATATCATGAGATCTTATAAGAGCTTATGATTCCCATGAGGTTTTAAACCTCATGGGACTAAAAACATTATAGAAATCTCATGATGGTATGCCAGCCATCATGAGATAATGAGATCATGTTTGTATTGGCCAGCCTTTGCAAGTGGACAGAAGAAGGAGTAACACCAGCATAGCTAAAATCCCCAGAGATGGACCACTGACACCAAATGCTTAGGAACTAGTTAGTTGGGAATGGAACTATTGCTCATTCTCAAATTTTAAGCTTTAATACCTTAGCACATGGTTTCCAGGCCTTCTACCATTTTGGCTGCCCTCCTCTGGACAGGTTCCAGCTTGTCCATATCCTTCCCGGACTGTGGTGCCCAGAATTGGACAGGGTCTGACCAAAGCAGAATAGAGTGGTACCATCACTTCCCTCGACTTAGACACTATACTTCTCTTGATAATACAGCCAGCAAGACCCTTTATGAGGGATGGGGAAAATGCTGCGAGCATAAGGAAACACTGCTGTGCTATATCAGGAAAAGGGCAAAGGAGCATGAGCCAAGCGTGGCATTTAGTCCAAGCTTGTTCTTAGCACAGAGCAGCCATAAAATTCTCGTTTCTCAGCTTTGCTGTCCAGCCAAGAGGTAGTGTTTCACTGTACCATGTCCAGATTCTGGACATTGTTTTGGCCCTATGCATAGGAGAAATGGATTGTCCAGATCATTGGCTGACCTTGCACCTGGTCAGGTCATTACAAGCATTCTGAATATGGCTGGGAGAGCTGGCACACCTGTTTGCAGTTTCTGCTTGAGATGGAAAGTCAAATGATAGCGCAACCTTTGTCGATTGATGGTCAGGGCACATGGCTGACAACCTGTTGTAGAAAACCTCTGCAGATTTTAGTGAGTACTTCCCAGTTTTTGCATCTTTTGAAAACCTGATGTGCAATAGAAATGCAGAGAGGGAGCACATAGAGACAATGTACCTTCCCATACTACTCTGTGTACTTTAATGCAACACAGAACAGTTGCACATATGCAACTCCACTTATGCAGACATCAGCTGGATATGACTGTTATGCACTGTAAAAAAACACGGAAGGAAGGAAGGAAGGAAGGAAGGAAGGAAGGAAGGAAGGAAGGAAGGAAGGAAGGAAGGAAGGAAGGTTTACGCACTACACTCTTATAATGCGATTATTCCACTTTCAACAACCTGTGGAATCCTGGGGTTTGCAGTTTCGGGAGGGGCGGGGTGGCCCCTCCCCAAACTGCACACCCCAGGATTCCATAGGATGTTGAAAGTGGAATAATCGCGCTATAAGAATATAGTGTGGAAATCGCCAAAGAAAGAAGAAAGGAAGGGAGGGAGGGAGGGAGGAAGGAAGGGAGGAGAAAAATTACTTACATCAGCCTATATCATTAACAGGATGGTGGAGGTCAAAGTGTTTTTGTTTTTGTTGTTTTTTCAACAAAGGCTGTTTTGGTTCTGGTTGTAAAATAAAGGGAAGATAAATACAAAACATTTAGGATGGCCTTTTCCTCTAACTCTGAGCAGAAGATTTTAGTTATTAAATGTAGTACATCTCCATGCTTCCCACATCTTGCAATGGCCCTCAGATCAGTGTTTTGGTAATGCATACATTTCCATAACATGGCATCAGGCAGTAAAAAAGACAGAACGACTAAACAGTTTCTTATTGCAAAGTGGAGCAGAATTCAGAAAAGCAAGCCTTTTCCTTCTTTGGCAGGTCACCCTTAAAAGAGATCAGGCAGAGACTCTTTGTTCCTGAGAAACATCTGCTTTCATTTTGAGATACTCCAGATTTCAATTGCTCTGTCCAGAACTGGAAGTCTTCTCATGTACCATTGTATCAGAGAAACAACTACCCATGCAACTGGCAGGGTCCGAAATGTCATTCACATGGACGGGGCCTTCTCCATGGCTGCTCCCAGGGTGTTGGAATTCCCTCCTACAGGAGGTGAGGCCAGCCTTTTCTCAGCAATTTCTTAATTGGCAAAGACTTTTATATTTAAGGAGATAATTGGAGTCTAATTGGTTGTGCAGTTTTTTCTGGTGAGATGTTTTCTGGTGAGGTGTATGTGCTGTGTTTTTAATCTTTATAGTCATGTTTTAAAAATCATTTTATACTCTTGTACCTTTTAGATAGTTTAACATGATAGTGAATTTAATTTTTAAAAAAGTTTTTGTACAATCAGACTTTGGGTTTGTAGTTTGTTTTAACCCTATTGTGAGCTACCTTGGCCTCCAAGTCAGGAGAAAAATAGGTTCTAACATCAACCAATCAATCAATCAATCAACAATCAATTGATTAGGCATTACTCTGGTACATGCTCTCTTTCTCTCTCTGTGTGTGTGTGTGTGTGTGTGTGTGTGTGCAGGATGCCAGACATTATTGGATTCAAGCTGCAGGAATGGAGATTCCACTTGAACCTCAGGAAGAACTTCCTGACGATCAGAGCTGTCTGGCCATGGAACATGTTGCCTCCTTGGAGTGTGGTGGAGTCTCCTTCTTTGGAGATTTTTAAGCAGAGGCTGGATGGCCATCTGTTGGGAATGCTTTGATGGGTTTTCCTGAATAGCAGGGGGTTGGACTAGATGGTCCCTGGGGTCTCTTCCAACTCTACGATTCTATGATTCTCTTCTGGGCTTCTGTGGCTGGCCTGTTCAATCATCATTGTCATGGTCATCCTCATTGTCATATTTGTATTTATACGTTCTCCTTCCCCCAAAACTGAGGGCAACATATAAATTAAAGCAAGTACAATATAGTGTCCCTGCCTTTTTTATGAGGGTTTGGGGCACAGAATGAGGACCGTTCTGGTTTCCCTGGGATGCGAATTCCAAAGGGAATTCCCAGAAAGTACCATCTCATTTCAGGGAGTAGGACTAAGAGAAGGGTCTCTCCTGAGGTTCTCAGGACCCAGACAGGCTCATACAGGGAGGTATAGTTTGTTGGCTTGGATTTGGGATCTATATGGCTTTAGGGGGTCATATGAATTGTTCTTTGAAACACAATTGGAGCTGTTTTACAAAGGGACTTGTATGGTTCCTGTAACCAGCTCCAGTGCGCACCCTGACTACAGCTCTTCCTTTGTCTTCTTCAGATCTAACATCTAAAAATTAACCAAACAAGGACATAAACACACACAGATGTGCGCGCACACACACACACATGCATATGACTCAGGCTTCCCCAAGGTGGTACCCTCCAGGCTGTCTTGAGGATAATAAGAGTTGTAATCCACACAGCTGGAGGGGATCAAGTTGGCAAAGGCTGGTACAGATCAATACAAAGATTGTTTTTGATATTTTCCGAGGAGAACTTTTCTAACCCTTTTTGGTCTCTTGCACAATATTGAAGGGCCTTCCTTCCCTCAAAGAGATTCTGGGCTCTGAGCCAAGCTTCGGAGGCTCCAGGATTTTGCTGGCTTTTGCGGAGTCTCTGAGAAGCTGGCAGGCTAAATCTCTAAATCATGGAAAATGTGGATTCCCAGCCCACAGAAAGTTGGTCCAGGGCCCAAGCCTACAAAGCTGAACTGAGAAGAAGGGCCAGATTTGGCTGCCAAGGTTGTGATTAGTACTCTTGCCATCTCGTATCAGAAAGAAAACCAGACCAAATCCACTTAAAACAAAAGCAGCGCTCGGTGGGAGACTCTCAGTCCATTCCTCAATCTGCTCAGAGGGGACAGATAAGCAGATAACCCGCAGCGAGGGGTGGAACAGCAGGGCCAGGGTCAGAGTTCCCAGGTCTCAGGGCTTGGAACCGTCTCTCCACCCCTCAGTGTGATGGGGAGAAATCTCAGGGAGAGAGCACTATCTTGGAAAGTATGTGACTGCATTTTCCAAATTTGTTCAACTTGATGGGTGCTTTTTTAAAAAATTATTATTTTAATGGTGTCTACTTGCAGCCATGGTTGATATGGTTGTGGTATCTTGCTTAACGGCAGCATCAGGACTGTTCCCTAGGTCTCAGGGTTTGGCACTAAAATCTTAGGGCCTGGGATACTCCTGACTTGTCAGTCCTAGCTGTGGGGCTTGAGAGATTGGCACTGTGTGCCATGCTAGGCAATGACCATGCTCTGATGTTGCTGCTTGGTCACAGTATGACCAATGACCACAAATATTCCAAAGACCCTGCTATTAACAGCCCTTCTCAGGTCTTGCAAACTAAGGGAAGCACGGCTTTCTTGACTAAATCTATCCATCTGTAATGTGGTCTTCCTTTTTTCCCCCTGCTGCGTTCAGCTTTTCCCAGCATTATAGTCTCTTCCAATGACTCATGTTTTCTCACGAAATATCCAAAGGGTGTATAATAGCTTCAATTTAGTCATCTTGGCTTCAGATGAGACCTCAGGCCTGATTTGTTCTCTGGCCCATTTACTTGTCTTTTTGGCAGGCCACGCTATCTGTATTACCAGTTGGTTGCTGCTAACTGTCGTCAAGTCGACTTCGGCTTATGGTAATGCTATGAAAAAAGAGAGCTCCAACTCACCCTGTGGTCAACCGCCCCACTCACGTCTTGCAGATTCAGGGCCGTGTCTTCCTTGATGGGGGCCTTCCTCCTTCCTACTGCCACCTTCTTTGCCAAGCAAGTAGTTAATAGCCAAAGGCTGATTTAAATAAAAAGTTCCTTACCTGCTGGTAACTGGAGAGCAGAGACGGGGCCAAGCCAGCCTCCCATGGGAGGGAATTCCACAGTCCGGGAACAGCCATCAAGAAGGTCCCCTTGTATGTCCTCACTGGATGTGAAATTTATTTATTGTAAAATTGGATTGCATTTATAACATGAACTTAATTCCAGTATTAATTTATTAAGTCAGTGAATTAATTAATTAATTAAAAGAGAGATTATGCTAAAGAGCCAACAAATTCCCTTGGATCAGCATGGGAATCCACATGGGAATCAATAAGCTAAAGAATGGGGAAGGTTAAAGAGATGAAATTATAGGATGGAGAGAAAAGAAAAGCAAGAGAAATGTTTTTGGTGAGGTGGATGAGAAATGAGATTTTTCAAAAATATATGGAGCAAACAAACAGACTGACAGGAATTTGGTACTTGCTAAGACTACTAAAAATACAGCTAGAGGCAGGACAAACTTGTTTGTAAATAGAATTTAAAAAGAAGTTTAATTAAGATTATAGAAGCAACTCCAGCAAAAGGAAGGCAGGAAGTACAAGGGACTAAGAAGAATAAAAATGATGGAAATTATAGGGCGGGATAATAATATAATGTAGTATTAATATGTTACTAGAATGAAAGCCAATTTCCATCAGAAATCAGTAAACAATATAAAAGTACTGTGTGTGTGTGTGTGTGTGTGTGTGTGTGTGTGTATTTCCTTTTTTCAACTTTTTTTTTTAAGGGTGAGGTGAGTAAATTGAGCAGTTGCACATTTTTAGTTTGACTTTGGTAAGGCTTTTAGAGTAGGCTTTTAACTTAAAATTAAATGGCAATCCAACATGAATGTAATAATTAAAATTTCCCCACTTTTTAGAAACTTAATAAAATTAGATATTAATTAAATGTGGTGACGCTTTTCGATTAATTTCCCTGTCTCTTGCAGTGAAGATAAATCAACAGAGTCAAGGCTCCTAAGAGATTCCTTCTTCAAGCTTTTTCTTAAAAGGTGAAGATGACACATGGTATGCCTAGCTCACTAAGATCTGGAAGGCCAAAATGGCTCCAGGCTGTCTAAAGTTGCCCTGATTTACTGCACGTGATGCTTCAAACTCTACTCTTACCTCCCCTTTCTTTATTTGCAGATGGAAAGGGCCAGCAGACCAGTCGCCTAACACAACATCAAATGTTCCTTAGAAATTTGCGAAAACAATGAGAGTTCAACTTAAGGGTGATGCCATCTGTACGCTCTTCTTGGTGGTAGCTCTCTTCACCATCCTCTATTCCCAGTTGGGTCACACTTCCCTTCGAGGAGAACAAGTGAAAGTCCAGAAGAGGCCTTCACCAGCAACACACAGAACCTTCCAAGCTCTCCAGGTCCCTCAGAAACAGTTGAATGTGAGGCCTACAGCATCAGCACCCCGAATTATTTCTGCCATGAAGCCTGCCGAAGTGGCAAGTCACAACAACCTGGGTACCAGTCCTCCACCCTTGACACCTGCTGCATTCGATTTCAGGCAATACCTTCGGAACAAAGACAATAGGAAGTTTGATCTTCTTATTAATCAGCCAAGGAAGTGCCGAAGAAGCCCTGGCGGCCCTTTTTTACTCATCGCCGTCAAATCTCTGGTTGAGGACTTTGACCGCCGGGAGATTGTCCGGAAGACATGGGGAAGGGAAGGGCTGGTGAATGGAGCCCAGGTTCAAAGAGTTTTCCTCCTGGCTGTCCCTAAGAATAAGACGGCTTTGCCAACTTGGGAGACTCTTGTCCAACAGGAGAGCCAGATGTATCGGGACATCCTGTTGTGGGACTTCCTTGACACTTTCTTCAACCTGACTTTGAAAGAGATCCATTTCCTAAATTGGGCTGACGAATTTTGTTCCAGCACCAAGTTCATCTTCAAGGGTGATGCGGACGTCTTTGTCAATGTGGAGAACATTGTCGACTTCCTTGAGAGCCGCGATCCCTCCGAGGACCTCTTTGTGGGGGACATCATCTACAACGCACAACCAATCCGAATTCGCAAGAGCAAATACTACATCCCAGAGACCATGTATGGGCTGGGCATGTATCCAGCCTATGCAGGAGGTGGAGGGTTCTTGTTGTCCAGCAGTACAATGAAGAAACTCTCCCAAGCTTGCAATGAGGTGGAACTCTTCCCTATTGACGATGTCTTCTTGGGGATGTGCTTGCAAAGAATCAACCTGAGGCCCATGATGCATGAAGGGTTCAAAACTTTTGGGATTACCAAGCCCTCGGCTGCCCCTAACCTACAGACTTTTGATCCTTGTTTTTACAAAGACCTCATGGTAGTCCATAGCCTGAAGGTGGCAGAAATCTGGCTGATGTGGAACCTGCTCCACAATCCGCGGCTGGTTTGCACTCAGAAGAAGCAAGTCAAGAAAGCTTTCCGCTGGAAAATGAAAACAAAAGGGACGACGATTGGTTTTGCCGCCTAAGGTTTACACACTGATAGCCACGTCCTGCACCTTACACAAAAGACGCTGCTTACACATGAGTAAACATCACCCAGACTCAGCAGTTTTCAAGGGCAAATTTCAAGTGACGGAGGTAGTTGATGAGTTAGTCCTGAATATTCTATATGTGGTGGGGCAAAGGTGTGGGGTGAGAACTAATGTTGTTGTCCTATTGAAACAAGACTTTCCCTTCCTGGAGATCCTTCATGAAGGCAACACTCCTTCCATGAATGGTTCATAGGGCTGGAAAGAAGCACAAGGGTCTAAGCCTAACCTCTGCCATGCAGGAGTACACCGTTCTTTCCACGACCAGGAATCTCTCGGAGTGACAGTTTGGGAATTTCACATGTCATCGGGGCCTTCTCGATGGTTGCTCCCAGTCTATGAACCGCTCTGCCAAGGGAGGCTGGCTTGGCCCCGTCCCTGCTCTCCTCCTGCCAGTGGGCCAAAACCTTTCTATCTAAACAGGGCTTCAGTTTCTAACCTGCTTGGGGTAGTGCAATGGGTAGGATTTAATGTGGTTGAAATTGTTTTTAATAAAGTTTTATTTAAAAGAAATGTATTTAATGCCTTTTAAAAAACATTGTACAGTTGGCTTTCTGCATTTGCTAGGAGCACAGGACCTCACAACAAGTGGGACCACTGCAAGTATCAAAATGTGTGTGTGTTTCCAGAAAGGGGGCTGAGGCATGGTGGGGAGAGTGGGCGCCCAGGGTCCAAACTGGGTCAGGGGAAGGAGAGGGAAAGCTGGGGAGGGCCAGCATGTTTGCCCTATACTTTCTCCCCCTCTCGCTCATCTCCTTCCTTGGATGTGTCGGGGGCATCAGGAGAGGGCTTGGGGTGCTGAGAAATTGGGCTGTGATCTGTCCTTAGCTGGCCAGGCAGTGGCTGGTGGAGGAGGAGGAGGCCCAGAGGTGGGTTTTTCAAGGACTGTGCAGTCTGATTGGAGCCACTGAGAGAGAAGGTTCTCCGGAAAAAAAGCTCCTGAAGTGGAGGGATGCAGGGGTTGAATAAACTCACAAATATTAAACCCATGAAAGTCAAACCTGCCAATGTGGAGGGCCGACTGTATCCCAGATTGTTTTTAGCTGTACAATTTTAAATAATTTTATTGAAATTCCATCATAGAAAACACACATATATATATACTTGTACAATTCATTGAAATATTTCTGATAGTCTTCCTCTCCTCCCTAGATTTCATGTTCTTCAACTTAATCAACATGTTAAAATTAAATGTACCACACTAATATATGCTAATATTTCACGATAGCTCCTACAGTAAATCTGTACTAAATTATATGTCACATTATTCATCTGACCACATCCTCTTGATAAAAGTTATACATTTATATCAAGCATTGTTATCTGAAAGTATCCAGCAATTATCCGACACTATTCTCCATTATTTTTTTATCTCTTCATCAGATCTCTGAAATACTATATCTGCATTCCTGTTTTCAATAGAAGTTACCCACCGTTGGTCAACTGTTAGCTGTATAGTTTTAACACGCGATGTGAGCTGCTTTGGGTCCTGTATGGGAGAAATGCCTGGCATAAATAAAATGAATAAATAAAGTTATGAGGTTGTACGCCTAGCCACTGACCTCATAACTGACCAAAAGGTTGTCCACTTATATATTTTTTCCTCCAGCACTGCTGGAGGAGCAGCCTGGAGCAGGGGCACCCACTGAACCATTGACAACTGGGCCCTGCATTTGGGTGGGACAGGGATGGAACGCGCTGCACCAGGGAGTTTCTGGTTCTCAGGGGCACTTGAGGGTCCTCAAACCCTGCCCTCCTGCCCAAAAAACCCTCCAGGCAGAAGTGCCATAGCTATCTTAAAAAACACATTTCACTCCCTCCCTTCCTCACTGTATTCCTCTGCCAGCATCTTCTTCTAGCACAATGCATATTTGCCTTCCAGCAGCTCTGTTGGGAAGGACAACAGGATGTGCACAGAATACAGCCCCTTCCAAAAGAGAAAAAGACCAGATAGAAATGGATTGCAGACACCGAGGCAGTTTGCAAATCAAACAACACACGACTGGCCGCCACGGGGTGATCAAGAGAGGACAGGACAAAGCTGTACAAACCTTGGTGACAAAATGTTTTGTATTTCAGTGTGCTCACTGGCTGTACTGTTACGTTAGTTTGCTCCTTTTGAGGCTTCCAGTTGCTTCCCAGAGAAAGGAGCAAAGGCCTTTCCAGGAATGATGCTTGCTATGACTCTACCGAATTTACGATATCAAGGTTCAAATCCTTACTTGGCCATGGAAATGCACTGGGTGATCTTAGACAAGTCACTCTCTCTCAGCCATAGAATTATTAAATGGCAGATTGCCTCTGAACACATCTTGCCAAGAAAATCCTGTGATAGCTCCTTCTCAAGATAATTAAAGTAAAAAATAACTTGAAGGCACTCGACAACAACAAATAACAAACAGGAAATATGGAGGTCCAAAGCATGGCAAAATGATCCCACATCCTGACAGGTATGCAGCCTCCTTTTGAATTATTTAAGGATTCCCGACCCATGAATTGCCACAACCTGGGGGAAGGGAGAGGTTGCAGCTCTCCAGAAGTTGCAGGACTACAACTCCCATCAGCCCTCGTGGTGGACTGTGCTGGCAAGGGCTGATGGGAACTGCAGTCCGACAAAATCTGGGGCTTGTAAATTTCCCGCCTGGAAGCACTTAACAAAAGGAAAACATGCAAAGAAAGTGAAAAATTCCTTCAGACAGCAAAACAGGTAGCAATGGGTTGATTTCAGGACCAAGAGGAAAAGATTCTGGGATAAGTAACTGCGAATGTGACCACATAACTTGATTACTTCATGGCAGAGAGAAATCTGTTTCTAATTAGAAGGAAAGCAGTTCCTGGCAAAAGAATATTTCAGCCAGTTGATGGTAAGAGCAGAGGGAAGGGAGAGGAGAATATGGAACACGGAGAGCAGAAAACGCCTATCTCGCTACTTGCCTTAACTCCAGGAGAGTATCTGTCGGGTGGAGGATTTACCCATTAAATTAGAATATTGCCCCACCAATGAAATTTTCTTTCATTCTTTCCCCCCTCCAAAAAAAAATTCTAGCATTGCAACAATTTAAAACTACAGCTGAGCATTTACAAATAGAGTTTAGGCATCCAAAGGAAAGGGGCAGGCAATGTGACCAAGGAAATGTAAAAATGCAAAAATTCTAGGTTTGAATGATTTTCACTCTCTCATCTTCCGCAGTGCTTGAAATTTGGGAATTGAAGGAAAATTTCATGGGAGGGGGAGAATTTTGTTTGTTTACATATTCTTAATTTTTTGTTTAATATTTTTGTATGTTTAAATATTTGAAGGAATGACTATGGAGGATGGAGCAAGCCTGTTTGCTGCCGCTCCAGAGCCTAGGACACGGGGCAATGGCTTCAAACTTCAGGAAAAGAGATTTCATCTAAACATTAGGAAGAACTTCCTGACAGCCAGAGCAGTTTGATAGTGCAATACACTGCCTGGAAGTGTGGTGGAGTCTCCTTCTTTGGAGGTTTTTAAGCAGAGATGGTCAATGCTTTGATGGTGTCCTCCTGCATGGCAAGGGGTTGGAGGTATGGCCCTTATGAATGACCGGGACCGAGACCACTCGTGCTGCGAACAATCGCAGTGGGGGGGGATGAGGATCTTCTGCCAGCAGCTGCTGGCCCCCTTGGCACTGTTGAGCGAGACGGTGACCAATTCTGGTTGCTCATTAACAAACGAGTGAGCAAGGTCCAGAATGGGCAACTAATTCCTGTTGCCATTTTGAAAGGAGCTGTGGAGGAAGAGGGAGGTAATCGGACGTAGCACAGTGCTCTGGAATGCTTGTAAAGGTGCAATAGGGGTATTTTTGCAGGTTTTCTTTTGGGGGTGGGTTCTGTGTGATGTTAATTGCCCCCAAATGATACTGAATGTAAAAAAAAGACTGGGGTGTGTGGGTAGCTTCCGGGGATTGGTGGGGGGATTCACTTGTAGTCCACGAGCTACAGTTTCCCTACCTTTGCCTTCATTTCCCACTGATAAGAAACGAAAAGACAGTACTGGATGTACGAACATATGCTTGTTTTGGTTACAGACCTTTCTAGCAAAGACTCAGATTACAAAAATTGTAGCCAAAAATCTGTCCAGCATGAAAACAGGATAAAACAACACAGAAGATTCAAATAGGCTAAAACGGGACTAAACTGCCATCTTCTGGATAGCTATCTGTATCTTGACTGAATAACTTAGAAACTTTCCGAAAAGGTTTCTACAAAAAGTGGGCTGGATTTCTTGAAGAAGTTCCTTTTGTCTGTGACCGAAAGCTATGGGGGTTGCAGAAGACCAATCAAATGGTTAGCAATATAGGAAGCCCCCATCTTTTCATGCCTTGTTATCTGACGGCTTGCTCTTTTGACGCTTCCAAATTGAGGACAGGTTCTACTGATTCGATGTGGCGTCTGCTCTTGCATCAGTTCTTCTTTGCAATGGAAACTTGCTTGGAACCACTTCTGGGGTGCACTGCTTGCAAAGCAGGCTTAAAGGGGGGCAAGGGGGCTAAGCCAGCTGAGAGACTTTGCAAGCAGCGTATGCATGGTTGGCCCAAGTGACCCTCCGTAAGTCCTTCCTCCTCCCTGCAGTACAGCCCATGGCTTCCGCTTTTCAACCTATTCCATTTTCTAAAAGTGTTCTGGATACATATATAAGCAGCAATCAGATTTTGGAATCGTGCCTATTAGGCTATGCATTTAGGGCTAAAATTAATAACATCTGGTTATAGGCATGCAAATCTCAAACCTTTCCTGTTAGTTAAACTACACAACTGAACACCCATTCCACTTGGCTAGGCTATCACTGCTATTAAAATTCATAGAATACGCTCAGTGTACACATTCAAAGAAACAGCCAAGTAAGTCTGTGCAAAAGGAACCCAGAAGCACCTTTGAGACTAAATGAGAAGGAATGTCCAAAGGAGAAGAAGAAATTACTCAGTCCACGTCATCAGTTTCAAGCGTGCACGCTAACAGGCCCCTGCCCCAAGGAAATCACAATACAAAAATTGATACAGGGGAAATAGCAGAGGAAGGAGAGGAAAATCAACGCAGGGCTCCGAAGGAAGAGACGGTTGTTTCAGTAGCAAATATTTAGATTTAGTTGTAGGGGGAGTTTCAGTAAAGCATGAAGGGTCTGAGTTAGTGAAAAGCACGAATAATCTGCCAGTTGTTTGTTGTGGACTCTCGGTACGTTCTGCAGCCTGTGGAAACCAAACAGGAAACACGACGGAGCAGGCAGACAGAAACAGCCTGTTTGCTTTCAAGAGGCACCACGGTTGCTTTCAGATGCCGAAAGAAGGTCCTCAAGTCTTATAGGTGCCTCCAAAATATTTAAAATAATGCTGAAGTGGACAAATCCCCTGAAATGGATACACCTGGTAACAACAGGGAGCTTTCTCCCACAGAGAGGACAGTTAAAATTTAGCTGGAAATCAGGGATGGGAGACTTTTGCACAGAGCAAAATGTGAACTAACTAGACAAGACTGGAAAAAGCTAGCCAGTTACAGGCTTTGGAACACTGGAGATGGATGGGGGGTAAAGAAAGCAGCGTAGGATAGTGGTTTGAGTGCTGGGCGAGGGGTCTAAGAGATCAGGGTCTGAATCCACAAAAAGCCACAGAAACTCACCGGGCGACCTTGGGCAAGTCACAGTCTCAGCGTGTCAGGAAGGCAATGGCAAACCTTCTCTGAAAGTCTGGCCTGGAAAAAAGCTTAGGATAGAGTTGCAATATGGGAGCAAGTGTAGCAGTTTGAAGTGTTGGACTAGCTCGCCATAAGCTGCCAACAACTTGAAGACACACAACAATGTCACTAAAAAAGATGTCAGCCCATAAATGGTTGTGAGAAGAACCCTGCCAACCAATCCAGTCCCATGCTGGTTTTCTTTTCTCCCCTCTTCTTCTTTTTGGTGAACTGTCTGCTAGGAAACAGACGCGACATGGTTGTTGGTAGGTTGTTCCCAACCGGGGGATGATAGCATTCTCAGTGGGCTAATGAGATACAGGACACGTACTCTGCAGTGCTTACCTTCAATATATTGGAATTCCAAGTTCCAAATCATATAGAATCATAGAAATGTAGAGTTGGAAGAGACCACACGGGCCATCCAGTCCAACCCCCTGCTATGCAGGAACACCCTCAGATTCCCCAGATTCAATTCAGATTTCAAAAATCCCAGCACCTGAATGTTAAGAACCCAAAGGGCCGGAGCATGGTGACTTGCACAAGGCAGTTTAGAGAAATCTTGGCCAGTAAGCCAGGCTGAAGGGGGAGAGGCACTCTCGGCCCCATGAGCCCCTGGAGGGCTGCAGAGGCCCAGCCAAAACACAGCGGCAACTGTGGCAGTGATGTGAGATGGACGGCAACCGCAGAATAAAGTCCTGTAGCCCTGTATGATCTTCGAAAGTTGCTCAGTGTGGTATACGGCACAAAAAAAATCAGACCAGAAACAGAAAAACCCAGGCTCAAAACCCCTTTCAACCTTAAGACCCAGGTTCAAATTTCCACTCGCTCCAGGTGACTTTGGGCCAGCAACTTGGTGTCTAGGAGGATAATGTGGAAGAGGGAGAGGAGAATCCCATATACTCAGCTCTTCATGAAAATGTAAGCTCTAAAGAACAATAAATCATGCATTGCAAAATACACACACCCAGCCACTGTATTTTAACAACACAGCAACTGAGCTTCTTTTTATTTGTCCTTTCAATGTACATGCTAGTTAGGTATTTCATACAATTTACAGAAGGTGATGAAAAACAGAATGCATGTTAGAAAGAGAAAATGAAGAGTCTTAGGATATTTTCTCAGCAAGCTATGATCATAGGAAAAAAACAGCATGTTATGAAGAAGAGGAGTAACATCTAGGAAGAAAGGTAAACCATTCAATACCCCCACCCTCCCCATCATCAATTAAATTTTCCTTGGGGTTTTCATTTTCTCTTAAGTAAAAGGGCACAGAATGTCACAGTATACAGGAAGACTAAATGGCAAAAAGGAGATCACACATACTCACCAATACACACAACAACACATCCAATACCACGCACCACGTTTATCCCTGCTACTGGTCCAGGATTCAAAGCTTGTATTTAACATTCTAAAATCTCCTATCCCTCATTTGTTGATAAACTATACAAGATTACACTGTACATGGAGTTAAAATTACAAAAAAGTTTTGTATTTACAAAATCTGTACATACGTCTTTGCGAAACTCACAAAAAGTCATCTATAATATATATATAGATACAAGTCGGTCGCTACACCAAAATATTAAAAAAAACGGGATAAAATTATACATTTCTCTTTTTTTCTTCTCTCACTCTCTCTCCATTGTTTTTAAAAAGGGTTATATCTCAAAGATGATCGAGACAGACAAACAGACAGACACGATTATTTTCCCTAAAGAAGACAGGTGAGAAAGCTGCACATCTCTCCGTGGTCTCGCCACGCCTGGGAGAATGAAGGGTGAAGCAGCATCTCTTGACTTGAAGCAGCTGAAATCCCGTCGGCTGGGGTAGGGGGCACCGTGTGTGGTTTCAGGATATATGTACAGAAATGTTGAAACGAGATTAAGGACCTCTTTGGCTAACATTTTGGCATGAATATATATTTTTTAAAAAAAGAGGAGGGGAGGAAGAAAAGAGGCAATTTTTTTCTGCCCCTCTCCTCCAATGTGCTACATGTGTAACGACCTAGAACACAACTCACCAGCACCGTGCTAAATGGGTGTCTTCCAGAAAACATCCCTTGCGTTAAGGCCATGCAACACCCATTTCATCCAGGGTAACTTCAGTTCCACAGCGGCTGTGCTCCAGCTCGCCAACTCCAACTACCTTTCTTTACAGGACGAAGAAAGGGAAGTAAGAAATACTAATCTGACATCTGTCACACACACAGCTGCAAGGAGAGGCAACGGTGCTCACTCTTACAGGTTTTAAGTACAAAAGGGAAAAAATGGCATCAAAACCTTTTATGAAAAAACATAATTTATAGAAACAACCTACTTACTTTTGTTTTCCTTCTGGAAAATTGTGTATGTGTATATATGTATGAGTATACACAAAAACACAAGTTAGTTAACCAGTCATGGCAGAAAAACAAGTTGCTTCAGCATCTCAAGTAAGTATTAGTGCAGAAATGGTGGGTTTCTTTCCCACTGTATAAATAAGCTTTATGTGTGGCAAACAATTATTTAAACCATAGCACCCCCCTCTGCTCACACCCAGTACACAGATGCTCCTCAGTGAAGATTAAAATGCCTTATCAAGTAATTAAAGTGTATGTAGTGCAAAAAATGTTATAACCAAGTCTTATGCACATGCTGCTTTGCGGCAGTTTCAACGTCAGACAAACATGTGGTGCCTGAAATCATGGACATGTATGTACATACTTGTCACATTTGGTACAATGTCCTTAAGCCACAGAAATACCCAAGTACTTAATTTTGTTTATATATATATATACACCTATGTATAAGTTATGTGTGTGCATATGCACACCCACGCCTACATTGTCGTTGTGTAGGAAAAAAAACACATGACCACCATTATCATTGCAATTAACACAAGCACAGACTGGGAAAAAATATATATATGTACAATATATAGTTAGATCCAATACCTGCTCCCAGATGCCCCAAGGCTCAGAAAGTTTGTGCTTCTAAGTCGTGCAGTCATTTTTGTGCTCTCTTGGTTTATGCTCATCCTCCTTGCAGCTCAGGGAAAAAGAAACCCCAGACCAGTCCACAAATCTCCACGCTGTAAGAGATGAGGGCAGTCGAGAGCAGAAACACCAGTTGTGTGGCAGGCACTGCTCCCATCCAACACTATTCCCACACCCTGCGATGAACAGCCAAGAGGACTTCCCTGCTCTCCTCCATGCACAGGTAGGAAGAGACAGGGTTTTGTTTGTTTGTTTGTTTTGAAGATACAGACATACATACACGCACACACGTATCCCATTAAACCGTGCTTTTCCATACTGTTAAGTGGCAGCAAATCAAGGCACGCTGTACTAAATTTGTAGCATTTTGATTAGCTGATATTGCTCACTGGGGAAGATCTGATGTTTTCAACTGGCTGCTGGGTCTTGTGGGGCCATACAGAGTAACAGACGCAATGTGATTATTCTGCATCACCTGGAAAAACAAAACAGAACAAAAAACAGGAGGAATACAAAGGTTAAAACCTCCTCCAGAAAGCACCCACACTGGCTGCAATCCTGTACGGGTGACTAAAATGCTTCAGCTCAGTTAAAATGAAGGAATATCTATGGTTCATCGTGGTTCTCAGCACCTTAAGTAACCCTTTACCATTAGAACTAAAAACCACACCCAATATTTCAGCCCATCAAAAACAAAAGGAAAACAAAACCTCAACACCTCCCTCACTTTTTCAAGCTAAATGCGGTTGCTTCCCATACCTCAAAGATCATCCGCTGCAGTCCAAAACAAAACGTTGATCCAAATGGGTTTGTGTTGTTTGGAGAGGATGACCTGAAAAAAATCAGAAGCAAGACTGAAAAAATTCCAAATGATACCAGGAACAAACTTAGCTGAGACTAGCATGCGCCTAACATATCCTTTTAATAATTCTAGCTGAAGTTGGAAGGCTTAGTCATCATTTATTTTCCTTGGCTATAGAGGGTAGTTTGCTGCAAACCAGGATGTTAATCTGTGATGAAAAGTTGCATCAGCCTTCCTGATGTGTCAGGCTGCAACTCACATCATCTCCGCTGGCATGTCTATGGTGGCTGAGGAATAATGGGCAATGCAGCCTGAAACATATACAGAAGGTGCCAGGCTGGAGAAGTCGGCGTAACACATCCAGCAAGCAGGCAATGGCACTGGTTGATTCCCCGCTTCTCCAGTCCCTGTGCTTGGAAGCTGACGAGCAGAGTTAGTTAACAGTTAACAAAGCCTCTGACACCCAAGCTCCTTTTCACAAAGTCCTTTTGTGCTCATCAGCTTACCTCTTCCTCCTTCTCAGCTTGAGGAAAGACAGAATAGCATTCCCCTCCAGCCAATCCTACTGTAGGTGTGCCTCTGCCTACAACAGGCAAAGCAATGGGCAGCTACCTCCAGAATGCCTTACTGAACACGTGTGAATAGAAAAATGGCAGAGAAGCTGCCACACCAGCTAATTCCAGCTTCTTACAAAAACATAGATCTGTAAGAAATTGGAGGCTGGTGAAAGAAGAATTATTCCTGGATGCATTCTGAAAGAAGTCTTCAACTAGTCTCCGAAAGGCTGAAAATATTTTTTTGTCTACTTATTGAAAGCTTGAATGACCTCCTTGCTTCATGTCATATGTGCATAATTGTTAGTCTGGAAATAAAAGTCTGCTGAAACTTATTGCTTTTCTGTGGTGTAGGAACCTATCCCTGTTCTTTCCATGTCGCTTTTGCCTCTGGTGACCAATTTTCTATTAAAAAAACCAGACCTAGGAACACATTTACTTTGTTAACTGGGGTATACCTGTATATCCTCTGCCCGTCTTTTGGGGCAGTGACTGGCTCAGCAAGTTCTAGTTGAGGACGCTACAGTCTTCAGGTTATGTTCAAAGCAGAGTGGAATTTTGCAACAATACTGATTGTTTCAAGAATTGCCCCCCCCACGCACTATTAACATAGTTCCAGGATCTGTTATTTTTTAAATCCAATAATAGAACCTCTGCTGGTATGTGTCATTAGGACTTTCTTTCCGGCAGCAACTTTAAATCCAATCAAACTTCAATCCAAGTGACAAAACAGAGTCTTTACCTGTGAAGTACTACCGGCTTCTCTACTGGATGTCCAAGAAGGTCCTGAATACTGTCCCACTGGAAGCAAATAAAAATGTCTTAGAGAATGGAGCACTTTAAGAAAAACTGAAAAGGCTCTCCCTCCACCCCCGCTTTTTGGGAGCATTTTGTGAATTTAGGAAAGGACCTTTTCGGCAATGATCCTTGTTCATGGAATGCCCTCCCAGGTGAAACTTAACCAGTGCCTTCCTTGATGTTTTTCAGATGCCTGGCAAACAAAGTGTATTGTTCCATGGCTTTCTGTGTCTGACATTTTAGCCCTGTAATGCTTCTCCTTGTCATATTGTGGTTCGTGGGCAGAAAGCAGTTCATTTTGTCAACCTTGAGCACGTCACTCAACTGCGCCTCAGACTTCTGCCGCTTGGAGCAACACCCTGGAGATCACGATGGATTCTGGGGGCACTTATGATTGTGGCAATCGTGCCATGGTCATGCATGTTTAGCACAGCTGAATATGGAGCAGTTACGGGTCCATAATTCTGAGTTACGGATCTGCAACTGCACCGCAGAATGTCAGCCGACATTTTAAAAAAGTTATATTTGATTTGTAATTACATTTTGAATAAACTGACCCTTCCATAAATTGAAATGATTAAATTCATGCCACACCAAGCTACGCATCATGTATTTTATATCCATTAAGCAACAAAGTGACTTTCAAAATTGTGAAGGGTACTCTTGCATCCTTCAATTTTTCAGAAAATTTCTGTATTTTTCCAGGAAAAAAAAAAACTGAAAAAAAAAAACACAGGTTGGGCATGGGGGTTTTTTGGCATGGATTTAACACTTCTGGAAATTATACATCTCTACTAAGGACTGCACTTGTCCAACCACTGAGAAATTACAATCACTTGTGCAACCGCTTTATGGCACCGTAGTGGCCCAACAGGATTTTGACCATATGGATGATGCTGATAAGAACTGGCTATCTGTAGATAATGAGGTTCTTCTCTCTAAGTAAAATGTTTACTGCCAAACAGACGTAACTTAAATGGACTCTGGATTATTAAAGTTTCATGAACACATCCCATCTTCTTTTGGATCAGAGATGATTAATAAGCAACTCAACAAATCACTCATTAATTGCTGGAGTCCAACAGACCCGCTACTTACTTTCATGGAGAAATCACCTGCAATTTGGAAGATGGCCTTACTTGATGGGCTATACAATTTGAGTGAATCCATTACATTCTAGACCTTTCCCTTTCTCTTTGTGTCTCTTTCCTTTCCTTCTAAAAATACGCATTTCTATTCCTCCTGACACCAAGTCGTTAGACCCGCTTCGTTGTCCATCTAGCTGGAATGTTAGAGTCTGAAAAAACCTGAAGTGGATCATTTTTGGGGGTAAAAATCCCACCTCATAGCTCCAAAAGCCTTCTGAAAGGGATCACATAACGTAATACTGTAATATTCTATTTAATTAGTTTGGTGACAATAGGATCCAAGTCTCTTGAAGTTTCAGAGCTGCACTATGAACATGGCTTGCGATTTACCTTGCTATAAGTTGTACAGGTTTCCATCTGCGAATCGGTACTCTCTACAGGGAAAGAACAGAACAATTTTTGCTGAGACTACATTTCGGCACTACATTCCATCCCCCTTACTACCCGGTGGTTATTTCGTAGCCACGACATGCGAGGTGCAATACAGAACATAAAGAAGCAACACAGTTGTAGCTCATTAAACCTTGCAAGGGTCTTATCAAACTTCTGTTGAAGTCGATGTGTCTCCCTCTTGCAGCAGTAGATTCCCCTCGTCTTCTGAAGAGGGGGACTTGCTGAGTTGTTGCTACTGAGTAGATTCCTTCCAAGAAGGAGCCATGCCTTGGAAAAGCGATTCACACAGAAACAGAGGAGGTAGGCTCAGCTAGGAGTGAATAGTTCTTACTTACCAGCATGCCATAATGGTTTGAGTGTTAGACTAGGACTCTAGGAATACCTGCTCAACCATGGAAACCTACTGGGCGACCTTGGGCAACTCACACTCTCTCAGCCTCTCAGGAAGGCAACGGCAAACCTACTCTGAACAAATCTTTCAAAAAAAACCCCATGATAGCTTCTTCTCGGAGTCACCGTAAGTCAGAAATGACCCGAAGGTACACACAACAATGACAAATTCTTACTCTGAAACTCGGAGCTCAGAAAAATTACTTCTTTGGACTACAGCTCCAGAATTCCCCTGGCCACTGACCATGCTGGCGGGATGGGGGCAACTGGTTCTGTGATCAGTTTTTTAGTACAAATGATACACAGTCCTGACAATTGCAGATGAACTTGAGTTTAGCAGGGAATGTACAAATGAAGACGAAGGGCTGCGTGAGAAGCAACTGAGGCAGATGTGAAGAACCATGAACCAAAGAAAAAGGAAAACAAAATGGGTATTTTTGGAAACAGGAAGGAGGGTGACGGGGACTTAAAAGGAGACACGGACTGAATTAAAATATCTGAAAGCAAGGAATTTTGGAGTGATTTTAAACATAGATCAGTGATGTCTGCTGAGGGCAAAACTAACCCTGCCCTGATTTCCTCCAAAACTACAGATGACAAACAAAATCATAAGAAACACAAGAACAGGACAACAGACTGAGATTAGTTCTCCTGGAAAGTAAGCACAAGGCTCATCTGTGGATCTTTTAAGGAGCACGCTGCATTAGGACTGAGAAATGTGGGGCCTTCCAGCTCCTGTTTGACAGCAACTCCCATGATTCTTCAAATTGGTTATGTTGGCTATGACTGACGAAAGCTGTCAGCCAAAAACAACCAGAGGGCAACTGCTTTGCATGAAACCTGGGTTTAATTAGAGCTATTCTGTCCTCGGGGCCATCGAATATTTAACAACTCCTATGAAGTTTGCTTTGAAATGAGAAACAACAGATGATCCAGAGATATGACAGAGTCCAAAAGACAATTTGACAGCATTAGGAAAACCTCTTAGCATGTACAGAGAAAACTGAAGCTTCTGTCCTCATCCTATACATTCTCACTTGTCCAGACTTTTGATATTTGGGAAATATTTGGGAATTAGTTTTATAACATTTTTGTACATGGGATTTAAACTGAAGTGTGACCGAATAATACAGAAGGATTACATTGAAACTGAGACGCTGGATTGTTCTTGCATCCAGTTCTCTCATCCTGTTGGTTTTCTTTTTTGCTTTTATATCACTGATTGTTCTTGGGTTTAATTAAAAGGTGCACAAGTCAGTACCTTCTTCACTCAGGACAATTAAGCCCAGGCCCACTAATGAACTTAACTACAATGTTTTCTAAACTGAATCTGAACAGATTCACTATACTGCAATATGTTCATTCTTCCACTTGAAATCAAATTGCCCCCTATTCGTAATGAAGTAATAGCTTATTCATATTCATAACCTCCTCTCTTGTTATAGGTGGGCAGAAAGTTCTTGGCCCCTAATTGCTATTAGCCACAGCCAAGCACGGCCAATGGCAACTGGATTCCAACAACAGTTAGAAGTCTCCATCTCTTCTCTACATAAATGAGACTTCTTTGTACTCCATGTGCATAACAGCTTGATACAATAGGTCACCATACTCTTTCTCAATTCATACATCCCTATGGGAGGAAATCCCAACTGTGATTTGCCCAAAGGTGAATCAGGATATCAAACCATGTCAAGTGTTTTTTGTTAACTGGGTTGTACTAGGATCTTGTACTGCTTCAAATTATTTTCTGTTGCATCGCAAGAGTTCACTGGGGTGTTATACCTACACAACTCTGTGTGCTCTCCATCCCCCATCTCTCTCTCTCTCTCTCTCCAGAAGTGTTGTTGTGTCTTCTCTCCCTTCTGCACAGATTGTTGATACCACCCACAATGAGGAATAATCTCAGCCTGAAGATGACAGTCTATTTATCTACTGCTGCAAAACTCTGGGCCTCTTCTCACTCTGGTGGCTTTGATTATTCATTTTTTGCTACAAGCATGCATGCAAAGCCATCATATGTTCCTCTTAGTATTCAGACTTTGAGGTTATTCCAGACTGTATTCAAATGCCATGCCTCTTTCTTACCTCGTTTAATAGCTAGTGGAATCTTGAATTCACAGCGGTGATAACTATGAAAATGGAAAATGTAGGATTGTTAGGAGAAAAACTTTCATTCATTCTAAACTCAACAGGAACAATGCATTAAAAAAGCGGCCATTGAAAACTTCTGCATCCATTGTTTGCCCTGCAGCTATCAATAACCTATTACTATTTTGCATTGCAGTATGCTGTTTAATAGGAAAAAGCTGGTCAGATTAATATCAGACACTGCACAAAATGTTTAGCCATTACCCTTCTTCAAACTGATTGTATCTTAAGTTTCCTGAGTCAAGAAATTCATGATCTTTTTCCCAATTTGGGCACATGCAACAATTCAACCAGTTAGGTCAGTAATTAACCATGGTTTTTTGTCTTCACCCAGAAACCATAGCTACCAGCTTCAGAAAAGCCAGGATATTCAACCAACTTCAGATTATGGTACAACATATCCTGGGCTTCTTCCAAAACTGGTAACCACATACCTCTGCTTCAGATGAAAGAGGACACATAGCTAATTCATGAGTTTTTGGTTTAACACTGTGTTATGCAAAGGGAGGAGCAAAAAGACTGTATGTACAGGTACAAGGCTCACAACAGGGTTTCTTCCATCTGACCCTTTTAACTAAGAGAAACTTGAAACTGAATCTGGGACTTCCAGGAACCCATTACTACCAACAACAAATATATTCTGAATGAACAATGACCAAGATTTTTTGTAGTCTGTATTTACTGTCCAAGGGGGCAGAGAAAATGTTGAAAGTACACTTTAATCCTGGAAACACAGAAATATATGTGTGTAAGCCCTAACTGCACTTGGTCTCACAGCGGGAAATCACACTGGTAACTGGAAAGAAAGGGAGGAATGAACTGCTTATTGACAATCAGTTGTTTACCCCTAAGGAGCAAAACAGAAAAATTCAGAACAAATTGACCTGCAATTAATGATCACACAAGGACAAATAAAAATTAACTCAGAAATGTATCCAGATTTTTGTTTCATCAGTTTAAATTTTACAGATAATTCGTTGCAAAGTTCTGTATTATTAACTCGTGGCACTGTCCACACAACAGGCAGTGGGAGAAGGGGAAGACCACATTACAGAGAGATTGGCTCCATCAAGGAAGCCATAGACTTGACCTTGCAAGACCTCAGCAGGGCTGTTGATAAACAGGATCTCTTGGAGCTCTCTCATTCATAAGCTTGCTGGAAGTTGTACTGACTTAACAGCACATGAAAACAACAACAAATTGTCAACAGAAATCCATCATAGTGTAGAAGGTCTTGTTTTGATATGTATTTTTATGTGCCACCACACCCCAATGGGTGTAGAATTGCTACTGGCTCCTCAAAGACAATGCAGCTACACTAAGATCTTCACCCCCTCCCACTTAAGCAATCAGTGCATGGCACGGTCCATCTCACTTAAGATCTCTTCTTTTTTGGAAGGGGTAGTTATTTCTCTCTGGATACGAAACAGGAAATCTAGTCTTATAAATGAGGCAATCATACATCATGCTCCACACAGTGCCCATCTCATTTATCAAAAACTAGATTAGCAAATTGTAGAAGCACATTTTGCACTGCAAAAAGGAGTCCTTGGAAACCATTAATCCAGATCAGCTCAAGTACAGAATCCAGCCCATTGTGTGGAATCCGAAGTCCCTAGAAATTTGCCTTTCTTTTTAAGAAGATGCTAGCTGATATGGCCACCTAGGAAAGTCTGGAAAAGCCCAGAGAAGGTCCTTCCAACTCATTTAATGACAATTCAGCATGCCAGACATTTTCTTAGACCTCATTATTAGCACACATTTTCTCGAACTGCAATATGGAAACCAGGCAATACAGTTCTTCCTACTCACATGTTGAAGTTATAATGACCAGGGTAATTCGTATGCAAAACAAATTTCTTCACTTTGTGAGTATTTGCATCAAAAAGGATGTCCTGTGGACAAAAATGGGAAAAAACTGAAAATGAGTCAACATTAAATTAAACAACACTGCACCTCACAGGAATTCTTGTGTGTACAGGCAGGATCGTGTGCCTTAGAGCAATTATTTCAAGAACTTTTATAATATTGAAGGGAGTGAAGAAAATGCTACACCAAACCCACTGTGAAAAGCTAACACTCCCATGAACAGCTGCGTGTCTTTGAATTTAAATGCAACACAATTTCTCTGCTTTAGTCCATTTGGATGTTGAACAAGACAGGCAATGGTCTTATCCTCTCTCCAGAGCATTTCTGAGTCTGGTGGGGCGAATTTCATTTTGCAAACACTGAATATCAAGTGAGTGAAATGAGCTCCACGAGACACGTACGGTACAAATGTGCCATTAACTAAACAGGCAAATGTAAAAAGGTATGGTTCAGCCATCTCAGTGATGGAGCTCTCGAGGATTTGCACAATATTAACTCTCTCACCAAAGGATTACGGGCTTCATGAAAGTTGAGGACAGATGGAAGGGAAGCGTGATGGATGTCAAGGCTGGGAACTTACCACTCCAAGCGTGAAGTAGTTGAAAAAGTAGTCATTGCACTTTGACGGTACCTGCTTATGAGGAGAGGGCGAATGTATTTTCATCTATGGAAAAAAAGTAAATGCCAAACACTTCAGCGTGCTGGGAAAAGGAGACAACCAGACTTTTAAAACTCAGCAGCTGCTATCCACTTTCATAAACACACTGCTCTGGTTTCAACGGACTAAAGGCTCTAAGGCAGGAATGAGAAATGTTTTCAGTCCCCATTATAGCTACTGGACTTAAATCCAGCTTTAGTCGTGATTAAAGTAGTCCAAACGGAAGCAACGGAATAACTTAAACAGTCAAACTTAAGTCCCATTGATTTCAACACATCTGTTCGAAGCACGGCTAAATCTGGAACCAACTCAATGGATGACTCCGCAGCCATTTCCACACTTTACTGTTATAGTGCTATTATTCCACTTTCAACATCCTGCGGAATCCTGGGGTTTGGAGTTTAGGGAGGGGTCTTTAGAATTCTCAGCCAGGGAGCTCTTGGGCCTCAGGAAACTACAGACCCCAGAATTCCACAGGATGTGTAATAATAGCACTATAACAGTGTCATGTGGAAATAGCCAGCATTTGGAGCACATTCAATACATATCAAGTCCTGGGTGCATTTTGATACTCTCTCACCCAGGATATCTGAAGATCTCCTTAGCCAATTCTGTTCTTAACCCCATTATTTATCCTTACCTTTCCGTCTGGGGAAAAAAAAAAATCTCCCTTCTCTTTCTCTCCTCTCTTTATTTTCCCTGCACAGCAATTAGAATACATGGAAACTTAAGAACAGATCCTCAAGACTCTGTGTTATGCCATGAAAATAACCATAACAAGATTAACACTGACAATAGCAATAGTACTCTAATTGCTAATCCCCACATAGAGAAAAGGAGCAAGTCAGGGAAAAGGATTCTAATTTGGCTTTTGGCTTGACATGCTCATTTTCTGAACGTAGGAAACTGCTGGTGCAGCAGAATATTCCAAAGTCTAAATTGGTACAGTCCATCTCTTCTGTTATTTGTGAGAACAGTACCAATAAACGGAATCATTCTGAATGATCAATCACAGGTTAGGCAGCGAGAGGAGAAAAGGTTCGGAAGGTGCACACAAAAGGTACAGAACAGTTGGAAGGGTCATCATTTGCTAGATATTCCCTAGCATTCAAGGACACCGAAACCTGTGAATGGACTATTAGGCCATTTCCGTGTTAGCCTGTCATAGTGCTATTATTCCACTTTTAACATCCTATGGAATCCTGGAGTTTGCAGTTTAGGGAGGGGCCTCAAAGGCAAACCCCAGGATTCTATAGGATGTTGAAAGTGGAATAATAGCACTATAACAGGCTAGTGCAGAAATGGCCTTAGAAGTAATCTGATAAAAAGATCATCCACATCAATTTATTATTTTGTCTAACCTTATCTTCCGACTTGTAGAAAACTTTGTGAGGAGATCCCAAAGTGCTCAGAACATCTTCGCACGAATCACCAAAATATACACAGCGCTCAAATACCCGCATCTTGGCATCCGCTAATACGCCAGGGCCGCAACCTAAAGAGCAAGAGAAAACAGAAGAGGATTGGTTCCCAGCTCATGAGATGAAACACTTTCAAGATTTCTCTATGGTCTGAGGTTTTGACCCAGCTAGCCAAACATTTCTGAGAACAGGGTTAGCTGGGTTGATCTCTTGCAGGAAAACAAAAAAACAAAAAAACCAATTGGCTCTTTCAGCATCGTAAAAACTTACTCATTATTTGGAATATATTTTTGTGGATTCCAGGGAACCAGTGAAACGGAGATGCATCTGGTGAGGTCAAAGTGCACCCGTGAAAACTTATGCTGGGCAACTGCAGTGACTTGGGGGCCAATCTTTTCATCTCCAAACTCTCTAGGGGCCACACAGACTCCCAAAATATGAAACAAACTAACAAAAGTTAGCAATCCACTTCTGGTTTTGAAAAATGGATGGCTTCTGATATTAAACAATGCTGGGAAGGACTTTAACCCATTGAACAGGTGAACTGCTACACCTGGAATCCAAAGAAAGGCAATTTACTCATATTTTGGCCAGAAAAATGGTGGTCCAGAGAGGTTTGGGATCACAACTACAGCATTTGGGGGGAGGGGGAGGCACCAGCCTCAGGGACCCCATTTTCCCCTGTCTTTTTTCTAACCGAAAGAATGTAATTTGGATCTATTCACGGACATTACAATTGATTTTAAGAGACTTTAGACTATAAAATGGTTACAATAAGCAACTTCAGACCATTACAAACTTCAGAGAGGTGCAACCCAAAATCCAAGTTACAGTCAAACAGACCAATCCAAAAAAACCTGCAATGCAGTTGAAAAGTGTACATTTAATCACACCCGAACACTCTCAAAGCTCATTTGCTGATGACCTTCCACTTCCTCCAAATTACTGGGAATAACAGTTACGCATGCACCTTTTAAGAAAAATACTCCCCATTATGTATGCCATATAGTGATTCTATTCAGAATTATTAAGACTTACATTTAGCATATCCTTCCTTCAGGCACAGCAAGGCAGCATGGCTGGGCCATATTTACACATCAAGCTAACCCCAAAACCTTGACCAGGACATGAATGGGCAGCACACGCTTGCATTCAAGCCCTCTGTCCTTCACAACAAGGTCAAACAAGCCAGATTCTGCTATTAGAAGGTTCCAAGGTTTAGAACTGGCTTACAAACTCTTTGTTGGCCACAGTTCTCAGTCTCGATATAAGCTACATTTAACTGCTGGAATCCCGGCTGGTTAGCGTTTGCAGAAAGGGAGGAGAGAAGGGAGAGTGCATGCCATTCATACCTGCTCCTTTTTATCAAAGGCCAAATTCTGTGCTTAGCTCTAGCCTGTCCCTCATCATATTCCCAACAAAGGTCTACTCCCAGGCCAGTGGCACTGAGAGTGAGTCTCTCTCAAGGTCACCTGGTAAGCTTTTGTGGCTGAGTACAGAAATGAGTTTGGGTCTTCCTGTGTAGCTTTGCCACATTTTGTAGGCTGGCAACTCCCACCAGTTGTCACCATACATATCCAGGTGCCATACCAAATTCGGGTGCCACAAATCGCCTACTCCTCCCATAAGCAACATCCACACATATCCCACTCCTGCTTCTGCCACAATACTGCCCATATTGCATTGCACTTCTGGTCACAATATAATGTGGATGGCTATCCTTTATCTCATTCATTCATTCATTCATTCATTCATTCATTCATTCATTCAAAAAGCTTATATCCTGCTTTTTTTCCTACCAGATGGACTCAAAATGACTCTCAGAACCAGTGTTTTAAAACAAGGTCAACGGTATACCAAAATGTTTTGAAACCATATAAAACATCTAGTCACCAGAATCTTTTCCAGTACAGATGCAGTGAGGAAAAGGTCAAAGGAAAGTAGTAGTAGCAGTAACAACAACAACAAAAACAACAATAATGTTTATTTATAATACCCTTTACACCAAAGTATCTGAAATGTCTTCCTGTTCTATATTAGCATTATATGCAGACAGTCACTTATACTTTCATGCCTTCACAGGGGAGCGGGAGCACAAATACTTCCACCAGCCATTATACCTGCAGTGAGTAAGCGAAGCCGTAAACCTGAGGGCCCTGCTCCATCTCTCAAAACATCAACATTCTCCGCGTACACATTTCCAAGGAAACAGCTGAGGGGCATCAGAGGAGCCCTGAAAAAAAAAAAGGAAAATCATATATAACAACAAGAACATCACACAGAATGACGCACAGAAAAAATGCCTCCTGCTAAGTTCTTAAACCAAATGTTTTTGAGCTTGTCTCAGTTGACTGCAATCTCTGGATTAATACACTTTAACACAACTCAAGCCGGGAGGAGTTTGCGATGCTCCACTCCCCTGACTCCCCTCAAGGAGCACGGGCTTCCCCCAGGCCTGGAGGGTTTTTCAGGGATCCTGAAATTTCCTTTCAGCAAGTTCAACTCCTGTGGAGCAGCCCTGGCCCATGGATAAATCAAACCAGATTTTGGGTCAATTTTTTTTACTAAAAATTTCAACTTCTAGTTGAATACATACAGTAAATATTTTAATAAAACGAAAACATTTAATAATGTTATGGTGCAGTTTTGCATATTTTCATTAGTATACACATTTCTAGCACACTTCCCTCTAACATACACACTTTGTACACACTTTATATACTGTAGAAGAATTTCAAAGTATCTGGGGAAGTGCAAATACCAAATAATAACTGTGGCTTGAATTGTCTGTTTGATAAGTGTGAATCAGGTAGATCTACAGTAAAATATCAATCCAACTTCTCTCTCACCTTCATTTGTGTAATTATGGGCAAATGAGAAGGCAGGAGATTGCTAGTTCTTTGGAGATACTTGATGCAAGACAAGAATTACGTACTTGGTATCCTGCAGGCTGTTTCCACTGTAGATGTACATGCGTTTCACAGTTGCTCCATGGGGAATTTGCAGAGAGGCTAGGCCATGGGCAAAGTTTGGCTGTGGGAGATTAAGATAAAGTCATTTTGACTGCACACAACATGCAAACACAAAAAAAACAGTATATTTTTTTAATCAGCTGCAAGAAGATCGGGTGATCTGCAAAGACCCATGAAACTTCCACAAAATGCCTAAAAGAACAGTTAACACGCCAGTGACAAAAATCAGATGCAAATCCAACGTCAGACTGTTATCTGGGTTTCCACACGCTTTTTCTTCTCTGTGATGTCAGGATATTGCTGACAGATTGCCTCCTGTTTGTTATGAACTGTAAAATAAATGGAAAATGGCATGGAACCTGTCCTATAGTGAGATGATCCTGGAATTTCAATCTATGGCAAAGTCCTCAGTTTAATGGGGATCACATACTGCAATGTAGTTAGTGAAAAGGTTAATCCAACCATCACCACGCATGGACGAAAGACAGCAAAGATCTCACTTTCGTGAATAATGCTTTATGAAGTAAACGAGAATTGATTTGGGATCATACATTCATCGCACATGTCCTTTGCTCAGCTTAATAATCATCCTGAAAGCAGACAGATGACAAACACAGAGGCCATTTCTGCACCACACTGTTATAGTGCTATTATTCCACTTTCAACATCCTGTGGAATTCTGAGGTTTGTCGTTTTACTGAGGCCAAAATCCTAAGTGCCTCTCCCTAAACTACAAACCCCAGGACTCCATAGGAGGTTGAAAGTGGCATGATAGCACTGTAACAGCGTAGTGCGGAGATCGCCTAAGATATGTCCAGCCATCCTGATCAACAAACCAGGATCTAGCAATTGGACGAACTCTGCAGTAAAGATGTGAAGGTCTTTAAAAAACCTTGGAAAGTTGGGAGGGGGGATTTCCCCTTTTTCTTTATCCTTTTGTGTCCTGGAAAAAATTAGAAAAAAATGAAAATAAAAAAATTGAACTACGGAATATTTTCTTTCCTAATGTTGAATAAAATGTTTAAGATGAGGTGTTCTTGTATTTGCTTCCCCACCTTCATTTCTAAAACTTTGTATCAAGAAGATGTTTATGAAAGACTATGTACAGTATCATACAGCATTGCAATTCCTGGCTTTGGATTCCCTTTCTCAATTCAGTTTATGCAAATAGAATGTGTTACATTTGACACTACAGAGAATTTGATGAGACAAGACTGGTTTTTTTGGCTACTCTTAACAAAGCAAAAATGGAGCCATTCTTTACTGCTACAGGACCCTGTATCTCCATTTGCGGGGGGGGGGGAAAGGGAATTTCCATTTGTATATATTATGCTAAATATATTATGAAACACGGCACATCTACCAAGCATAATAACTTTACACCAAAGTTATATATCATGTAGTTTATATTCCAAAAGTAACAATATTTAAAGCTGGGTTTCTCAACCAGGGCTCCCTGGAACCCTAATGTTCTTTGAGATTTGCTAGGGGTTCTGCTAAAGTTCATAACCGAAACCCACCCTCTTATATATATAATTTTTATGCAGAGGGTTCCTGAGGCCTGAAAATTATTTCAAGGGTTCTTTCAAAGAAAAAGAAAGGCTGAGAAAATTTTCTGAGGATTCCTGTTCCCCTTACAAAAAGACATCTATTTCTCCATTTCTAGGAATTTTAATCACTGCCTTTCCTCCCATTCCAAAACCATTCCCTTTCTGTTTCCCAGTTTAGTGCAACATCCATACATGAACTGGTACCACCAAAGCTCTTGATTCATTCACAATTTGAAACCAGCTTGTTTTCAAAGGCTGGGTTGAAAACAAATTGTAGCAAGCAATTAACTATGCTAATACCAATTTAGATGTCACAGCAAATCATAGCTACAGTTAACCAGGGAAAGGAGGAAGGAAGAGAAGGAGGCAGACCCAAGCAAAGGGAACAAAATTGATGTGACAGCTCTTTGGCCACCATACAAGAGTTTGGCTACTGGAGCCCATGTTAGAGTTTGGCTAGTGGAGCCCACGTTAACTCAAACTGGTCCTAAAAGGAAGCCATACATGACACAAAGCATTACGTGAAGTCAAAAGGAGTCAGTTATTAAGCACTTCAAAACACAGTTAATGACTCTGTTTAGCAATTATCTATTAACCAAGATTTCTGACCTCATACTTTGGAGTTTCAGTCCATGAGTCCAACTGGAAGGAAAAAGACAGTCCTCTAAAGTTGAGGTGGAAAAGTTGCTCAGCAGAGTTGTACACTGGAGGAAGACACATGCAGAGATATGAAAACAGTTAATTCCTCCCTTTCTGCTCTGGCAGCATTGTCAAGCAGTTTAGTCCCTTATCGAAGTATGCCCAGAACCACCATGCTGACATCTCTGGAGCTTCAGCTTGTTCTTGGACAATTACAAACACATCCTTAAAAATTTGGAGTGGTGGTGGGACCAGAGAACAGAAATAGATTTGAGACTACATCAGACATTTTGAAGGTGCACAAAGTGGGAGGCATGTGAGTCAGTCTTCTGTTTCACTGAGAAAGATGGCAGAAAGAAAATCTTGATCTGTGTATATGAAATTTGCTGTGCTAGAGGAACTGCCAGTAAAAACACTCATAGGCCACTACAAAAATCACCGGTTAAAAATACCCATATGCCACTACAAAAACCACCCAGTAAAAATACTCATATGCCACTACTTTTTTTTAATGAAATGAGAAAGGGTAATCCAGCCAATTTACATGTAATATATAATCAACAATAGATAAATCACTTTCCATACCCCCCTTGTTCTTTATAGCACGTAATTGTAAGGCCCTAACAAGAAATTTAGATGTTCTGAAAGACACATATTTCATAGTATCAGATAGCAGAAAACAGACCTTCACAAAGGAGGAATTTCCCTTAAAAGACTTCAATAAAGGAAAAATATACTTGCTCCTAATATGCCACTACAAAAATCACCTATTAAAAATACTCATATGCCCCTCACTGCAGAAGGCTTGTACTCCTTATAGCCAACAGGTGAAGCTGCCAGTTCACCGGAGCATATAACAAATCATCTGAGCTTAACAAAACAGTGACTGAAATGGGCATGGTTCTAAATCTAGCTGCCACTGAGCCAAAAATTGCAGATTCCTGAGCTACCTCATTCTTGCACATCTCACTGTGTAGAATTATGTCTGCCTGAAGGTCAGCAGAAGGTGACAGCAGCCCATTTCTCAACAAACTTTGTCAAGAAAACCCTGTGATAGATCTGCCTTAGGGTTACCATAAGCTGGAAATGACTTGAAGGCACACAACAGCAGCAGCAGCAGCAGCAACAAAAGTCTCAAGCAGAGATTGTGCCCAGCCCTTGCTGCCCAAGATCTTTTTCAGCTTCATACAGCTTGGATTGAGCATGGGACATTTCCCATGCAAAACATGTGCTCTACCACTAAGCTAGGCCCCATCAACTCTGTACTTGAAAGTGGTTTTCAAATGCATCAAATAAATACAAATGTATTGATGCTGCTATAAAGGTAACTTCTCTTCCTCAGTGGATGTCCTTGTCCACGGCCCTCTTTTTCTCTAAGAGATGAAAGCTGACCTACTTTACAAGGCTATTGTTAGGATGACACAGCTAATATATTTTAGCTCTTAGAAAAAGGTGCTCTGTAAATATGAATTCCTCATTATAAACTGTCTTAGAAACAGTATTGGCACAAAATCTGGCTTATCTGTATGAGAAAGCTGGAATGCATCCCTCCTGAAGACAGCATCCCCAGGGGAAGTTTGGAACCATTTATACCTGCCCTCCAGCCACTCACAGATCTTTTCGCCTTCACTTTTGTTTGGTCTTACAGTAAGAGCCTTTCTGAACCTCTCTTGTGATAAATGAAGGCTACAGAACAAAACGCATCTTGGAAGAGCTTTACCGGTAATGCCAAGCTATGTTCGACTCATGATTATGTGGCTTCCATTCATGGAAACATCTGCTACAGTTTAAAGGGCATTTTTCTTTCTTTCTCAAATTGTGTTCTTTTCTTCCGTAACCCAGTGAAATGCAGAGTAGCCCCAGTCAACACAAAAAATGCACAAGATGGTGGGAAAGGTTTTCAGTCAGGTTCAGCAAATGTGATCTACAGCCAAAAAAACTGTACTGGGATGTAAAAAGAGGACAGATTCTGCCTCGGGACTGGGGGAACACAGCCAGGGCTCAGTAGTGCCAAGCAACCAAGGAAGCAAGGCAGTCCACATTCAAAGCCCAAGAACAAGAAAACAGGTTGCCCCAGAAGAGCAGAACTTCTTGTGCTACTCATGGGGAACTTATCATATGGTTCTGATTGGAGACCAACAATAATTCAGGATTTGAAGGCATTTTGAAAGAGACATTGTTTCCTGTGGGGTACACCCAGTTCTGGTCCAGCAGGATTTTGTAAAGCACTCTTAACAACCTGCAAAACCTGCTTGACTACAGACAGTGACACTCCAGTCCTCTAAACCGGCCAGGACTAGCCTGGCAATGGTCATGGAGAAGATCTTGTCGTTGCTCACCCCTAGACTGTGGAATGATCTGCAGGCCGAGATTCAACAGCAAAATATGCTCTCTGTATTTTAAAAAATACTAAAGACTCACCTCTTCCAGCAGGTCTACCCAGTCCATTTTTAATTATGAATTTTAAACTGATGTATTTAAATGATTTTATGAGTTTTTAATGTATTTCAATCAATGTGTTTTAGTTGTATTTTAATTTATGTTGTTCCCCGCCTTGGGGAGAGAAATAAAGAAATAAGATTTATTATTATTGTTGGCAAGAAATAAAATAAATATTGGGCAAGAAATATTGGGCAAGGAATAAAATTTATTATTAAAATTATTATTACTACTATTACTGCAACACATGAAGAAGAAAAGACAAACGAAGAAACAAAGAGTGTACATTCCCCAGGACGGAACTTAAGTGTATCTATCCAAGTAGTGATGACACAAATATATCACCCTGAGCTTTCTGGAAAAATACTGCAAGGACCCAATGTTGTATAAGAAGACTATTTCTATGGCAGAACTTTCTCTTTCTTTCCTCGTCCCTACAGCTCACGCCCACTGAAAAATCTGCTCCAGAGTCCTGCAGACCTCTGGGATAGATTTGGACAGTGCACAAAGGAAGAAGAAAAGCTCGGTGGAAGACACACACACATGCACAAAGCATGCAGCCTGCTTCTGATTTTTAATCTTTGAGAACTCCTTAAAAGATTATATCATACCTCACATAAAAGCCCCATGGTCTGGTGTTAAAACAAAGAGCAAAACTGAAATCAGGTAGCAGTTCCACAGAGTTTTTCTTAACCTTGAATACCTAGATAACATGAACGGCGGTCAAAGGTGGCGTGAGATGGAGTCTAATATCTACAGACCAACAGCACCAGTAGTTAGCATGCTTGACTAACCTCTGGAAATCTACGTTCTAGTTCCAATGAGCCATGGAAACTCACTGGGTGGATTTGGAACCAGACTCTCTCTCTCTCTCTCTCTCTTTTTCTGCCTAACCTCTCCTACAGGGCTGTTGTGAGGATTAAAGTAAAGAAGGGAAAGCATGTGTACTATCAGAGCCGATGGGGGCTATAACTAAAACAATAATAAAGTTTGGATTACACAACGCAAATCAGGGCTGTGAATGATTTGTATGAACAAATGTCACACGGCAGTTACAACTATGGCCTTGCGGCCCCTCCCCGAATGGCAAACCCCAGGATTCCATAGGATGTTGAAAGTGGAATAACAGCACTAGAACAGTCTAGTGCGGAAATGGCCTATGTTCGCAATCTCCTAAGCTGGCTCACAGGGAGATGGAAGGGAGAGCTGGCCTCTAGTAGCCAAACATTTGCTTGCCTCTGCACTAAGGACAAGTGGAGAGAGCAGTTATGACCCAACAGCAGCTGGAATCTAAGTACATGCCTTGACTTCCTGGCCCTTCCAATCAGTGGGCATTTTTAGGGAGAAATATTGAGATGCTTATATCCAGCCTTTTAGTAGCATTTTCAAGGCAGATAAGAAGAGCCACAACAGCTATACCCTATGTAACATCAACTAAAACATTAAAATGATTAATCACCAAAAAATTCAGCCCAGCACATAGAACAGAAAAGTTCAAGCAACATGACCCTCTTCTTAAATCAAGAAAAATGTGGGTGTAGTATTTTGAGTCATGTACTAGAGTTTTAAAATAATCTTGGCTTGCTGCAACACAAGAACTGGATCAGACCAAAGGCCTGTCCAGTCTGGCATTCTTTTCAGAAGCCTCGGTAGGAAGCTCGCATGCAGGTTATGAGTGGAACAGCACCTTTCTGCTTATACTCAGCGCTAACTAGTATTGAAAGACTGATACCTAGCACAATATATAGCCATAATTACTAGTAACAATTGACAGCTTAAATCTATATGACATATTACTGATGTAAGCACAGGGAAGGTTAAAACTAAATGAAGACCCCTCTTGTCCCTTTGATTCTTATGGATGGAGCCAACAAGGCAAGTCTCTACATGTACATAACATCAAGAGCTGCAACTTACCTCCTGGATGGGTTGCTCCAAAAGACTGATCAATTTGTTCTATAGTTGGAGCGATAGCCTGAGAGTTAAAATGAACACCACTGGGAAGAAACAAATGGGGGGGGGGAATGAACATTTCTTAATATTGCAGTTCAAAGTCATTCTTAAGGCAGCAAGGTGATTCAAGATATCTATCCAATCTATGCTGATCTCACCTATCAACACAGAAATTCAGAGAGGGCAACAACCATTCTCGAGTTTTTAAAAAACTCGGCCCCTCAAACCAACGTAAAATGCCTTGCCCAAACTTTCTCTGGGATTCTGAATCCACTATTCAGTTTTTGGCTCTTAAGCAAATGAACTCAAATATAACCATGAAGCTTCTTCTGGAATTCTGAATGAAGGTATTTTGGAAAGCTACCAACAAAACCACTTGATACATTTTTAATCACAGATACGAGAAGCCTTACTTTCAATTACTTGCTTCGCTAGGTAGAGTAGGATATTCTAGGGAACAGTAATGAAACCATTTTAAGCCAAGTTCACTTCTTTTCTGTTTTTCAATAGCTCTTCGGCACTATCACATAGATCCCAAGGCAGGAAAAGGACAGCAGTTTTTGAACTCTAACTCCCAGCATTCATCACCACTGACTATCACTCAGAATCACCCACAATTTTACACCAACTTCACGCTTTCGTTTAAAATCCTAGATTGTTCTGAGATGGGTAATCAGAAATTCCCAGTTCAGACAAAGTGGCCAGTCCACTACAAGCTGCCTGGGTTGACTGTAACTTGTGAAGATAAGATTAAAGGGGCTACATGGGGGAGGCAAAAGCAGAGCCAGCCAGTAACCTCTAACTGAAAAAAAGGAAAAACTGAAAAAATGCAGACAGCTACATTTCTCTGATCAGCCACTTACCAATATTTTAACTTCACTTTAGTCAAGTCATAAACTTCAATCACCTAAAAAAATAGGATAAGTATTTTAGAAATATGAAAGATCAATAAATTAGCTTTTAGGATCTGAAAAAAAAAGAAAGGGAAACAAAGACGAACAACACTATAAATTTGCCTGCAAAGTGTCTTGTGAGTTTAAGGGAATCTAAAGAAAACACAAGCGAGACTGAATTCAGATCTAATGAAAGGAATCTGACCTAATGAGGGATCAGAAGGAAACAATGACACCCGTTCCCATACGGATAAACTTTCAAAAGAAAGTTTTTGTGCAAGGGTGCTCCCCATATGCTATTCCCACATTTAATATTGGTTTATTTGGGTGCTGTAGTGTCATGAAAACAAAGCAGATCAGACTAACTGGTTAATAGGTGTCATGGAACAAGAGGATAAGTGAGGGGCAAGGATTAGTGACTGCAAAAGAAACGTGAGGAGGAAACTACAGTAGAGGCAAGAGGACAGAAAAAAAAATAAGAAAAAACTTTCTTCTGTTCTCTGATTAGAAGTTTGGCCAACCAAGGCCTTGCTCCTTTGGTAGCAGCCGGAAGGCTACGCCGTTGCTAGAATTCAGCAGCACAGCCTTGGTTCTGGACAAAACAGGGAAGAAGATGGGCTTAAGGAGCTTGTGAATGCAGCCGCCATAATGGGACTGGCCATGATAAAACAGCAAACCTAAATGGACGGATGGATCTGAGGAAAGGGGGAAAAAAAAACCTAAACAGAATATGAAACAAGGACAAAAAAACAGGGTAGAAACAAACTAGGTTGACTATCTCATGAGAGATGCCATTCATTTATTAAGCAGATTCATTTACAGGCCATCAGTGCATTTAATCGACCAATTAAAGGGAGAACTATGGCATCTTAGAAAAGACAACAGTCTGGATGGATTTAATGAAGGCAACAGTTTTCCTTCATGCAGAAAAATAATCACTGCTTTGGGGGGGGGAAACCCTTAAATTCATTGAATCAAGATGAAGAGACAGATCAGCTTAAAGCAGTGCCTCCAGCAGCGTAGGAGACAGCTCTGGCAAGCATCAGATTATCCATGTTTATGTTTAATTTGTATTCAGTTAAGTCATTATAGTCCCATAACTAACCAAGGACACAGTCTGTAATAAACGGGATTGTGATAATAATAATAATAAAACCGTACTCTCAAAGCTAAAAATTCTCCTTTTCTGATCTGAACTCAAAAGTCTTGAGATGTCCATTCCCTAGAAGCAAGAGGGTCACTAAGGCTGAACAGATTGAGAGCTTTGGCTCCATCCATCCTGAGTTTTTTAACACCTAAGTAAGAAAGGGAGCTTCCTCCTTGATTTGCAACGGTTAATTATATTCCTTGTTTAAGGTAACAGACTCTCTGAGGTACGCAAACACCCAAGTTCCTGTTAGTTGAATTTCACACGCTATCGGAAAATGATAAACAGATTGGGACAGTTTGGAAATGTTGACAGATGCCAGACAGAGAGGATATGCTTCGAACTAAGTATTGTTTTCTGAATGTTTACATGAGGAACCCCATCTGTCTAGCATATATAAAGTGGAGACTGTGAAATGTGTTTTGTCTCACTGTGGACTTTCACACAGTGTTGACTTATTTCTGCAGCAGAAATAAGCTCACACTGCTTTGCTAATTTGGACTCTAGCCTGGGCAACGAATATCACTCTTGTGATAAGATACATCAGATTTGAATGGAAAAAGATCATTTCTTAATTATTAATATGAAATTAATTATTTTATTTCTGATTATTTAAATATAGAAAGCTGGACCTGCTGTAAGGCACTGCAATGTGCAAAGGACTACTGAAGGTTCCAGTCTGGCCTTCTTCCAAAATAGTTCATCCCATTCCTCCTTTCAGATTTCCCCATTCTCTGTTTACTGAGCCTGGTTGTTTGAGTCATTAGGGATTTGGTTACCAAGTGTGCTCGCAGAGCAGAAACTCCTCCGTGTTCTGAGTATTTACACCTACAAAGGGAACTTGTAACTTTCACCGTTGCATGCCTTGGGCAGGCTGCACCCAATAACTCATATCTGAAACAATGCTTTGCAAAAGGGAATTTTACTAAACATACAAGGATAAAAAATAGACATAACAATACCACCAGGGAGTAATATTTCTACACAGCTTCTCAATGGTGAACTGGTAACACAAAATAATTACTTCACACAGCATAATGACCCACATTCAGGTAAGGGATTCTCTATTAATATTTAGCTTAAAATATTGAATAAAATATTAACATATAGCTTAAAATACTGAAGTGATAGATGCCTGGTTTCCAAAAAAGGTAAGGAAAAAAGAAAGCCCAGATTGTACGCTGGTACAAGATCTATGTATGTATCCGGGCAGAATTGCTCTAGAGGAGAATGTCTGATCCTAGAGGTTTCCAGGACCAGCTGCTCTAATGTTTGAGGGGGAAAAAATACAGTATTTTGAGTGGGTGGGTAGGGGACAGGAGGCTGCATAACTGACCTTAGGGGCTGCACATGGCTTGCACGCAAAATGATCTCTGCTCCTGAGCAAAACAGTGAAGAAACTGCAGTCTGTTAGATCTGCTTCTGCAGAAATTGTTCAAAAGGGTTTTGCCAGTGTGGCACAGTGTTGGACTATAACTCTGGGAAACTGGGGTTAAATTCCCTGCTTGGTCATGGAAACCCACTGGGTGACCTTGGGCAAGCAACATTCTCTCAGCCTCAGAAGCAGGAAAAACTAAACCCTGTCTTGCCAAGAAAACCCTGTGACAGGTTTGCCTTAAGGATGCCATATATTGGAAAAGACTTGACAGCACAAAATAACAATCACTCATGGGGTCTGGGGGGCATTTGTGGGGTTGTTTTTTAGAAAGTCCAATATGTTATCAGTAGAAAAGTGCTGCTGGGTAGTCAAGCATGCTTGCTCTTCAACCCTGTCCCCCCGCAAAAGACCTAAGGATTTCAGTCTTGGTAATGTGTTTAGGTTAGTGATGGAGGAGTGTTGGATAACAAGATCTGCAAACAATCAGTTAGTATCATAGAATCATAGAGTTGGAAGGGACAACATGGGCCATCCAGTCCAAACCCCTGCTATGCAGGAACCCACATGAGAGCATTCTCAACAGATGGCCATCCAGCCTCTGCTTAAAAACCTCCAAAGAAGGAGGAGACTCCACCACACTCCATTGAGGCAGCATATTCCACTGCCAGACAGCTCTGACCGCCAGGAAGTTCTTACTGAGGTTCAGGTGGAATCTCCTTTCCCACAGCTTGAATCTATGGCTCCTTGTCCTGGTCTCTGCAGCAGTGGAAAACAAGCCCACTTCCTCCTCAACATGACACCCCTTCAAAATATTTAAACACGGCTATCATATCCCCTCTCAACCTTCTCTTCTGCAGACTAAACATCCCCAGCTCCCTAAGCCGCTTCTCACACGGTATGGCTTCCCTTCACCATTTTGGCCGCCCTCCTCTGGACAGACTCCTCGTCGATATCCTTTTTGAACTGAAGTGCCCAGAACTGGACAGAGGACTCCAGATGAGGTGTAACCAATGCAGAACAGAGAGGTATCATTACCTCCCTTGATCTAAACACCATACTCTTATTGATGCAACCAAGAATCACATTGGCATTCTTGGCTGCAGTGGTAACTTCTTTTATTATGGGCCCAGCATCTTTTTCTCCAAATCCTTACTCCATTTATGATCAATAACAAAATGTATTTTAAACTGATGTCCTACTTCTGCACCCATGGGGTCAGCATTCATCTGCTGTGGTTGATGAAGCCCACAGCTGCAGTTGGCATATGCTCAGAAGCAGGCTTTAGTCAGCCCTAATAATCTCAGAAGCAGGGGAAAAGTCTTCCTCTCCTGGATTTAGTACAAGAGGCATATACCAAGTACATTTAAAGCTACGAATGATGGATCTGGCAAAGAAAGCAGTTGTGGATATTTAATAGCACACCATTGATTTCTGCACAACTGACCATTTAACAAAGCACTTTACAGGCTGCTAAAAGAGCGGAGTTATGAATATTAGGAGAAAAAGCCACTCAGAAAAAGAGAACTGAGTGAAGTAATGCTTAAGCAATACCAAAATAAAAAGACTATCAATGAATACTTGTTTCTTCACTGTCCCAAACAGTTAAAGAGTTATTACAGTTCTTAAACCATCGAAATCACCTGGTGTTTTCTGTGATTAGAATTTGGTTTAGACCTTTGGGGTAAGAAGAATAGTAATGGTAATCCAATTAATACCTCTGATGCAAGAAGAAACAGGCAAGCACTCCTAGAGGGAGAGTGAGTGAGCACTGAATGCTTTTTCTGGTAATTTCGCTGAGTATCCAGGACGTGTGGTTTCTGTCATCAGTATGCTGGATATGTAAACCTATCTGTATTAGAATAGCTAGAATAGCTCTGCTCGCTTAGATATGGCTATAGTTCACTGAGCTGCTACCAAGTATCAATTGTCAATTGCTAATTGCAACTATTCACCTGGTTGAAATTTCTGAAGCATCCCAGGAGCGCCAAATGGTACAGTCTGCTGTTACTTTGTACCCTGGCAGGGGGAACGCAAAAGCATTGAGAAGGTGTTACGGGAACGAGTTACGCACAGACAAGACAAGAGGACCTTCCTCTGTCTTCAAGGATGAAAGATATGTAAATAAGGAGAGTATGGGAAAGTGCCTGGGCTGGTGGGGTGATGTGCCCTTTATGACTTTCACCAATCACTGCTATGCGCACCTACATTTGTATGACAAGGTATAAAATCTGTAATCATCCAGTATATGATAGTTACAGCAATTTCTCAGGAAAGTTGCTGTGTTGTTTGCATGGCTCCAAATAAATGCTTTTGTTCAAGCTCTGAGTGAAGTTTGTGAGTGCAAGTTATCTGGGACAAAATATCTCTTTAAGTGCACCTTGGTAGCTACATCTCAATGCTACCCCCTGCCCAAGCCCACCGTGCAATCAGCACAGCCTCCCCAACACGGCCATCTGTGTGTTGTCAGAGAGCGGAGATATCAATAAGGATGTGGCTAGCTATTTTCCAGTTGTGGGACAGGTTGTGAGAGTCACCTGCAGCGATCTCTGGGGTTCTAAGGAGGTCCTCCAAGGTAGTGTTTTTGCATTGCATCCAGCTACAGGAAAATAGCCCCACTGACCCATTCTCCAACAACATGGAAATGGTAATATTGGCTGGAAGGGGAGATACACTGCTTACAAGTTGGATTTTGCGGCAGGGGGAATTTGGGCTGTTGCATAGTAGGAACATCCTATATTCAGAACTTGTATTCTGCTTCCTACACATTGACTCTCTTTCCTATTTAAACTGGACATGGGCATGGACATACCCTGTCAAAAACACCTAAATACAACTACTTTCTTAAGACAGAAAAAAAAAAGGTAATCATTTTATACTGGCCTCATCACATTCCAGAAAACCAAACTGACTGTATATAAGCAGTCACACACAAGAAACAACTGACAGAAGGAGTAATTATGGAGTTTCGAAGTTGTTACTCAGAACACTGTTGCTATTTCTGCGGTGGTCACCAATCTTGCAAGTAAGAATGTGCACATTTAAGCCGTACACAAGGGAAGGAGGACTGTGTTTTCCCGTTTAATGATTTACCTTAAGTCTTTGATTGAAAGCATCAAACAGCAGTTTGATTCCGTCCTGAGTCAGGTTAAGGATGAGGTCATGGCTGAGAGGAGACTGGAAAACAAAGGGAGAAGTTAGTTTCCCAATGGGAGAGGAGATGTTTGTGAAGTCCTCTTTTCTCCATGACAGAAAGGTAAGCAGAAGAACCTTGAGATTGGATTTTCCCAAGTGGCACGAGGAACAGTTGTTTGCTCCATGACTATTCACTGCCAGAAAACCGCCACAACTAAGATGGGAGCTACCAGATCCATTTAAATGGAATTTCAAGGGCTCTGAGCAAGATTTACATGACAGTTGAATTCAAAATGGCTCACTGCTTTCAGAAGAGGAAAAAAAAATCAACGGTGGCACTTCTTGCTTAGGTTGAACAACCGAAACACATCACAGAGGAGAGGATTTTCTTACACTGTCAGCAGAAAAGAGGATAGTGCTTTAATGGGGGGAAAAAGGAAGTCTGTCTAAGAATTACTCCGCAGTTTCCAGGTGAAAAACTGCACTTGCGAATAGCTTTACGGTAAAAACGTTTTCTCAGAATTGGTCCACTTTGGAGGGTCTAGAGGTTTTGGGTCGTCCTAGAGCTGTACTCGGGGGGCCCCAAAGGCCACATGCATCCCACATGCTATACTTGCCCATCCCTGTCTTGCGTCAGTCCAGGGCCATTTCCGCACTAGACTGTTATAGTGCTATTACTCCACTTTCAACATCCTGTGGAATTCAAAGGCCCCTCCTAAACTGCAAACCCCAGAATTCCATATGATGTTGAAAGTGAACAGCACTATAACAGTCTAGTGCAGAAATGGCCCAGCATCCACACTTGCGTGTTCATTGCGTGACTACAATATGCAGGGACAATATTGAAGTGAGTGTGGCCCTCACAGCTCGGCCAACACCAACAAAACCTTCACATGGCAATAGAAGATGCAGTGGTGTCAATCCATACATCAGGCACCAGGTATCCAGCAAACACCGAACAACCAACTGGTGCAGTCCAGGTCTTTTCAGATTCAAAACATCCACATAAATTCACACCCATGCCATGGTCCGTGACTGACGAACAGGAGCACCACGAAAAGGTGCTTCTAGCATAAAGAGATTGGTGTGACTCCAGTAAATGAGGCAAGATGCAAGTCACATACACTAAAAGGCCAAATTCTGCAACTCACACCGGCTTTTGACGATGAATATTAACCTCAATCACCAGATTTCTTTCCCCCGCTAACTCTTTTATTCATTCATACAGGAGAAATGAGCAAGCTGTGAGAAGACGTTTTGCCTAGCTCAAATGGTTTTGATTTAGAATCGTTACGTGTACCTTTTAAGAGGTTTCCATATCTCTTTCTACAGATTTATAGTTTACAGAGGTTTCTACAGAGTTTTTCCACTTTTCTTTTCTCATTACACTTCAGTAGGGAGGCAGAGACCTTTTGTGTATATTACTGTACACAGTCAGGCCTCTGCATTTGCGGTTTTGACTTTTACGGATTTGATTATTTGCGAGCTTCTTCAAACCCTGCTCCCCCTCACCTCAAGTGCCTCTTTTCCAGGGAAATCTTCCCTCTCAGCGGCTCCGATCAGGCCATACAGTGTTTAAAAACCTGCCTCTGGTTCTTCTCCTCCTCCTGCTCAGCCACTGCCTGGCCAGCTAAGGATAAATCACAGCCCAGTTTCTCAGCACCACAAACTCTCTCCTGATGCCCCACACAAATCAAAGGAAGGATATGGCCAAAAAGTATAGGGCCACCCTTGCAATTTACCCCACTTCCCTCTTCTTTTCCTGACCTGGTTTGAACCGTGGGTGCCTGTTCTCCCCGCCATGTCTCAGCCCCCTTCCTGCAGACAAACGTACTCATATTTTGATATTTACTATTTTTCCACTTTTGCAAGGGTCCTGTGCCCCAACCCTAGCCAATGTACTAGTACTTTACTCTTTAGTTGTCCAGATTAGTTAGAAAATCAATGTTCTATGCTCTTTTTTTTTGTCGCTTGACATTTTATTTTGTGTGCTAACGTTAGTTTATGTCTGGGTTAGAAATGCTTGTTGGGAGTTGATGTTTATGCAATTTTGTGTTATGTAATTTTGTGCAAAAACTAATAAATAAATATACCGGAAAACAAGTTCTCTCCAAGCAGCAAGAGCTGTCAAGAAGCATCTTAACAACACCGGCGAGGATGTCAGAAAAATATTAGCAGGCCGACAGGCTTTGTAGCATATCATTAACCCAATGACGCAAGGCTTGTTAGAAGGGGTTCTGCACGGAATGCGCACGAACGGATGCCAGCGCCAAAAGGAGAGCAGAAGAGCTTTGCACAGTAAGGCTTGATCATTACTGCTGCCTGCAGCTTCCTCTCCTCTTTGGAAAATCTTATAATTAGGCAAGCGTAGCTTCCAAAGGGCATATATCGAAGCAATCAAAACAGAGCTTCAGTTTGCCCCAGTCTCAGCAGCTCCAAGCTCAGAGCTTGCCAAAAAAAGTGGAACGTTTCTCCTCAAGCTTGTGCCGCATTTCAACAAAGGGGAAACAAGAAAGGAAAAGCCAAACGGGGGAGGCAACACACAGATGTTTCAGCCAGAGGTGCTTAGCTTTAATTTAAGGCTCAGCGACAGCAGGGCAGCCTTGGCCAAGGCTGAATTTATCAGTACTGATGGACAGTTAGCAGAAATATAAATGAATTATGCATACATTTTGAGCTCGCCCCATTTTTAATGAGATATATGAAACAGATCTGTCAAGTTCATTAGTATTATCTCTCATTTCAGTTGCCATTTTTCTTCTGTTTTAAAATATTGTTTAAATTAGTGGTTAAAATCATCTTGATCCAGAAATGGTATGATTCACAAGTGGGAATGACTTGGCTCAACTTTATCCAGCCGTACACATTTCAGATATGTTAGACTACAATTCTCACCCACTGGCAATTGTGGCTAGGGCTGACAGAAGTTTCTTCCAACACATCTTGGGAACACTAGGTATAGTGAATGCTGAGTAACTGATTAGAAGTTCTTTATAACTTTATAACTGCTATCTTTACCAATCACAAATTTAAAACATACTAAACTGATAAGAATACACCATTTCCCTATTTTTTTCGAGACAGCCCAATACACAGGGCAGAAAACTGAGCAACAACCAATTTGTACATTTCTAGAGCATTTTAAAAAGCCCTTTCCTCACTACACTTCTTTGCTAAAAAAATATTGATAAAAGGAAAAAAAGAGACAGTTTAATAACACCAAATTATTTTGACTGTGGGTCAATAAAATATGGGAGAAATGCAAGAACAGGGATTACTGTAACCCTGAATGCATTAATTACATGGTAACAGCAGGATGATTAAAACATCTACAAAGATTAAATCAGGGAGGGCAAAATGCTGCCTATGGGCCGGATAGGGCCCCCCAGCAGTCAGAAACATTTTTTTCCCTCCCAAATGCCGTCAAATGACCTCTAGGAGCCCAGGAAGGCCCAGAAACATGGTAAGAATGCTCCATGTCCCCCAGAGGGTGTCTGGGGCCTTCTGGGGGCAAAAATTTGATTTTTTTCTCAAGACTGTATGTGATCCTCTGAGGTCTCCTAGGAAGCTAACTGGGCCCCTTAGCCTTCCACAGTTGCCCATCCCTGGCTTAAATCATAGTGCCTGCTTTTACAGGTAATATTGTCAGAATATAATGGAAAACATTTTCAACCTAACTGCTGCTGCATCCTCCACTACCTAGTTCAGTATTAGAACTGCACTTGATTTTAACTAAAAACCATTCAGATCATCACCCAGCTAGAAAAATGAAGGAAAGAAAAAAAAAACTACCAAAAAGATCCTTCATGATGCTTTTAACAGTCTAATTTTTAGAACAAAATGAATATACTTAATTCCTTCCCACCAAAACGGGGACACTGCAAAGCTTCCTCCCCACTTTCCATCATTTTCTTCAACTCCCCAATTTACGACATAATAGATCTTTTGTGAAAAAGCTAAATAGTGGAATGGTCTCTCAAAACTGCAAAGAAAGATGCTAATATCAAGTCACACAGCAGACCTCCAGACTTAAAAACAAGTATTGTTAACCACTACACACGTATATATAGAAGCAGGATATAATTTTTAGACAGCCACATGTTCCACGATGTGGGAACTAGGGAGCACGGCTGGGTGTCACGGGACCAGGGCACACAAACAACAGCATTGCACAACATTCACAGATCCTCCCATCCCTTGTGGGCTATTTATCAGGCTGAGCAAACTGAAGCAAGGCAGCCGGACGTACCTGCTCACTGTAGAGAACCTGTACATTTTTGATGATACGACAGTGTTTCTGAAGAATTGCTACAGCCTGAGCCAATGGCATCCCTGCAAGAAGAAAAACGTCAAGGGTTATTCATGTTGTTCCAACTTAGCCATGCTGGCAGAAACCTGTTTGCTCAGCGGAGTCAGCATGTGGCAATACTGGCTCGCTGGCCAAGAACAAGATGAACAACAAACATGTTTCCAACCAGGGGCTACATTTCTCATCAAATCAGAAGGAACTTGCATTTCCAAAAAAGAAAAGGCTGAGCCACCAAAATAGTTGGGTTGACAATCAGTCGCCAATTTTTTTTTTTTTTTTTTTTTGGAGATGATATACAAGCACAAAGGCTGTTCCACAGAAATGGCCTGATTAAAAAATATAAAATAAAACAAAACTCACAATCTCCCATTTACCCCTCACTTCTTGAGGACATTGATTCATCTGTAGTGCACGTCAACACCCTTTTTCTTCCCCAAGAAAATAATTCAGCAGGGCCCTTAACACAAATTACACAGCAACAAAACTGCCACCAAGGGTACCACTGGCACTGAGCCACACCTCTCTCACTCTTGTATTCACATGTTGTATTAAAATTTAATTACAAAATAAATAAAAACGAGTGGGTTACATCTTCAAGTGTATCCCACCCCACCTCACTTCCACTTATAATCTCCAGTTGAAACTACATTGTTTCTGTTTACACACAAGAAAAGCAATTACATTTCTATTAACAGTAAAAAAGTTACATTTTTATGTAAAAAAAATTACATTTATATCTTGTTTCCATGTCTTTTACATCTTACAAATTTATATCTTTGCCCAGTCCAGTACTCCTTCCCATTCCCTTTCAAAATTCTGTCCTGGTTTATTTTTCAAAGAAAATGCTAATTTTTCTGTTTCTACCATCTCTAAAACTTTCAACTTCCACTCTTCTAGATTTATATCTTTGTTTTCTTTCCAATGTCGTGCATGCAACAACCTCGCTGCTGTTATCAAATATAACAATATCTTCTGATGACTTCTTATCTGCCTGTGTTGTCCTAACATATTTAACAGATAAAACTCTGGTATCATTTCAAAATTCAAATTACAAATTCTTTGGATTTCGTCATGTACCCCCTTCCAAAATTTCCTTGCCCTTCTACAAGTCCACCACAAATGGAAAAAAGATCCAATCTTTTCATCACATTTCCAACACTTCCCAGTCCCAGATTTAGTTATCTTCTGTCATCTTATTGGAGTCATATACCATCTATGAAGCATTTTGTGTATTTGCATATTGTAAATGGTTTCAAGAGAGCCAGCGGGGTGTGGTGACCTGGGCATTGGACTACGATCCCAGAGCCCCGGGTTCAAGTCCTTGCTCTGCCATGGAAACCCACTGGTTGACTTTGGGTGTGTCACATGCTCTCAGCCCGAGAAAACTCCATGACACATTCACTTTCACATTGCCGTAAATCAGAAATGACTTGAAGGAACACAACAACAACAATAATAGTTTATCTGGGCAATAGCTGCAACCCAAACTTATTTTTTAAAACTGGATTTTTGTTATAAAAGGAGGTGTAATGTTTGGAACTACAAGGAACCCTTTTGGTTTTGCTTCTTTGAGGAGAAGGTGAAAAAAAATACCATAAAAATAGAAGGAAATATCAACATCAGTAGGACAGAGACAATTATTTTATCTCCACTAGTTGTTTGTGGTGTTGAGCACACGTAAATACTCATTTCCATAAAAGAGAGCTCAGAAAAGGAAACCAACAGCAGGAATTTTAATGATCTGATGCTGTACACTGTTGTTGCTGTGCGCCTTAAAATTGTTTGCAAATTACGGCAACTGTAAGGCAAACCTATGATGGGGTTTTTTGGGGCTGAGAGTGTGTGATGTGTCCAAGGTCACCCAATAGGTTTCCACTGGCCGAGCAGGGAATCAAACGCCAGTGCCCAAACCACTACCCTACACTGGATTGATACTGTACACAATCTCACATAAAAGTCTTTTTACATCATTTTTAGAAATGATTTTGGAGCAGTAGTCCGTTGGAATACCTTGTTTTAAATTCTTTCTCTCTAACTCTAAAATAGTCCATAACCATTTTTCACACACACCCCTTTTGGTTTTTGAAAAAAGGGGTTTCAGGTTAAACAAAAGGGTTTTGTTTCTCCCCACCGCCTCATCTGGGTCTCCACATCTCTGCTTCAAGACGCTGCTATGTTGGCACCCAAGCCCTGCTTTCTCTACATCTTCACTGTTTGCAAGCTGTTCCGCGGGAGTGGGTAAGAGAGCAGGAGAATTCTTAGAGTTATAATTATTCAACCAATGTAAGGTTGTAATTACCCGATCTGGCCTATCTGAATAAAGAAGGCTATGAATCTGAGAATACGTGCCCTTCCTGATATATTCACAGTTGTGGGGTCATAATCTCTGCCACAGCTCCAAATATATGGGTCTATCACATCAGTGGATGTGCAAAATAGCATCCTTTCACAGCACACTGTGACAGTGTATGCAACACACTCAAAACAAAATTTATTATCCAGTGGTTTTGTCTTTGTTATATTCTATGCATGTATGTATGTCCCTTCAGGTCACTTGCCAACCTTATAAACTTTACAGGGTCTTCCTAGGCAAGGAGTCAGAGATGGTTTTGCCACTTCCTTCTTCGAATTATAACTTGCAGCATCTGGTATTCATTGACTATCTCTCATTCAAGTATTAACCAAGGCTGACCTTGCTTAGCTTCCAAGTTCAGACAGGATCTAGCATCTTTATTTTAGGGTACTCTAATTACATCCCCCAAAAATCAACAGTATATTCTTCTAAAGGCAGCAATTTCACCTGCACAGGTAGCACGCTGTCTAAACAAGGAATGTGAAAAATTGTTTCTTCAACCAAAATAATCATCCCTTGCAATCAACCAGAAGCTAAGTCCACAATAATAAATACATCGATTTACCGATTTAATTGGTCACAGAGCCCAGAGTTCAAATTTTACCTAAGGCAAGCTGGTATTTTCTCAGCTTTAGTCCTCTTCTAATTCCAAAATAACAACCACTTACTTCACAAGAGTTTTGCAATGACTATTCTGTAATGAACCTGAAGTGCTCTGAACACCTTCAAGAGCATCTCTGTGTTTCCCAAATTTGTAAGGAGATAAGCTTAGGGAACAGAGAGCTTTTCTTTAAACCTAACTATCTGTACAAATAAAGGTCTACCCTCTCCAGATCCCAAATTTCCAGAGGGGGTACCTTTGCTGCAAGAACAAGGGTGAATCCTCTGGTACTTCAAAGATGGTCAAATTTATTATGTCATAAGTGTTTGTAAATTAGACTCCATTAGGCACAAATCAATAATCAAGGTCATGGATCATCCTACTTGTGCCCAAGACAGTACTTTCACCCTCAAAGCAGGTAACAGGGTCTCAATACATCTATAGGTTTTATCGTTTCAGCAGAAGCCATCTGCTGAAAGCCAATATCTGTTATAGTTTATCACAGAAGTCTGTCCTACAGTGTAGCTGCCAGCAAAAGTACCCGAAACAAAAATCAAAACATGACACAGCAACACATTTGGGGCTGCACATTCACTGTCAGCTTTACGATGTAACCGATCAAATATAACCCAAAGAGATCTTTGGTGCAATCCTAACCCCTCAATTATGTTTCAATTGGCCAATATATGCATCTTTATAAATGCCAGACATGCAGAACGGTTATCATTTTATTTTTGGAGTGGCTGGAGGAAGGGGAGGTAAATTATTATCTGTAACTTGCATTAGCTTGTTCAGAAACAGCTGCAGCACTGAATACCTATCAGTATTCAGCTCAACATCTCCTGTATATCATGCATCAGGTATGCTCAAGTGACTGTGTAACAATCGCAGGAAGGGAACAAGCTTTCCTAATCCGTACTGTTCAAATCATTTAACAGGGAGAGTGGCGGAGGAGCGGGCTTGGCCCGAGAGCAAACAGAAGGGAACCTACTAACGAAAACCGAAGCCATTTGAGGACTATTACATTTTTCATTAGCAAAATTATTTTGAGGACTATCGTCTTGCACGTAAAGAGCACTAATAAATTACCACCTAAAACCAAGAGCTCAAGAGATGCTATTAACTCCTAAGTGCTTCCCAAACCATCAGAAGATAAGTCCATTGTGATTTTTGAAGGGTGCTTAGAAGAAAAACAGTGTGTTCCCTTATATCAGCCTCCTAACAAGCTGATGTGGAACAGATGTGCTGGACTACAACTCCCATACTCTCAAGCCATGGTGCTGCCTGGGGATGGTGAGGACTGTAATACCTCTGGAAGTCACCCTTTTGTGGGCAGGCTTTCTTACGGACTAAGAGATCATTCAGACTGTCCAACTCAAGTATAACCTCTCCTCCCTACTTATGAAAGGCAAACATACAGAGACAAACTTCAGATGGTACAGATAGTTTTCAGTACAATGCAGAGGCTGTTTTCAGCATCAACAAATCACCCTAAGCTGGAGAACGTAAGTGATTTTGCAGGCTAGATATTAAACTTGTGCAGTAAGCTTTCAGGAAACTAGTAAGCAAATCTCAAAGAACAACAGTCAGCAAGATGAGCTGGCAAAATTTTAAGCCATCGCACATACGCACACAAAAAAACCATATGGTAACTAAACCACAAAGTCTAGAGACACTTCTTTCCTAATAGTCCTTAATTATCCTACCAGCTAGATCTTCTAAAAAAGCCACTGATTTTCCAGGAAGGATCTTTGTTTCTCAACTAGAAGTTTCAACATTTCTGGACGAGCAGCTTTTATACAAACAAATTCTCTCTCCTTAGCAGGCTGCAAGATCTCTTGGACTGATGCAACCTCCAGCCTAAAGCAAACGGTCGATTATGAGAGACAAGAGAACTTGTGTGCTTCACGGGGCTTCCAGTAATGTGTGAGCCTTTCAGCCAGCCAGATGAGAAATGTCTTTGTCTCAGATCGGTCTGAAGTCAGGCGCTCACAGGCCACAGGTGCCTCCATCTCTCTCCCCACCCACTCCCTACAGCGACAATGCTGGAAGCAGGCTTACCTTACATGTGTAGACAGGAAAAAAACAAAACAAAAAGCAGGACAAAGCCCAGGAATTTTAGTCTTTTGTTCGACCCAACTGACACGCTTTGTCAGCCTTCGGTAAGGATCCTATCCTTGCATAGCTGTTTCTTGGCTAGTTTGTCTTTCTATGCTTTATTTATGCTCTTCAACCTACCATCCTCTAGTCCAGTGGTTCTCAACCTGTGGGTCCCCAGATGTTTGTGGACTTCAGCTCCCAGAAACCCTGAGCATTGACCATAGTGTCTGGGGCTTCTGGGAGCTGAAGTCCACAAACATCTGGAGACCCACAGGTTGAGAACCACTGCTCTAGTCATTAGAGCAGGAATGGCCCCAAGAGAAGTTGCTGAACTGTAACTCCCAGCATCCTGCACCACTGGATAGGCTGGCCAAGGCTGCTGGACGCTGCATTCCAATTATCATCTGGAGGACCACAGCTGCTTACCTCTTTACTAAAGCCTTGTAGCTTATATGTGGCACTCAGGCAGTCTCCCACGCATTCAGAGTCCCATTCTCCTAGTTTCAGAAAACAAACTCCATGTGCTTTCCAAGCAATTCTTTGGTCTAAATTGGAGCCTTCTGATTATTTTCTATCATTTTTGTAAAGGATAGTGGATGGTGATGTGGTCGCAATGTGCCTTTACGCTGACTCTGGAGACCCTCTCATGGTGCTTTCTCGGCAGGTTGTCTTCACAGGAGGCTTGCCATTGCCATCTTCTTAGGCTGAGAGAGTGACTCACCCAAGGTCACTCAGCAGGTTTCCACAGCTCAGCACTCTGGCTTCCCAGAGCTCTAGTCCAATACTCAAACCACTATACTGTGTTACCTCTCCACCTACACTCCATCTGCTCTATAGCACGCTACTCTGATCGGCAGGGAACTTCCAGGAAACTATGATAGCTCAGTTTAAATATCTGAACGAATGTCATATGGAAGATGGAGCAAGTTTATTTTCTACTGCTCCACAGACTAGGACACGGAACAATAGTTGCAAGCTTCAGGAAAAGGGACTCCATCTAAACATTAGGAAGAACTTCCTGGGGCTAAGAGCAACTTGACAGTGGAATGCGCAGCCTCTGAGTGTGGTGGAGTCTCCCTCTTTGGAGGTTTTTAAACAGAGGCTGGATGGTCATCTGTCAGGAATGCTTTGATGGTATGTTCCTGCAAGGCAGGGGGTTGGACTCGATGGCCCTTGTGGTCTCTTGCAACTCTAGGATTCCAGGTTCGTTAACACTAAAGTGGAAAAGAATCTTATGTACGAAGGCAGAAGTGATGAAACGTAACTCAGGAATAACAATTGAAAGCTGACTGGCAAGTTAGAAGACCATGCCAGATTCTCAGAAATTTTATCTCTTCTCAGTCACAAGGGACGCTGTTTGAGGGAAGTCTGGCTTCAATGGTATCTTTAGGTCTAAACTGAATGTTCAGACCACAAGTGTAAAAACTTTTAGAAAATCTGAGCCTATAGGGAAATGTTTGGGGGTTTTTTTGGTTCTAGGATCTTTCCATAAAAAAACTCAAAACCTTAAAATAAGAGGAACGCTGTGAGAAATTTCAGTATCTTTAGCATTCAGTTACTTAACATCAGGTCATTTAACAACAAAAAAATGCATCATGCCTTCACACATACAACTGTAGAATTCAGATAACTTATGCAATTTACAGTATAAATTTATTTATTTAAATATTTTAGGCTCCTTTTTGGAGTAAAAATTGTCCCAAGGTAGCTTATATAGAGGAATATTATGCATGTTGCTTAGAAGTTAAGACCCATTCTGTCCAGTAACACTTACTCCCACATAAATGTGCATAAGACTGCAGCCTAAAAATAATAAACGCCTTCATATTCATAGTTTGAGTATACCCAGTACTAGACTGTGGGGTGTGCTGCTTATCTTAATAGTAATCTAAGTGCATTGTTTAGACATGAGCTTTCAATACTTGCATCGTATTAAGGACTAGTAGCATCCTTGGATATCAAGTTAAACCTGATAACATTGAACTCTACAGTATACACAAGAGTACAGATTATCTTACATAATGTTCTTTTGAGTGAGTAAAATTTTGTCTTAAAAAAATTTCATCTGTTCCAAAAGAAAAAAATATTTAACCATTTTTTTTTCAGCTTTGTTTGCCAAATTTTCCCTATGGGAAAAAGTCCTCAAAATCTCTATTTTCTCTCAGATTTTGAGGCGACTGGGAAATTTCTCTATTTTTCTCCCCCTTGCCCTTGCATCTCAAATTCAGACAGAATTCCAGTTACGACTTAGTTGTACAACAACTTAGTACCAAAGAGATAAAAAGTAGTGATGTATCAGTGATTACAGGAAGCATGACTCATGGATCAGTTCCAGCAGGGCTTGCTACTTGGGGATTCCCAGAGGAGATTCCTCACCAGCGTTCAGAATGCCACAGAACATGCTCTTTGTAGAGTTATTTATCATCACCATCATGTTGAACTACTGAGGTGGTTAGGAATGTTCCTGCTCTCCTGTTCTGTGATACAGAGCAAGAAAGAGACAACATTCTGTCCAACAGAAAGGTTTCACACACTGCTGTCTCTGGTTTATGAAAGGACTGAATGGATCTGTCAGCGCTGGTAGAACTATGAACCCCCACCACAGAAACAAAGAACACAAGACATTATAATTCAGCCTCCTCCAACGTTGTGGGTTGGAATCAACCAGCTCTCACCAGCCTTAGGTGGCAGAATGCAGAAAGCAGATAGGAACTGAGATCCAACACCAGAAAAGATACATCTCCAGATGTTCTCCAGAGCCCTAGCTCAAGAACACGTTGGAAGCAGAACTCCAAGAGGCAAAAGGAAAGATGGCATCCTTTTTTCTTTCCACAGCCAGAAGCCAAGTGGATGGGCAACTGATTTTTTTTTTCAGCATGGATCATGGGATTATGTTTTCCACTCCTAATCTGAGGCAACAAACTAGTTTAGAGGACCCAGGACAGACTCGGCTGCCTCCATAGCCCCGTTAAATAGAGAGAAAGAGGTGGACCTCATGGGGAACAGCCAGGAGGCTTCTACTGCAGTCACCTCGCTTTGCTTAACAGCGGCACAACCCTAAAGCAATACAAGATTTCTTCATCTGAGCAGGCACTGCATCGCTTATGTAGACTTTAAAGATTTATAGTCACGTTGGCTGAAGTTTATTAATATATAACTATATGCTTTGAGCCTCCAGTGCAGAACAGTAATCCATGCCCAGCTAAGAGAAGCACATCAACATGTGTATCAAAACATGCTTTTAAAAATACTGGATTGTGCACGCTTGACAGAAGGTGTTGCAGTACAGATAGTTAGGTTGGTACTTGACAAACTGAAGGGTATACAACTATCAAAGATCTGGGATTCAACAGCTGGTAATGCTGTTTACATACTAGTTCCTCAGAAGACAATTAATAGGGCTTCCTCAACAAGAGCTCAGCAAAATCTCACAAATTTCCTGGAAAGACAGCTTGTTGATCATAAAATGCACGGCGGTGTTGGCTACACTATGAAGTTTGAGAGCTAGGGTAGTGTAGTGCTTTGAGCACTGGACTGCAACCCTGGAAAGTGGGGTTCAATTCACCGCTCAGCCATGGAAACCCAATGGGTGACCTTGAGCACATCACACACTCTCAGCCCCAGAAAACTCCATGATAAGGTTTCCGTAAGTCAGCAATGACTTGAAGGTGCAAAACAACAAGAGTTAAGAAATCTGATTCTCTTCAGATGTTGTTCAACTACAAGCCCATAGCTGCTGATCGACAGTCTTAGTGGTTGGGGCGGACAGAAATTAGAGGTGAACTCTGGAGGGCCACGGACTTCCCACCCTTGGTAGGGACTATATGAAGATGCATTCAGAAAGTACTTTAGAATGCCTGCAACATGGAAGGATCTGGTGGCAGACAGGCAAGCTTTGCTCGGAAGACACATCTAAGAAGAAAGAGTTTGCCACAGGCAAGATGTTTGAAAGTCACTGCACTGCTAAAATTTAGATCTGGGTTTTCAAAACAACTGCCTTGCCAATGGGTCAGTTCAACCTATACTTTAAAAAAACCACACAAAACAAAAATTATTATTTCTGTGCTGCCTCTGAATCAAGCTTCTCTGAGTGATGGTCATAAAGAAGGTAAAGAAAAATATAATTACAAAGCAAACAATATATATGCTGTTACAATATAACAACAGCAGAGATAAAGTCTTAATGAGGTTTAGAAGCCAGAAGACTTGGTTGGGTGTTTCTCTGAAGGACCCTTTGAAAGTCTGGGATAATTTTAAAAAATTCCTTACCAGAAGTAATACAAAGAATGCGCCAGCAAGCCATCACTGAGAAGCCCCTCACCTTAGTTATCACATGAAGGCTCTCATGTGGCAGCAGCCCCCAGTAGAGGTCCTCCAACCATGATCTCACTGTCCTCATAGGTAAATATGGAAGGAAATGATCCTTCAAGTAATGTGCTCCTAAGTTCCTTGGAGTGGTATAATTAAGATATGCTAATAACTATGCTTCAACAGGAGTAAGCATCGAGTCAAGGACCTGTTTAAAATTCAGCAGATTGGAAAGAACTACTGGGTATCTGCAGAGGGTAACACAAGCATAGTTCAGTGCCTCCCTCCACTTGTGCAAGGCAGCCTCCAACTGCCAGAGTGTGTCACCACAGTCATTTTGTGGTTGTGGCATGGTGGGAGCAGATGTGCAGCTGGAAGGAAAGAGCTGATATTGCCCTCCCAGATCTCTAGCAAATACAAACTCTATTACCATCAGACATCAGGACGTATTTACTATAGCTGGTGCCTCTACAAACGTAGAAGCTTTCACCAAGGGCCTTCCAAATTGGGTGTGGATCAGTACAGTCAGCCCTCCACATCCATGGGTTGAACATTCACGGATTCAATTATTAATCACGGATTATTTGCCACGTCCTCTGCTGCTGCCCTGTACTATTTTTAATAGGGACTTCTAAGTCTTGCCTCACATTTTCAGTCTCTCTGCAAGCCTTGTGAGACCGAGAAAGACTCTCAAGGCAAGGCAAGGCTTGTAAGTCCCTGTTGTAAATGGCATAGGGCAGCAGGGGAAGGAGTCAGCAAACGCTGTGAGTTTCTGCCTGGGGAAGGAACCCTGTCACCTTGAAGGCAGAACGGGGTGGCTGGCATACACCCCATCACAGATTCAAATGTACTGTGTACTGTACATTTGAATCCATGGTGGGCTGGATCTGTGGATCATACTGTACCCTTTTTTGTGTGTGCAAAATATGGTTGGGTCGGAGCCTACAGATATTCATAGTTTTTCCACTTTTCCGGGGTTCTGTCCCCCTTATTGTTGTTGTGTGCCTTCAAGTCATTTCAACTTATGGAGACGTTACGGTGAGCCTATTGCAGGGTCTTCTAGGGCTCCGTGTGTGTGATGCACCCAAGATCACACAATGGGTTTCTATTGCTGAGCAGGGAATCGAAGTCGAGTGCTCAAATCACTATACCGCATTGACTCTCTCCTGCACCCCTAACCCCTATAAATGGGAAGGGACAAATATATTAGCACATACTGGCATGCCAGACTAGAAAAGGACCCTCACTAAACTCCAAAGAGCTCATAGGTTAGCACAGGACAACCTGTACAAAGATGATTTCAGAACTGGGCCTGAGGCATGCGAGGTGCCTAACAGACGTGGTTCATGCAGCACTCATATCGATCAAGAATTATGGGTTAGGAACCAACAAAAAGGTACCTGCAGATGGCCCAAAAGGAGAATCAGGAGAACCTAATCTATTACTCCAAGGAACTGCTGCACTCAAGCCCATTTCTTCTTGCCACGATATTTCCTAACAACTCAGTTGTGCTGCTGCTCCTGAGAGCAAACAGTGACCTAACTGTAAAACACATGCAGGCTTTTTTCTCCAAGTAAACCAAGGGAACAAACTTAGTGTGTACACAAGCTCTTTCCTCTTGCACAATGTAATGGAAAACTTCCTGGCCATGTTAAACCACAGTTTCCCATTGCATCCAAAGAAAGAAACTGTGGTTGATCTCCAGCAGGAAACTGTGGTATAACCAAACCCAGACAGTTTTCATTTTGGATGCATTTTTGATATTTTTGAAGGGAGGAAGAAAGAAAGCACACTGTCTCAACATGTAGATTAGACATGATCAGCTTCCACTGAGCCATATATTATATGCACTCTGTGCCCCTTGGAACTGGGGGTAAGCCATAACTAAATATTCCCTCATCCAGAAATATTATCACCATACATAGATAGGTTTCCTTTTTTGTAAAAACTAAGACCCTCAGGGAAGAACAAACTCTATCTGGTAACCTGTGTACCAGCATACACATACACACACACACACATATATTTACACACACACAATTTATCTATGAGCACAGCAGCACAGAGGCACCCGTTTGCAAGCCTGAATATTTTTTTCTACAAGATTTGTAACTGCCAGCATTTCACCTCTTAATGAGGTAACAAAGGGAAGAGAAGCTAACACAGAGATCTCTGATCATGTTAGCCAATTTTATTATGCAACACCATCATATTTTTTTAAAAAAGTATTGCAGTTGTTGATGGTACCATCAGGAAATGGAAGCAGCAAATTGCTGGCTGTGATCCAGTGAAATATAAAAATCTAGTACGACCGATCTGCTATATAAACCAAGGCAAGACTAGCATAAGATCTGATTCTTCAGTTGGCTTCAGATTATTCCGTTGGTCCATATGTGCTGCTGCCTTTCTTCCAAAAAGCTCACAGTGATGCACAGAGGCATATTCTGTCTAACCTTACAGCAACCCTGTGAAGTGGTACAGGCTGAAAAATACTGACCAGCCCAAGATTACCCAGCATGGTGACAGCAGGACTGAACTCATATTTCCTGGCTTAAGTCCAACACTCTTTGTCCTAAGAATGTGGGAATCTTCCAGGTACTACCGAGACTGTCAAAAATACCAAAAAAAATGAAAGGGGCTAGCAGTCTGTTTCTGGATTGGGGGGGGGGCAAAAAAAGGACGTTTTTAAAAAAATGTTTAAAAATGCAAAGGGGAGGGTCTTACAACCTATTTCAAAGATGAAGCGCTGGTCCTAGAAGCTTTCAGGACAGCCAATGCACTCCTCTTTCAGGGACCAGAAAAAGGGGGCTTTCGACAGGCCAAGGGCTATAGAAACAGCTTCAGGGATCACACTGAGCCCTACAATCATATCTTGCCTATCCCTGCTCTAACCATTATGTTCCAGCTTCTCTCTCTTGTCGAGTAGTCTTTGTCAATTAATCAGAAACAGTTTTGCTGACTCCCTACCTGTACTGATCTCTAATGCAGGTCAAAGGTTATCATGAAACAGCAGAAAAGAATCAGCCCCCTTCTCACCGAGGGCTCCTCCAGACACAAGCAACATCCCTCAAATCACTTCAAAAGCATTTTTTCTGTTTATTCTTCTTTTAAAAAAAGAATAGCTGCATTAATATCCCACGCTTCGCTCAAGTATATAAGGTGGACCAAATGTCTTGTCTGGAAAAATACTCAACAGCTTTCAGGAGCTCTGCTTCCAACAGGGTAAATGCCAGTTGTTCTGAGCAACAGCCATGTGATTTTGGATGGGTGTTGCTAAACATGCTAGAATTACAAGGGGAGGAAGTGCCAAAGCAAAGCATAAACAAAGCATGACCCTGTTTAAGGGCACCTGAAGATGCATCTACATGTAGATGAGGAGCCGTTCGACAAGTATTGTAGACCTAAAATTATGCAATTCTGGGTGGCACCACTTCAAATGAGTATAGGTGTGAAGCCATTTTAAATGCTCCAAAAACGTTTTTTTAAAACTTGCATGTAGTAAGTTAGCACATCAAAGGAACTGCTCGGCTAAATCTCTTCCTGAGGTGCTAACTTACTACATGCAGGTGGCCTTTTATATAGGGGATGGTTTCACTTCTGCCACACTCTGAAGTAGGACATTTCTCAAATGCTACCTTCTCAATCTAACACTTCATTATGTACAGTGGCAAAAGTGGTTTTTCTCTTTCCATGGTATCATCATGTTTCCAACACTTTGGACAAATCTGTAGTTTGTTCCAGCTGGAATCTAACTCTGAGAAAAACAGAAGGGATCTCCTTCTCTGTTGGGGTCCACCCCTCACCACCCTTTCCCCGATAAACAAGAGGGCACCAAAACACTTACCCAAGGTGAATTCCCATTGTTCATTCCCAAGAGATCGCTCGGGAACCACTTCCAGATCTAGCATTGGCCCAGGCAGAAGAACAGCCCAGTTATCACACGGCAGGTTCACAATGTTACTGTTGTTTGACCTGAACAGAGAGAAAACACACCCAAGTTTATGTGTCATCTTTCTAATCTCAGGTCACAACCTAAAGGAACACATAAACAGTCTTCTTTCTGCTCAAACTCTGGCGAGGAAACTATCGTGGTTGAGCTACTGCTAATAATTTTACTCTTAATAACAGCAAGTTGTCCCATCTCTCTCTTGCCAAAGTTCAGCCAGAAAGGATTCCCCAACCCTGTAAACATTCAAAAGCTTCGAGCACACACACCACGTGCATTACGCAAGCCCTGGTGGTATCAGGCAACCCTGGGCCTGTATCTTTCCTTTCGACCAAGCTGCTTGGAGGGTACATCCATATTCAACAACAGGCATCCAGGACAAACGCTTGGAGAACCGAGAGGCATGTAAGCTGGCCTGCTTTTACCTCCGCCTTGTCCCTCTGCCAGGAGCAAAAGGGAGGTCTACTGATTCTCTCCCTGCCAAAGCTTGGGATAACCCTTTTGCTTCTCCCCATAATAAATGGACTGTGCAAGGCAGGAGGGCTTCTTTTGTAAAAAAAATCCAGAAACTTTCCAACTCTCCCACCCCACTGTTCCTTTAATTAAAAAATGGACAGGGTGGAAAGAGTGAAAGGACAGGCCATCAATTCCTTAAGGTCAAGCCCTCTCCAGACAATTGAGATGGGACCCTTAGAAAGTTTACCCCACGCTGGAAATCTCTCCAGGCAAGATCCTCAAGGAGAATGTTGTCTCTGCAGGGTGAGCAGCCAAGTTTAGCGCGGGGGACCAATGTCCCATACCCACATGCATGGGCAAACACTGCAGAAACCCCCATAATACTCCTTTGTTGATTCAGACAAAACGCACAGCAAGGCACATATCCTTTCATCAATAAGCTGCAAGAGGGCAACCTCCTCCTTTCGTCTCAGCCCAGAGGCCTCCGGGGAGGTTAGAAAGGGCCAGCCCAAGACATTTTGCAGCCTGAGGTTAAGGCAATGCGTTGTCCCTCTCCCACTCGGCAAAGCCAAGGTGGCCATCATCCAAAGATCTTGGGGGTGGGAGGTATGGGCAAAAAGCAGAAGGTCCCACAAGAAAATCCAGGCGGTAAAATAACAAGCTAAGCAGTTAGCCTTATATTGTCCCTTCATGACACCCCAAATTGGACGGCCCTCATCCTGCTCCCCGGGTTACAAAACTTCCAACAGGAGAGACAGAAGCCCAGGCAATAGCTGTCTATCTTTCTCTTACAAGCAAAGTAATCCAGAAAACATGATCCGGTCTGGAAAAGTTACTGGGGAAGGGCTACGACTGTCCAAATTCCCCAGCCAGTGGTCATGCCGGCTGAAGGATCCTGGCACGTATATTCCAAAAAGTAACTATTCCTGGCCCTGGAGAGAGGCGTGCACAAGAGATATGCACCAGAGGTGTGCACAAAAGAATCCAAGGGCCATGTGATTGTAACCTAAGTAGGACAACAGGCCCTTGTCCCCCTTTGTAACCTCTGAAGCCCCCTCCCAGGCAGGACCAAATTACTCCAAGGGGGTTAATTTGCTCCAATTGGGGGTGTTGCTTGCAGAAAAACCCCTCCCAACCAGCCCATGTAGGAAAAGTCACTGCAATAAAGCAAATAAAAAAATATCTTTATTCCACTTTTCCAATCTCCTCCCTCTCCCATTGAAGGCACACAACCAGGCAAAGGGGGTGCCGGCAGAGAGTTGAGACCCCGGCTCTGTCAGGGGCAGCCGTTGTCGTTCTTAAAGTATCCCCCCCACCATGACAAGCAAGAATAAATAATCCATTCCCCCCTATGGTGCAAGGAAAAGGCCAAGTCACTCTGTCCAAGGGATTCCCCCACAATTAACCCACCTTTGCTAATTCACATACATCCCACCTGGGCCAAGGTCTCTCCTTTTAAGCAGAAACCCTAAAGTAAGCTCCCCCTCTCAAAAAAAATATAATGCTCCTACATTTTCCCAGGGATTGCATTGTGATTTATATCCTCCCAATGGTGCACATCCCAAAATACCACACTACCTCCCCCCGCCACTTCAACCTAACAACCCCCTGCCAGGCTTCAACTCTAGCACCCCCAAAACCTTTTGGGGGAGGCTTAGTCAAAAACCGTTTGCTCTCTTAGCCTTTCTCCATTCCTCCTCCAAAAGCAACCCCCCTGTGCTGAAAATATTGGTGGTGGAGGAGGAGGAGGAGCACCCCTAAAAAAAAAATGGGTGGGAGGAGAGCCCCCCTGAAAAAATGGAACCCCTCCACCCAAAGCTGTCCCCCAAATGCCACTGATCTCCCCCCCCTTGGCCAACAAACACAACAAGACCCTCCTGAATGACAGCAGCAATTATTAAATGGGGAGGGGTATTCTGGCCGCCTGCCCCCTCTTCCTAGAACGCCTCCAACGGGTAAGATTTATTATTATTATTTCAATAATTATTAAAGTATTACTATTATTATTAAACCCCTTTTGCTAGGACCCCAAAAGGGAATGGGGGGAAATGGGAAATTATATCCAGCTGCTGGGGAACATGATCTTCTCTCGTCCCCCCACCAAGAGAGGTGAAAGAGGGGCTCCCCCCAAAAAGACCCCCTCCTCCTCCTCGCCTCCCCTTCCCTGCCGGGTGGTCGCGGGCAGCGGCGGCCCTCCCGCGCCAGGCCCGGGAGAGCGCGCGAGGGTGGGCAGCCTCGGGGCTGCGGAGGGCCCCGGCCGGGCCGAGGGGTGGGCGCGCGGGCGGGGGGCGCCCGGCGGGGCGGCCGCGACTCACCTCACTTGCGGCTGCTGCAAAAAATGAAATAAATAAGCGTCGGGGAAGCGGGGGCCGGAGGAACGCCTTTCGCAGCCGCGGCGGCCGTCGGGCGAGCGGGGAGGGAGGGAGGGGGGAGGGAGGGAGGAACGGCGGGGAGGGGCGGAGCCAGGCGGGCGCGGAGCCGCCTCTCCCGCCGCCCCCGCCGGGACCAGCCAGCCAGCCAGCCCGCCCCCCTCCTCCTCCTCCGGCTTCCGTCGGAGGGCGCGGGGAAGGAACTCTGCACATGCTCAGAGGCGCGCCGCACATGCACACCCACAATGTTTCCCCTCCGGTTTTCAGAGCTTCGAGGCTTAACTGACCGCCGTTTGGCCTCTGACTTCTGGCTGAGGGCAGGGAGGGAAGGAGCTCTGTACATGCTCAGAAGTACACCAGACCTGCACACCCACAATGTTTCCCCTCCGGTTTTCAGAGCCTCGAGGCTGAACTGACCGCCGTTTGGCCCCCGGCTTTGGTCTGTGGGCAGGGAGGGAAGGAGCTCTGTACATGCTCGGTATGCCACACACACACACTCCTGCAGTGTTTTCTCTCCAGGGTCCAAAGCTGGACACTAACTGACCACCGTTTGGCCTCTGACTTCTGGCTGAGGGCAGGGAGGGAAGGAGCTCTGTACATGCTCAGAGGTGTGACACACATTCAGACCTAAGATGTTTTCTCTCCGGTTTTCAAAGCCTCGACACTAACTGACCAGCGTTCGGCCTCCAGCTTTGGTCCGAGGGCAGGGAGGGGTGGAACTCTGTATATGCTCAGAGGTGCACCACCCACATTCCTTCAGTGTTCTCTCTAGTGTTCAAAGCCTCCACACTCAACTGACGACCATTTGGCCTCCGGCTTCTGTCCGAGGGCAGGGAGGGAAGGAACTCTGTATAGGCTCAGAGGTACACCACACACACACACACACACACACACACATCAACGCCCCTTTGGTATTTCCCCTCCAGTGTTCAGAGCCTCCACACTCATCTGACCACTGCAAAGATTCGAAAGACCTGCACGGAGTCCTTGGAAAATGTAGGGCAAGGCACATGACTTGCATCTCTCTGGATCCGATTTCATCCCACTCCCATAACTGTATAAATGCGTTTTCCACATGAGCGTCGAGCCCCCCGTACGGCCTCCAAAGAAGCGGGCGTACAGCCGTGGAAGCTCACGCCGAAACAGAAACCCCTCCGTCTCAGGGCCTTCCCGCACTACCCTGTTACAGTGCTATCGTTCCACTTTCGGCACCCTAAGGGATCCCGGGCTTTGCCATTTCCGGAGGGGCCTTTAGGATTCCACGTCCCCCCCCAGCAGCTTAACGTGGCCCAGTGCCCTCTTTTCGGGCAGAAAGAGAGGCCTGCCCGCGCGCAGAGGGCGCACCGTTCCGGCCGCCGGCCTTGGCGCGCATCTGTTGGGCCTGTGAACGCGGCTAAATCGAGTCCAGTCGCAGGGGCTGCGGCCAGGCTTTCCGCGCAGCAAGCAGGGACCGTCAAAATGCGCGCCCCGCGGGCTTTACAACCAGGAAGTCGCTATTAACAAGGCTCGGCGTTCTATGCCAGATGAGAGCGTTTATTTCAGTGGACTTGGGCACCTGTTTCTCTGTGAAATTAACCTAGCGTCCACGTTCATCAGTTACACGAGGCGGGCGTTTCTGACTTTATTATAAAGGGCCCACATCCCCAAATATGTTTTCTTTTCAAAGAAGGACGTTCTTGCTCAGTCCGTCTAGAGCAGTGGCGCTCAGCCTGCGGGTCCCCAGATGTTCGTGGACTTCAGCTCCCGGAAGCCCCAGCCACTATGGCCAGTGCTCAGGGCTTCTGGGAGCTGAAGTCCACGAACATCTGGGGACCCGCAGGCTGAGAGCCACTGGTCTAGATTAAGGAATAACTTTCCAAACGCCACATGAGGGACAGCCCTTAAAATAAGGAACGCGGCTTTCTACTCCTCGAATAAGGGATGGCCCTTGTGATAAGGGAACCTGGCCATCCTACGTCGGAGGATGTTTTATTTAGTGGAAATGTCTATTTTGTTTCAGGTATTTGCAAGAAGAAGGGTGGGTTTGGGGGGGGAAAGGATAATGAGGCTTGGCAAACATGAGCGAGTGGAAAAGATGGATTTGGGTTTTCTTTTTATTTTGCATTCATGTATGTATCTGTGTGTGTGTGTGTGTATCTGAGTATATATATACAGACACACACACGCACACATAGATACATATATATACACACACACATAAAATGCAATTTAATGCAATTGAAAAGCATTTCTTCTTCTGGTTCTCGACTGTGGCCATTTCCGCACTAGCCTGTTATAGCGCGATGATTCCACTTTCCGGCCCCTCCCGAAACTGCAAACCCTAGGATTCCAGAGGAGGTCGAAAGTGGAATCATCGGGCTATAACAGGCTAGTGCGGAAATGGCCTGTGTGATGTATGTCTTTTATTATGATATAATGGAAAAAAAAACTAGGATAAATCTACAGTACAACCAGTTAGAACACTGTTTTGCACAACATTGGAAGGGTAAAGCAAAGCCATCAATAGATAAATGAAAAATTAAAATAATGGAAATGATAGAAATGGAAAAGCTATCAAACCTGATTAGAGGGAATTTAGTCCCACAATTGGAAAAGCAGTGGAAACCATTTTTTGGTTTTGTGAAAATGTAAGGATATGCACTGGACAGTAAATAAGAAAGAAGGGAAGGAAGGAAGGAAGGAAGGAAGGAAGGAAGGAAGGAAGGGAGGGAGGGAAGCTTAAAACCATAAAAAATTATTTCCATGTTAAAAGTTGGGGTTATACGTAAGGGTAGGAAAAAAGTATTGAAGGAAGAGGGCTTTGAAAAGATGATAAAAAATGAGTATGAACTCTGGTGAAAACACATAAAGGAAGACAGGGTTGATAAGGGTAGGAGGAGAAGGAAGAACCTGTATGTAATTAATATATGTTGCTGACAATTTATTAATTATATGAATGTAATTTTTTTAATATTAAAAATAAAAAAAATAAAGCACTCTTCTGCAGCCACTAGTTAGTAAGCTAAAGTCTGTCTTAATAAAACAAGCCTTTGGCAGGTGATGGGAAAAGAGCAGAGAGGAGATAGGCTTAACCTCTGGTGGGACAGGTCCTCTCGCGTCTTTTCTCCGACCGTGCTGGTCTCACAGTAGCTGTTCCTAAATGTTTCGTGGCTGAAATCTCCTTTTCTTCCACATTTGTTGAAAATTCTTAACAGGACAGCAAACCAATTTCAGCAATGTGCATTTGAAAGCTGCAAAAATATAATAGGATCCAATCGTCTATACCCACAAAATAGTGTGAAATACGGTATTTCACACTGTGTTTCCAGTGTGAAATGCAGTAAAGCCATTTATCCGCTGCAAAACATGACATTCTTTTCCATAAACTTCAGTGAGTGTAACAATTTCTACAGCTACAGCCCCAGGCAAACTGAACAGAACTCTGCATATGCTTAGAATTACCTTTGACTCCAGCCAGCTTTCATGTACTGGCTGGAAAACCCAGCTAAATAAATTCTTTTAGGACAAATGTTGAATCGCTGAGCTTAATAACACTAGATTGATTCCAAGGAAATACTGAAGGATCCTGCCTTTCCTTTTTTTGACTAATAAAACATTTAAAATAAAATCCCATTCAGAACTGAACCAGAGTCTGCTGTGTTTACTGTAACATAGGAACAAATCAATAAAGCATTTGCATCCAAAGGAGATATGAATGCCAGTCCTATATATTGATGAATAATACACTATAGTGCACACCTAGGGGAAAATGAACTCTGGGTGAAGATAGAAAAGCAAAAGATTTTGCTGCTAGAGGAGAATGGTTGCATGCAAAAGCATTAGTAGGTGGGAAGCTGGGTTTCGATAGCAAGCTGTAATTCAAGCAAGCTTCTCAGTAGCTGAAAGGAATAATATAGAATCATAGAATCATTTATAATATTTGTAAAATGGAGAACTCCCGCTTAAGAGCGTGGACTTCCAAGGCCCACTGAGTTTTGATTTGTAAAATGGCACACTCCGTACTCCTAATTCTGGAGTTGCATTCAAATCTCGTTCCGGACTTGGGTGACAGAAATGAGTTTCCCCTTCCCAGCGAGGGCTTACTGATTCTCTTTTAAGAGCCTGCGAAGCCTACGTGTTTGTCAAAACAGAGGAAAGACTAAAGAGAGGGGAGAAAGAGAAAGTGTACTTTGGCAAAGAGCTTCGGTGCGGTACTGTAGCCCCATTCATTATTCATACCTCACTTTCTGAACCGAGAACCGTGTTGCAGCAACAGAAAGAACACTGTGTGTGTGTTTTTTTAAAAAAAGAAGCAGCAAAAGAAAGCACAATTCCAACGGCCATGCATTAGTGACACATTTATGCTTTGCATTAATAGCAGCTTATTCCCAAATTACTCGATCAGGCAGATCAAGTAGCAATTCCCATGTCTGCTTAGTTTCTTGGTGCAGTTGGCCCTCCACATTTGCTAGGATTAGGAGGGCAGGACCCCTGCAAAAGTGGAAAACCTCCAAATATCAAGATGCGTGAGCATGTCTGCAGGAAGGGGGCAAGGCCTAGTGGGGACAGCAGGCTCCCAGGGGCCAAAGCAGGTCAGGGAAAAAGAGTGAGTTGGCATAGTGGCTCTATACTTCCTCTCTTGCCCATCTCCTTCCTTGGGTGGATGGGTGGGGGCACCAGGAGAGGGCTTGTGGTGGGTTGTGAGCCTTCCTTAACTGGTCGGGCAGTGGCTGGTGGAGCAGGAGGAGGACTGGAGGTGCGTTTTTAAAGGCTTGCAAGGACTGATCAGAGCCACTAAAATGGAAGGTTCCCTTGGAAAAGAAACGCTTGAGTAGTGATGGGGGGCAGGAGTTGGAAAAACTCAACAAATAACCCCTTCCTTCCTTCCTTCCTTCCTTCCTTCCTTCCTTCCTTCCTTCCTTCTTAGATAGATAGATAGATAGATAGCACCATGACTGTATTTGGCACTTTACAAGTAAAAGAACAACCAAACAGTTCCCTGCTCACAGGCTGACAATCTAATTAAGATATGACACAAAAGGAAAAGGGGATGGCCGTGCAGGAGGGGATTAAATCCAGGAGATACCACCTCTTCCTCTCCCCTTCTGAGGCCAAAGCAGCAGCACTTGGGATGGAGGGAAGGTATTTCATCTGTAGGCTGTTGTCAAATCCATGAAAGTTTTGGACCAAAGAGACACCACATGAACAGTGTCTTTGGCCACCTCTGTCTATTCCATTTGGGTTATTGGAAACAAATACTTTTATTTACCATCTTGTAAACATGGGCTGGAATTCTCTGTTGCTGAATACAGATCTTGTGAAACTGCCCCATTGTGCTTCTCGCAAACCTATGTCCACTTAAAAAGACACCACTCCCCCAGTGAATTCCGGCCATGGGTCATTATTCCATAGTGAAGAAAAAACATTCCGTAATAAGCATCGCAGAAAACTTTCTGTAATAACGCTGAACATAAAAGCGCTATTTCTTGCTGCTTGTAGCACTCTTTCTGGAACATTGTTAAATTTAGAATCTGTTCAAAAATGAGAATGGCTTTCTAAATAATTGCCACTCTGCGCAAGAGCTTGTACATCATCATTTAGAACTGAAGAGCCACCCTGCAAAACAAGGTAGTGTTGGCACAGCTGGGAAGCCGTCTAGGTATCTGGAAATATATACTATATGGGCTGTGCAGATGCTGGACCAGTACCTGGATGGTGTAATGAGTTGGATGAGGGCCAGCGAACTGTAGCTGAATCCTGATAAGATGGAGACTCTATGGACTGTTGGTTCTCAGGGCTGGGAACTGGGTATGTTACTTTCCCTGGATGGAGTTGCACTCCCATGACGGAGCAGGTTCATAACGCAGGAGTACTCTTGTATCCATCTCCATCACTGGAGGCCAAAGTGGACTCTGTAGCTCTGAGTGCTTAGAGTTAGCTTTGCCTGGTCCACCAGCTACGGCCTTTCCTGGACAAGGATAACCAAGCCACCATTGTCAAGGTACTGGTGACTTTCTGATTAGACTACTGCAAGGCATTCTACGTGGGGCTGCCCTTGAAGATGACTCAGAAATTATACCTAGTGCAAAATGCAGCAGCTAGACTGCTGACCTGGAGCATCATAGAAAAATCATATAACACTGTTTTTAAAGGATTTCCACAGGTTGCCAATGTACTTCCAGTCTGAATTTAATGTGTAAGGATATTTAAAGACCTACATGTCTTGGGACATTGATACTTGAAGGAGTGTCTTTCCCTATACATACCTGCCTGAGAAGTGAGGTCTGTTAGGAGAAAAACTTCCTCTTTGTCCAGCAGGAAGGTAGCAATATACTGTGGGAAGACATGGGACCGGGTATTCTTGGTTGTGGCACCCTAATTAAGGAGTATCCCCTGCCGTGAGGCACAGTCGGTGCCAACATTGCAATCATTCCAGTAGCAAGTGAAAACATGGCTGTTCATTAAAACCTTGGGGTTCTAGCTGGCTTTACGCAAATCCTCCCATATATATGGTTTTAATTTTTTAAAAAAATATTTCAACCAGATTTAATTTGTCTTTGTGACTCTAAAATTAATATGTTTTTAGCCATTAATTTTTTTTATTTTTGCATAGTTTAAATTAGTTGCATTGGTTTTATTGTAGCCACCCTGAGTTCATTCGACTGAAGGTTTGTGTGTGCGTGTGTGCGTGTGTGTGTGGCCATTTCCGCACGAGACTGTTATAGCGCTTTGATTCCACTTTCAACACCCTATGGAATCCTGGGGTTTGCAGGCGGCCCCTCCCGAAACTGCAAGCCCCAGGATTCCATAGGATGTTGCAAGTGCAATAATCGCACTATAACAGTCTAGTGCGGAAATGGCCTGCTTGAGATCTGTGTTGCAGGAACTTTAGCTTTCTCAACCCAGGCAGGTACGGCATGTATGTATGTAAGGAGGAGGAAGAATAGAGGTAGGGAATTTGTAGAGCTGTTTACTGTCCCCCAAACTCTGTCACCTGAGGCAGATGTTTCACCCTGCTCAGTGAAGAGAGCTGGTTCTGAAACATACACACACACTTGCACATTCCACACTATAAAGCATTGTGGGGAGCCGCAGACCTTGGGAAGGAATGTGGCCCTTCTGGGATTCCAGTCTGGCCCCTTGGACTTCCACATCTGGCTATACCCCCTTCCTTGAGACATCGTCGTCTGATGGATTCTCAGCTTTTGCAAAGATTTCCCTCCATCCTGAAAGGCTGAACGCCTCTCCCAGGGCTTAGTCACTGCTGGTGTTGCCAAAATAGCAACAAGGGACAGTCGAAATTCATCACAAGCAAGGCTATGATCAAGAAGTTGCTATTATGAAGTCTGTGTTCTGCTTAAATACTGAATTAAAGTCTTGATTCCAGTGAAGTTAGTCATGTATTTCTCTGTTAAATTAACATAGTGCCCATATTCATAAATCACATGGTGCACACGTTCTCTTTGTCTTTATGAAAGGCCCACATCCCAAAATACAGGATTTTTTGCTGCCTCTTTCAGCCTATTGAAAAGGAAAACTTGGTTGTTCTTGTGTGCTGTCAAGTCATTTCCAGCTTATGGCAAACCTGTGACAGCTATTCCTGGTAAGATTTGTTCGGAGGTGGGGTTTGCCTTTGCCTTTCTGTGAGGCTGAGAGAGTGTGACTTGTCCAAGGTCACCCAGTGGGTTTCCATGGTGGGAATTTGAACCCTGGATTCCACAGTCGCAGGGGCTGGCCGGTCCCTCCCGAAACTGCACACCCCAGGATTCCAGAGGATGTTGCAAGTGGAATGATAGTGCGGAAATGGCTGCATAGTCCATTACTCAGACCAGTATAGTGTCTTGGCTCTGTTATAAGGGAAGCCCTCTATTCAAAAGGAAAACTTTTCAACCTTCAATCAGAGGATATCCCTTATAACAGGAATGAGCAACTACACAGCAGCGGAGGCTATTTTAACTCCCTGAGCATGCCCCACGGGCTGCACTAAATTTCAGCATGCCCAAAATGCTGTGATGTCATTTCTGGCTGCCATCTTAGCCTATTCTCTCTCTCTCTCTCTCTCTCTCTCTCTCTCTTTTTGGTGTTTTGGGGAGGTTTGAGGAGGGTAGCATTAGTCCATTTGGGGGCAAAAAACTGCCCAAAATCTGTACCTCCATTTAAAAAAAAAATTGGAGGGGGAGCCTGGGGGCTGGAGAAGTCAATTGTTGTCAGCCCAGAAATGTCCACCTGATTTCTTGACACTTGAAAAAAAAACTTTTTTAAAAAAGATCAAATACTGTTGAATATTCTTTCCATCCTTAATTCTTAGGGTTGCTGATGTCCCTTCTTCCTTCTCCTTGAGACATCCCAGCTCAGAGACATCCTTCCTTAGTTCTGGAGAACAAATCATCTCTTTCTGCATCTTTGTCTGAAAGAACTGAGATCCCAATCCTCTTTTCTAATAAAGTGACTTTCCTACAAGAAACACTGCTTTTCGTGCTTTCCTATGTGACAAATCTGAGCGTGATTGCTTTCCAGAGTGACGTGTGCTGCTCCAGCCATCCTGAAATATCAGAGCAAAATCAACTTATGAAATGCTGAGCGCATACACCCTTTGCTAACGGAAGAGGGCGGAGGTTCCAGATAAGACATTCATTTTGCAACCACCCTATTCCATTCATGTAACATTACAGGGGTCCAGGCGGTGTAGTCTTCCTCATATAATGCTCCTGTATTCACCCCCTGCTTCTGATATCTTTTTTTCTCCTTGCAAATTTTTTGTTCAGGAAGGAAAGATAGAAGACCTGTGTAAGGCCTTTTGATCGGCTGGCACGGAAAGTATCCAGGTGGGAGAATACAGAATGTCAAGGATGCCCTGTGTGAACAGCCCTGTGATCCATTTTGGAATAGCTAAAGGTGGAGGGTGATCTCCCTTCTGGCATTTTCTGGCATCTCTGACCCTGTGTGTTCATAACCATCTCTGCCTGCCTCTCCTCTAGCTCATGGGTAAGAGGTAGACCACCTGTGTTTTACTGATATTCCCCATCACCTACCTACCTACCTACCTACCTACCTTCTTTCTTTCTTTCTTTCTTTCTTTCTTTCTTTCTTTCTTTCTTTCTTTCTTTCTTTCTTTCTTTCTTTCTTTCTTTCTTTTCTCTCTCTCTCTCTCTCTCTCTCTGCCTTTGTTAGAGTGGATAAACAGACCACGCCTTACCATACCCCAGATGGGACACGGAGCTGATATAAGTCCCGAAATGCAAGGTAGGGAGGTAGAAAGAGAAAGAAAGAAAGATGCACACAAGTACTTTGATCAAAGGATCCCAGGTAGAATGATTTATTCTTTCAGGCTTCCCTTCTTATACCATTTTCATGTTTATATTAAGGAATGCTTACAGGAAAGGAAAGATTCATACATCAGCATTTAGCAGAGTCACAGCTTTCACACATGTTAGATGCTCTGTTGGACCTTTAACATTCCTAATTTACATCCTAGGTCATTCTCAAAAATATTACTGGCATTTCAAGAGTTCTTCACTTGTACATACTGATGATAAACTGGAGCAGAACAGAATAAACAAGATTGTTTGACGAGCTACAATTGTCCAAACTATCAGACAGTATTAAAAGACTAACAACTATGAATTCTCCAGTAAATTTCCAGCCTGACACCTCCATCCTTCTGCTCTCCCTCCATCTCTGTCCCCTCTTGGATCCCTCACTAGATCATGGAGCCCACCGGTGGCACCTTGAATCACTTCTTTAAAGTTCGGACTGACACTCAGAGCAGATGCACCAATCTACTGATCCAGGATCCCCCAGCAGCCACAGCCTTTAAATATAACCTGAGCATGCCATTGGAAAGAAGACTGTCCTCTTGGAGCCTCTTTAAGAAAGAGAACTATTTAGTGAGTAAAGGAGAACACAAGGTACCCAACTTGTTGCAAATGTTTCACAAGAACCTCCCTTGGGACTTCAACCCTCCCATTCGTGGGCTTTAGCTCTCTAAAAATTATGGGTGGACTGGAATGCCACCATAGCCGTTGGCACACTGGTGTCACATGCTGCCACTGCTCAGTGTGGGCTGCAGAATAGGCCAGTGGTCTGTATCTGCAGCACAGAAGAATTGTGTCCAGTTCTGGGCACTACAGTTCAAGAAGGATATGGACAAGCCGGAACGTGTCCAGAGGAGGGCGACCAAAATGGTGAAGGGTCTGGAAGCCATGAAGCCCTATGAGGAGCGGCTTATGGAGCTAGGTATGTTTAGCCTGGCAAAAAGAAGATTAAGAGGAGACATGATAGCCATGTTTAAATATCTGAAGGGATGTCATGTTGAAGATGGAGCAAGCTTGTTTTCTGCTGCTCCAGAAACCAGGATACGGAGCAATGGATTCAAAGTACAGGAAAAGAGATTTCACCTTAACATCAAGAAGAACTTCCTGAGAGTCAGAGCCAATCAATAGTGGAATATGCTGCCTTGGAGTGTGGTAGAATCACTTTCTTTGGAGGTTTTTAAGCAGGGGCTGGATGGCCATTTGCTGGAGGGTGCTTTGAGTGTTTGTTGAGTGTTTGTTCCAGCATGGCAGGCGTTGGACTCGATGGCCATTGTGGCCTCTTCCAACTCTATGTTTCTATTATTCTAGATACAGGGTCCATATATGGCACCGGAGACAGTTTACCGCACAGTAAACCATGGGATGCTTCTAGTACAATGCAAGAGACAGTAGGTTGCATCTACAGAGCAACAGCCGGTGACCTGCATCCACAATGACACAGTAATCAGGGGCTACACAATAAGATAGAGGGCGGCACCTGCAACACGAGAGACAATGGGCTGTACAGCAGACGGCCGGCTGTGCATTCAACACAGAAGAATCCTCCCCTTGCCTACTTCCTCCAGTCCCAGCCCTGCTGCCCAGGAGAAAATTCCCCTTCTACCAACAATTTGTCCGATTATTCCAGCCGCCAGGGACAAGAGGCTCCCACAACCCAGATGGCCACATGATTAATGGGTGAGCGGTCTAGCGGAGGCCAACATGTGTCATGCGCTGAGCTGGCGATTACAGGGATTAGCAGCGTTGTCAAGTTGATGTCCACCTGGGCACCAGGCCTAAACCCACTCATAAAGCAAAGAGGGAAAGACTGTTGAGAAAACCATCTCTCAGCCAAGTGCCTCGATCTGTGTGCACGTGTTTCAGAAGTGGCTGTGAGTCTATTAAAGTGTACATTGCAAACCGTTGGAGGGAGAGAAAAGAAAAAAACATCTGCCTCCATCCAAACCTGCTCAGGTGAGATGAATGAGCAAACTGTATGACAGATCCACAACGGATGGCTTTAGATAGGCCTTTGTTTTGAAAGCTAGCAGGGAAATAGGGAAGATAACCATTTTTGGAGAAGTGTGAGAAAATGTTCAAAGCTGCCCCTCCCTTGTGTGTTGAGCGGCAAGTGTGAGCAAACAGCGGTTGTCAATTTGCTCCAAACATTCTTCTTTGTGTCTAGAGTCAAGCTCTGCAGGAACTGACTCTTCTGGTCTGCATAATCCTTGCTAGCAAAAATGACAGCACAACCCCTCACTGACTTTGGCTATGGGTGTCCCTAATTTGGCAACCCTGCTTAAAGTCCTGAGCTTGGCATTATTGAACTATTTACCCTAGCACGGTGTTCCAATAGATCAGAACAAATGAGGTCACATGCTTTCCTGGGACCTTAAGAGGGTTTCTCTATTTTCACCTCTCCTCTGATGGGCAGTGGGTACAGTAGGGACCTTGGTATAGTCCCTGATCTTTTTTGTTCTCAGAGTTTTGGGAGTGGGGGAATCTTACTTCTGAATACAAGAATCTTCTCTGTCTAGTTACAACAGGGATGGGAACTGGATGAGCCTTAGGGTTGGATTCTTTTGGCCTCTGGCCCACTCAAAACACTTTGGCCAAAGAAATGCTTTTTCCGATGAAAGTAAGCCTCCAGGGACTCCATTTTGGTGCATAAATTCTTGTTATGTATCCGCAAGATGATTTTTGTGTCACGGTGAGCCTATGAAGGAGAGGTCTCTAGAAGCTTCAGTTATCACCTGTGCAGGTCTTGCAAAATGCAGGATCGTGACATCTTTAACTGAATTGGTCTACTTGCAAAGTGCTCTTCTTCTTTTCCTACTGCCTTTAACTTTACCAAGCGTTTCCAGTTTTTTTCCAGTAAGTCTTGTCGTCTCCTGATATGTCCGTTAGTCATTTTGGCTTCTGTGAAGAGCTGGGGCCTGATTTGCTCTTAGACCTGTTCTTTTGTCATTTTGGTAGGCTATGGCCATTTCCACACTAGACTGCTACAGCGCTATGATTCCACCTTCAACATCCTATGGAACCCTGGGGTTTGCAGTTCCAGGAGGGCCCCCCCCCGGAACTGCAAACCCCAGGATTCCATAGGATGTTGAAAGTGGAATCATAGGGCTATAACAGGTGAGTGTGGAAATGGCCCTTGTTTCATTTTGATCACCCCTTGCATTTTTTTCCCGGTCATTTTGCTGGAGGCCCAGATCAATACAGGGGGCGAGCAGAGCTGTGGAGGGGTTTGAAGGTGCGGGCAAGCCTTTACTCGCCTTGCTGAGGTTGCACCCAGAGCTGCCTCCCTCTTTACCCAGCAAACAGCTGGTTTCCCCACCTGGGAGCTGAAAATTGGAAGAACCCTGACACCTAGTGGCCATTTGGAATTATGACACCTGGCTGCTCATTTTTATTACATTAAAAAGGAGGAAGGAAGGAGGAAGGCTAGCTGGTTTTCATTTCCCACGAACTTTCATGGATATAAACCCACTTCTTCAGATTTTTGTTGCTGTTCACTAAGGAAGGCAACGGGCCAACCCCCCTGAGCAAATCTTACCAAAAAAAAACCACTTGAAGGTGGTGCAGCTGGATTCCTCTTCCCTCTCACTTCCTATTTCAAAGGGGCCTCTAGAGAGCCCGAAAAGGCGCAGTGGGAATGTGGCAAAAATCTCCCATACTGACCCCCCCTGGGAGTTAGGGGACATTTTTAAGCCCAGGGGCCTGTGGCCTTTGCTTCACCTACTTCTAGTGAAAGCATAGATGGTAAAATTGTTTTGTTCTAGCCTGTGCTCAGGGCTAGGCATGGAAATCCACTGGGTAGCCTCAAGCAAGTCACACCCTCTCAGCCTCAGAGGAAGGCCAGGGCAAACTCCCTCTGAACAAGTCTTGCTAAGAAAAACCCTAAGAAATAGTTGCAATGAACCAAGGTCAACTTGAAGGCACATAACATCAATTAAAAAAGTACAACGCAGGTGGCCGGGTGAACATACGTGGGGCTCCCTATTATAAGACTGCCTCCCTTGCAAAAACAAACGGCCTGTGGTCACGGTGGCGACTGTAGCCATTTGTCTTTGGTTATCCACAGTATTAAAGCTGAATCATCACATGTTCCAATGTCTGAAAAGTTTCACTGTCATCACGCCCTTCTCTTTTCAGCTTCTCAGCCTTTGGCTCTTTTGCACAGCTTGTCTGTGTTTAATGCTGGGTGGCTGAGCTGGTTTGTAATGCTTTATGTGCAGGGAGAATATATAAAACCTCTGGGAAAAATCTCTGATTTTTCTGGTTCTTCATAGAGGGAGGGAGGCACCTTTTCTAACAAGTACCCTAAAGGCACCAGATCTATGAGAGATCAAACTCTGACTATAGCCAGTGAATCATAGAGCTGGAAGAGACCCTAAGGGCCATCTAGTCCAACCCCATTTTGCCATACAGAAATACACCATCAAAGCAAATTTCACAAATGAAAACCTGGACAGGTGTGGCCAGACAACATGAGACTGTGACCCAAATGGCAAATGCATTATTGTGGACGTCCACACAAGCCAGGAGAGGTTGAAGCTCTTTGCTTTTGCCTGAGTCCCCTGGGAAGAGCAAGACTCCTCCCTCTCCCCCTTGTTGAGCTAATGGATGCAAACTACTTTTGCACTTTGGACTCCATTTGCAGCAATGTAAGTAAGCTAAGGACCAAGGGGAAAGTGGGAGGAAGAAAAAGAGAAACGGGGGTATATTGAAAACAGCTAAAAAAGTGGGATGGCGTGAGATTACCTAGGGTTACCTAGATTTACTAATCTGTAACTGTTCCATATTCACAATCAATACTTCATCAGGATTGTGACACTGGCCATTTCCACACTATACTGTTATAGCGCCATGATTCCACTTTCCAGATCCTATGGGATCCTGGGATTTGCAGCTGAGAGAGGGGCTTTTAGAGTTCTCAGCCAGAGAGCTCTTTGGCCCTAGGAAGCTACAAACCCCAGAATTCCACAGGAGATTGAAAGTGGAATAATAGCACTATAACTGTGTAGTGCGGAAAGGCCCTTTGTTAACTTATAACTGGAATCCTCTCTACAATTAGTACTGGAATACACAGGTGAAAAGATCCTGCCATTACCCTCCTCTTGCAGGCCTCCTTTGAGCTATAATTCCCCCAAATTCTAAGGAGATGCTGGCATTGCAGGTGGACCCCCATCGGCCACCTCTTAGGGTAACAGTGCCATCTCATCTAGGGCAGCTAGGTTACCCAAGTCCTGGTCTCAAGAACTGAGAAATGCACTACAGTACTTCAGAACCAAAGAGGACCAAAACCAAAAGCTTTTCTGGTCCTCTTTCATGCCTCCTGAATTTAATCAATCAATCAATATCGATCAATCAGCCAGTCACTCAGTGTCTGCCTTAAGCTATCTTTTGATGTAAGCGCCGTCAGGGAAGAAGAAAGCCAGCAGAGAACTGACAAAGAGGAATCCACCCAACTCGGCAACAGCCCAATCTGGTTTTGATTTTATCCAAATCTGTCCCACCCATTGAGCATCCGGAAGAGTGAAACATCTCCCGCTACTGCACCCAAAACGGCTCAGTAGCTTTGGCTCGCTCCTGGTGAAACTTTGCTGTTCCACCATCCCATCTGGGGTGCACGACTAGTCTCCAGGGTTGGAAGGCCAGTTGCAAGCTGGCAGGGAAAGGTTGGCAATGGAGCGGGGGGCGGGGGAGAGGATGGATTGGGCTTGTAAATGGAAGGACCATGAGGTCATAAAATAGCCCCTGGGCAGAGGCTCTTAACCACAAACTAGCAGTTCCTCCACACTTGTCCCTGGCACACTGTATTTTTTTCTCCCTATGGCGCTTTCCCCATTCATGTTCATTACAGAGGCATGAATGTAACAAATGTTGGCCTCCTCGGATATATTCTGAGGCTGTGATTCATGCAGTTAGAGCTAAATTTGTACCCTTCATTAGAAACAGATGCGCCTGTTTCTCCTGATTTTTCAAAGGCGGTTTATTTTACAGATAATACATACTGCATGTTGCTCTGGAGACATCGTTTGGAGTGCTGCACATTAAAGAGGAGGGGGTGGAATTTGGCCGGCCACATTTCATCTCCGATTTTTAAGTATTGTAAAAGGAACACAGAGTCTCATGTTTCTGCCCAGGAAGGGGAGATGGGAGCTTGAGGGGGGACACACTCACACGTATCAGATGCAGCAGCACCATGCAAATATATCGGGTGTTGCTACATTACTCAGTGGACATCCACCGAGAGGTCTGCAGTTGATAAAAAGAATGTCCTTTCCTACAAAATTAATCAACCGCTTACTCTGCACAGTAGCTCTTGGCATGTTTCTCTACCTCCTCCATCTACTTCTTGGACCATTTTGGGGGAAAGAAAAGTCTTTTTTTCAGGAGCCTGCAGTGAGTTAACTAGGTCAAAACAGAGCAAAACAAAACATGATATTAATCCAGCCTCCTGTTTCCAACATGGGACAGCACAAAGTGCTAGAGTTACACAGCAGCACAAGACAGGGAACAAACAACCTACTCCATTTCCTCTAATCCCCTCTGCTTCAGTCTATTAGAGAGGCCTATCCCAACCTGATGCCGGCCAGATGGACTACAGCTCCCATCAGTCCCAGGCAGCATGGAGAATGCTGTGCTAGTGTGTCCCATGTTTCTCTTCCATTCTTGGAGTGGCAGATTGGCTAAGAGTTGCACAACTGCAGCGTTCAGCTAATCAGATGCATGGATTATTCTAGGCTTCTAGAAGTTACCCTCTCTAGGTGACAACTCCCAGTGTCCTGACCACTCTGTGATGGCTGGGGCCGATGGGAGTTGATATCCAAATGCTTTGGAGAGCACTGGGTCAAGGAATTCTGGAGTATGCAGCTAAAGGGTTAAATGAAGGATCCACTTACCAAAATTCTGGGGTGGGTGGGCAGGAGTTGTGTCAATCTGAGGAAGGAAAGACAACGAAATGTACAGAGGCACCTTGAAGATGGGCAAATTTTATTTGGCATAAGCTCATGTGGACTCTGCATTTGATGAAGTGGACTGGATTTTTTTTTTAATTTGAAATCAGTTTGTGATTTCTTTGGGAGGGGGGTTGAGGACCCTGTACCCCTGTTTATTTATAAAGTCAATGCTCTCTGAGACTTCCAGGAGCTGAAATCAATGGTTTTGGTCATCCCCCGCCCCCCCCCCGCAATAAGGGACTATTCTGAGGCTCTGGGAACCTCAAAACCAGTCTTAGCTCCACATGGCCTGAGAGCCACACATTGTCCAATTCTGCCTTAAAATTTACTAAGCTGAATGCATGCCATAATGGAACGCTTGCAGACTTACGGTATCCTTCTCAAAAAACATGAGACTTTTTTTCTTACTACAACGGGACCTAGTTTCTTTGGCAGATGGGATCGGAAGGTCGTAATATATGAATGTCTGACAATCACAGGCATCATTCACCCAGAGGGGAGAAGCTCTGAAATGGTGGTCTAGAGGTTTGTAGTCCATGGAGCTTTGGACAGCCACCACGGTTCTGAACACCAAAGCAAGAAAGATGCTGAACTTGCTGTTGTTCATAGCTGACAAGTTGACCTTGACTCACAGCAACCTTATGGATGAAGGAGAAATCTCCAAAGCGCACCGTTGTTAACAGACTTACTTTGGTCTTGCAAACTTTGGGCTGTGGTTTCCTTGATGTTTAGCCTTCCGAAATGCGGTGTTTCTCTTTTCCTGCTGCCTTCTACCTTACCAAACAAGCATCATTGTCTTTTCTACTGATTTATGTCTTCTCAAGATATGTCCAAAATGCCACAGTCTCAGCTTAGATATTTTGGCTTCTAGGGAGAATTCAAGCTTGATTTGCTCCAGGATTCATTCGTTTGTCTTTTCATTATCCGTAAAACATCCCTGCAGCACCACATTTCAAATGAGCTGATTCTCTTCCTGTTAGCATTCTTCAGCTTTCAGAACCGTACATAGAAATCAGAAATAGGATGGCATGGATAATCCAGACTTGCACTTGAGAATCTCATCTAATTCCTTCACTGCTGCTCTTCCAAATCCTAGTCTTCTTCTGATTTCTTGACTCCAGTTTCCTTTTTGATTTACAACAGAACCAGATACACAGATACACTGATTGCAGCCAAAAGGACAAGACTCCTGCTGTTGAAATATGAGTTCAGTACGTGCTTTGATTTGTAGAACAATAATAAAAAGCTCATCAAACACGCCTAAGATCCTAGCAGTTTTCAAGTGGTCCACAGGAGGGCAGGGAGAGTTTAAGAACCATGGTGAGGACAGCCTTATGCTGTGTGAAGAAGGCCCAAGATTTATGGGCATCATATGATGCAAAGTTCTAACATTAGGCAAAAACAAAATTTTCCGCTCTCATCATTCATGGGTCTCAGGCCAGCATTCCTAAAACAAGTGTGAATATTTGAAAGTGACGCATAAGTGACATATACCTTTATCTGAAGAAAGGTAAATAGGTACCAGATCCTGTTTGATCTTGGAAGCTAAGCAGGGTCAGTCTTGGTTAGTCCTTGGAGGGGGGCCTGCCAATGAATACCAGGTGCTATCGGCTACATTTCAAAGGAAAGTCACCTCTGAGGATTCCTTGCCTAAGAAAGCCCAATGAAATTTTTGGGGGTTTCCATAAGCCAACAGGCAACTTAAAGACACACACACAGAGCTCTATCCAAAACACAGCTATTCAGAAATCAATCCTGTTGAGTTTAAAGGAGCTTCCTCCCATGTAAATAGGTATAGGACTGTAGCTTTCAAGATTTCATACTGTATGAAAGATGGTCTGTATGCAGATTACCACATTCCTCCCCTCTCCTGAAAAACACAAGTCCCATATTCTTCCATCAACCACAGTAGCATGTTGTCATGGCTGAAGCCCACATTTGAAATTAAAGCAGAATTTAGATCAGCTCTCCTCAAATAGGGTGAGAAGTTGGTGAAGCGGGAGGAGAGAAAACAGCTTTGGGAAATGAATCATGTGCTTTCCAAACCAAGTGGTACTGTGACACTGTGGTATTAGGTACAAGGGAAAAACACACAGAGACACACACAACTTTGTTATTCTTCTGCCCAGCACATGCTGAAAAACACTGCAACACAGACCTTTCTTCAGCATGGGAAATGTCAAATAAAGTAGTTTTCATAAAAGAGCATGTTTATGTTTTAATAGTGCTGGAAGGCATCTACAAAATTATGAATGGTCAACCAAGTCAGAACTTAAAAAAAAAAAAATACAAAAACTGGAGCCAAAGAGATAGCAGGAAGCTGCCAATGCACATCCAGTCCAGATTCAAGGTGCTCTAAACTTGAAGGGCCATCTCGTGTTATACTTTTCTGCCTGAGGACTGAAGTCTGGTGAAGGGGCCCTCTTCTGTGTCCCACCAGTGAGGGCAGTGCACTGCCAGAGGATCTCCGAGAGAGCCTTCTTTGCTCTGGCCCCAGATGGATGCCGAGAGTAGTGTCATTCCACTGCCAAGTGAAGACACGGCTTTGTATTAAAAGCCTTTGGGGCCTCAATCATGCACGCGGTATCATCACCGATTGGCGTACGGAGCGCCGTCACCGTATATGGCACTTTACACCTCAAAGAACTGTGAAGCAGGTCCTTGCCCTCAAGGTTGCATTCTGATTAAGGCATGGCAAAAAGGAAAAGGGATTATGCCCAACAGAGACCGCAGCTTCTTCTCTCCCTCCAAAGCCACAGCAGTGGCAGCTGGGAGATGGCAGGAGGAACACTTCATGGTTCGAAATGGTCTTTACTGCATTTCTTGGCTGAAACCCACTGGACTAATTTGTGCAATGAAACCTTTCTTTATAGGTCTTGAGACTTCAGTTTGGTCACAAAATAATTGGGTTTTACTGGTTGTTGTTGCCTCTACATCTATCTGTTCCCTTTTTGGGGAGGAGGCTGTTTGTAGCCATTTCTTGGATCTGCATCATGGGCTTTTGAAGCTTTTTTTAAAAAAAATTAGGGGCCTTTCCACCCTACCCTGTTTTAGTGCTATTATTCCATGTTCAACGTCTTGTGGAATTCTGGGATTTGTAGTTTCCTGAGGCCACAGAGCTCTCTGGCTGAGAACACTAAATGCCTCTCCCTTAAACTGCAAGCCCCAGGTTTCCATAGGAGGTTGAAAGTGGAATAATAGCACTGCAACAGCGTAGTGCAGAAAGGCCCTAAATTACTTTGCATGGCAGGAGGTTGGACAAGTTGGGTGTTGTGGTCCTTCCATGATTCTAATATGCAAAGAACTACCGTTGCCACCTGTGTGCCCTCTGGTTATTTCCGATACCCACCAGCACCCAGGACTATAGATACAATTGCACCATGATCATAATTAGGAAAATGAGTTGGATCCAGTGATCCCATATCGCAAAGTAGGTATGCCACAGCCTCACCCTTTTTTGAGCTGCTTTTCTGTATTGCATTACAAGCAGGAAGGGGGAAAAAATTAGGGCTGCTGTGTGTACAGATCTCTCCTCAAGACCTTTCCATAAATAGAAAGCCTTTTCAATAGGTTTTTGTAAAAAAAAAAAATACAGTTAAAAACTCACCTGCACCTGCCTTTTTCCCCTGTGTAAGCCATTTCACCTATTCTCATTGTTTGATCAGCATCACCAACTTTCACAAACAGTGTTGCTTGAAAAGGATATTGGCCTTTGATGGAAACACAAGCAGTTTTGAGGCATTGGTGATATATGGGAGCTCCATGCCACTATGACAAACTAGCATTCTTTGTCAGGGTGAGGTGTTCCAAGTCAGGCATCGGAGCCCAAGTTGGATGAAATGCTAAACAGTTGTAGCCGGGTGACCTCGGCGTGTCTCTCAAGGGCTTTCTGGATGGTTGCAATTTTGCGCGGACGGTGAACAAGGAAGCTGCGCAGTTCACTTCTTAAGCTGCCCATGACCTCATTTGATGGCCTCGGGCAAGTAACGATGACTAGGACTCAGTCTCCGCATCTAGAGCATGGGGATAATATCATCCTGACTTTTTTTATTGGGTTTATGGGATACTTAATACAGCTGAATTTAATCCTGTGAGAATTAGCTACTGGAAACTGTTGCTAACTACAAAATATGTATCCTTCCTCACAGCTTTAAAAATTCCATTGATGGGTCATTTCGTAGTGGATTGAGTGACTTTTCAAAATATTGTAATCATTTTAAATTTGTAAGCCAACTTAAGTCCCAGTTTTGTGCCCTCAAGTCATCTCAGATTTACAGTGACTCTAAGGTGAATCTATCACAGGGTTTTCTTGGCAAGATTTCTTCAGAGAGGGTTTGCCATGCCTTCCCTTGAGGCTGAGAGAGTGTGACTTGCTACTACACCACATTGGCTCTTCCCTTCCCTGCTTCAACTTATTAGAGAGCCACTTCCTGGGTTTATCTGCATGTTCAAGATTCTTTTAACATATAGTAGTTTGGCATTCATTTCTTGGATTGTAAACAGTGAGAACTGTTGTCTATCAATCTACTCTTTTTCGCTTCCTTTCTTTTTCAATCCACAGCTATATTTTATTAATTGTCCTCTTATATGCATCCTGAACTATCTTCAGATTTGTATCCTTATATAAATTAAATTCAAAAAATTTCCTCAATTTCTGTTTAAATTGTCGTTGGTATTTATTAAGTCCGCATCAAACTGCATTTGCCCTGCTTTCAGAGACATCATGATGGGACTATGGTCTGAAAAATGTTTTGGCAACATGTCCATCCTCTTTACTAATGTGGTCAAAGCATATCTAGTCTAGAGAAAGATTTATGATGATTTGAAAAAAAGAAAGTATAGTTTCTGGAATTTGGCTGCAAATAACTCTATCTATGAACCCAAAGTATTTTGTATGTTTAAAGAAGATTCTCCTTAGTTTCCCTTCATCTTCCATAACTTATTTACTGCAATATTTATCCTTATTAGGATGAACAATCCATTCCAATTGTCCATGGAAATCAGATTTCATAAGTGCGGTTCTGACGTCTTTCTTAATAACTTTTCATAAGTTGACTTCTCATTATTATAAATTATAAATGCCCATTAAAAGCATGAACTTACCATTCCAGTTGATTTGCACAAATGCACATCTGTCTTGTCCATCTTTGTGCATCAATTTACGTTGCAATGTTTGGTTTATATAAAAGGCTGTTCTTGTTTGCAGACAAAAATTTTAGGCCCATATTCCTGCAAAAGCCTACAGTCTCTTTTTCTTATATGAAGCTCTTGGAGACAAATAATTATGTATTTGTGCCTATTTCCCCTCTTTCTAGAGCAAATGTAGTCTGTTTACATGCCATGAGATTATTATCAGCTCCACTTTAGTTGCAATATTAAAATATCTTCTTCTGTCTTTCTAACAGCTCTCAGCCATCTGGAGATCTCCTCCAGGGCTTCCGGATTCTGCCATAAAATAGCGGTTCCCTTTGAGTTATCAGAGATATCCTGTTTGTGTTTATGTGCAGTGACTGCAAGATTTTGAACTGAAACTGTTTTTTTCAGTAAGCATTTTAAAACTGTGTCCTTGTTTTGTAATATCGAATTTTAACAAGAGCGGTTTCTGTTCAAACTTCTCTTCTAAATTCTAAATTTCTGTCACATTTGTTCAGATATAAATCTGGTTAGACATCTCAGATATTGAGACCTGAATTTTTGTAAGCACAAGTTCAGTTTTGTCCAACCTTGCTCTGGATGTTTTTCTTGTGGTCATTCTTATCATACCTTTTATGGTGTGTTATAAAACACTTTTTACTTGAGCTCTGGTATCAGAGACAATGTTTCTTTCCCCTTTTATAAAATGTGGCTTTCACATAAACCTTCTAATTATTTGAGTCTGAGTAATGCTATGTCTATTGCTGATTCCCAGTCCAAATTGCCACTTAAAATAATCTTCAGTTCTGCTCTGTGCTGTCCATTTCTCTTGGAACTAGTTTCAGTTTATAAGTACTCACATAATGAAGAGCAGACTGATTATTTATGGTGCAAATTATTTGTACTAACTCAAACAATAGTAAATCTCCAACTGGGTGGATAGGTTTCTCCTTGCCTGTTCGGCATGGGCCATCAAAGGTCCTGTTAATCATAGTCTAAATCCTTGCTTGGAGAAGTTTCTGTCTAGCTGAAATTGATGGACCTTTTATGATGCTTTCAGCTTTGCAGTGGGGAGCATTCTAATTTCCAGGCAATGCATTCTCCAGGAGATGCATTCTCAACCAGACAGCTTCCAGCTCATCCCTGAGTCGGGGGTTAGCTAGGAGACTGTGATTCCGCCCTTGTGGAATCCGTTCATATATTTATAAACTTAAAGACAGTAATAAATCCTGCAAAGCTGGAACAGCACATGAATCATACTGCTTAGGATCGGCCATCTTGGCCAGAGTCCCACATTTTGTAATTTTATTTCATCAGCTACGGATTGTAAGTTTATCACAAAATTATCTCAGGGTATTCTAAATGGTTGCTTCTCTATGTCCCTTTTTGTGCTTGGGAGACACTAAAGTAGCCTCTTCTGTGATCCTCTTATTATTAATATAGTGTAAAAATATGAAAGCATACATTTTCTTCTATGTTTTATCTAGAGTTTGAAATAACACTGATGCAGTCTAGCAAACCTGCCAACACTGACACAACACAATAGTCCACGTGTGGTGGTCTTTTATGGTAGTGGGGTGTGGAAGTTTGTACAAATCAAGGAACCTTATGGTTCTACCTAATGCTGGAATGGAGAATTTTGTTGCCTATGTCAATGTGATATTGTAATTAAGAAAAAAATGCCACCTCTTCTAATTGAAACAAGGCATACGGATCTTTAATAATATACATTAAGAAAAGGGCAAGCATAGTATTGTCAGAGACATAGCGCTGCAGACAATGGATAGGGCTTGGCAGTGTTTTCACCCTCCTCACATGGATGCATTGGCATACAAACAGACAATGAAATCATATGTCAAAAGGAAATGGGAGGTCTACACCTTCTCTCTCTGCTTGAACATGGAGTGGCAAAATAATTAAGAGTGGTGGAGTGGGATTTGGGAAATGTAGGGTCCCTTCACTCTTCACTATGCACTAACATCCCACTTCAATTGCCATGATTCCATCTTCTGGAATACTAGGATTTGCAGTTTAGGAAGGCATATTTAGAATTTACAGCCAGAGAGTTCTTGGGGCCTTGCCAAACTACAGACCCCAGGATTTCACAGGATGTTGCCATAAAAGTTAAAGTGGAATCATAGCACTATGTGCAGTGTAAAAGGGACCCCAGATTCAAGTCTCAGTGATAGTTGGATCAGACTTCCTCTCTCAGCTTGACCTACCTCACAGGTTTGTTGTAAGGATAAAGTAAGGAAGAAGACAGCCAAATCCTCACAGGAGGAAAAGGAGGATCTAAATTTAACAGATAAAAATAAATAAAACTGATCCAGGATCTAAGCATGATTCATTTGCAAAGAATGGACGGGGAATGCTGGATAGGTGTATAGCCTCTTGATTCTGTAATCTATTCATGTGGCCTCTACGTGTGCCTGCACGCAAGTGGAGAAGTGAAGACAGCACCTTTTCAGAATCCTTTGCATAAGGATGTGCATGCATAGTGCAAGTTCATCATGTGTAGTATTGTTACTGAAAATAACATAGTAGACACGTAAGTTAATAGGTAAGACAATCTGCATTAGAACTGAACTTCAGAACAGATTTTCACATGTTCCAGCATCTACTTTATAAAAAAAGTAACATTTAAATATCTAATACTTGAACAACGTACCTCTTCACTAAAATTTTCCACTAAATCTGTTCTGAAGTTCAATATCCTTATACTTTTAGTGTGTTTGCAGTATCCATAAAAATGAATAGAAAGACTAAAATAACCTCAGATGCCCCTATAATTTTTAAAAAATGGATGGTAAAGCTACCCCACCATTTCTTCCAAAAGGGGAAAGGCTTCATGCTTTGAAACATTTTCAGAACCTTCTTTCATTCCTAAACAAACATCAGCACTGAGCAGTAATAGCTGGAAAGGAATTTACAACCATTTTGTGTCACTACACAGAAGTTTATTATGAACATAAAGAGTAAAATAACAGAAAGAGATAGCAAAAGTAATCTCGAAGCTTAAGGCAACTCTTATAGAGACAAGTTCAAAGACGAGGATGCAACTTCTGTTTAAATAGAAAATATGAAAAAAAAATCAAATCGCATAAATAACTTAATGTTGAAGTTTCACAGGTCTGCACTAATCAGCAGAAAGGGAGGGCCTTTGATCTTAATGCCAGCATTAAGATGAAGTGGCTTTGTTCAGACAATCTTATCATGTAAGTACCACTGATCCTTTTGCTGTGCATGCGACCACTAGGTTCTTCCCTTTACACGGCTTAGCATTCAAACCAGAAAGCCCCCAACTAACCACAGTTCCAATTTCGTTTGATCTGGCAAACAACAGTCATCAACTTTGAAATAAGCTGGATTCTAAACCATAGTCTGGAGCTGGTTTACCATCTTGACTCATTACAAAAGTTGGTAATCCCACCCTTTCTGGTAGGGATGAAATGCAAAATGATCATTAGATGCTTCCAGTTTGCTCACAGTGTGAAGGGAAAAGCAAAGTGACTGCATGCTTGAACAAATGATATACTTCACACCTCAGTTTATTAAACCAAGATATCACTGCCTGAACGTAGCCATTATGTCGCACAGTTCAAGAGGACAAGAAAAATTATTTACACACAGATAGCAAAAGTTTGTATGCAATAGTATAATTTGCATACTCATGATTTCAAACCAGTAGCTGAATCAGTCAGATAACACCATACTTTTTGAGAATACAAGGGTAGAAAACAGAAGAGCAACAAAAAGTAATTTTTCTTTTTTTGTATTTTGTTCTTATAGTACCTTATTTCTGAGTCACTATTTCCTAAGTGAAGAAAAACAAACATGCACAGAAAAAATGATGAAGTTAACAAAATGAAATGTGATGACAACACAGTTCTATTTAGTGAACTTATGTGAGAAGAGCATCAAACAACTATTCTAGTACAAGGGAGATTCAGGGTTATCACGTGCAGGAAAATTTAATGAAGTATTTCAGTTTAAAAGTACTTGCAAGTATTTTAAGTCCAGCTGTTTCAGCTAATAAAAATAATGTTTCATAGGCACACTGGCATTTGAAAATAAAAATAAAAATAAGAGTTCTGGGAATGGGAACAAAGTATATACATATAAAATATTTTAAATTTTGAGTAGCAACTGAAATGCATAAAATAAAGCTAGGGAAATTTTGTCCCTGCAAACAATGAATCTCAATTCTAATCAATCAGTATGACCAATTGTCAGAGATGATGAGAGTTCAATATTAATGACGTTACACATTCCCCGCACCTAGTACAAAACACTTCATACTGGGAAAAAACTTGTTTAAAAAATGTTCTTAAATTACTATGCTAACCTGAGAAGGAGAATTTTGTGTATTTCGGGCTGGAAAGTGATCAAGTAGGGCGGTGGTAATAACTTGTAGAGCAGCTTTGTAGAGCAGTTTAACAACCCTGATACTTAAATGAAACACGGCTGTTTTAAGGAAATGTGGACGGAGGGTGCAGTACTGATGGCAATGGTGAAATTAGGGGACGAATGATTACCACTTTCCCACTAAGCTGTCCTCACCTGCAGGACTCCTCCTATTTTTCTACTATGAGTCAGAAAGTAACCATCCTTCTCCATAACACTGCTACGACAATCAACCTCACAGCCTTACCTGACTGTACTTCAATAAAATAAGAAGAAAAAGGACCCCCCAAAAACCAGGAATAAGAATATGCTAAGAGACTGTATAACGCTGGACACTACTGCAGGGTTGTCATACACCAGTCAAACTTCCCCAATATTTGGTAAATCTGCAGGGCTGACATAATCTACACTCTCTCAACCTCAGCCCCTGTTGTACCCACTACGGGGCTGGGTAGACCTGATTTGCAATGGCAGGTATTTTTTTAAAATACTTACAAACTTGTGGCGGGGGGAGGAATCACATTTTGGGTGGTATGGAATGATCCTGGAACCAGAAAGATAGTGTGTCCTTGTTTTTGCTGCTGCTTCTGTTATTTTTGGAAAGACAAATAGCCCAATCATACTAAATCTTGGATTCCTAAATGGTTTTCCACGGGGCAGCAATCGCTTATTTGGATAGAAAGGGAAAAAAGAAGTCTTAAAAACAAAGCAGGAAAATGCTTCTTGTGACCAAGACTGTTATTCTAACTTTTTAAAACTATATGGCCAGCTCTGTTTTCTTAAGCATTAATCATAACTATGACTTTGTCAAATGGCTAAAAACATTGAAAGACAGAAGTCTAGTTTCACATAACAAAACCAAAAATAGTTCCCGTGCATTTTGCTTCACACCTCCAGTTTTACAAGGGCTGGTCTTTCTTAAATTGAAAGGGAAGCTGATGACTACAGCTTAATCCACAGAGGGGCTGCGTATGCCCTCGTGGGTGGCCCTGAAAATGAATGCTGCAATTTAAATGTCTCGGAATCATCACTTAGACTGATATTCACTCTCCAAAACAGAATAACAAGTTCTACTGGACTGAAAATACAGCAAACACTACTGCTTCAGGTCACAGATGCAAGAAAGCAGGGGATGAATTTCAAAGACTGATACTTCCTCACTACTTTACCTGATGTACTTTACTGAATAGATTTGTTCAGGAACAAAAAAACCCAAAGGCATATTTTGATCAGTAAGAGATTTTGTGCACATAGTTCAAATGTCTCAATTCATATTTCTATTCAACTTAGAATAAGATACATAAAAACAATTAAAGCAGCAATTTTCATCACCATTGTATTAAAGGTACTTCTGTTACCCTGCCTAGCCAAATGTCATCCCTAATCATAAAACCGTGGTGTCTGGTTTTAGATGTACTCTTGCAAAGTCCCTGAAAAAACAAAAACAAAGCCAAACTCCGATGGGTTTCAGTAGGTTATCTGAACAGGGTCAAGTTAACTGCTGAATACTAAATGCAGAACAGAATGTAACAGTTTAAAATCTCTCTAGATATGCTAAATGATCTATTGTGGGATTCCTACATTTTGATTTTTTAAAAAAGAATGTCATTTAGTAAATCACTTGGCAATACTGTGCGACTTGGTTTTCAGGAGGCACAATGCAGAAAAGGATAAAATGTCTTGCGAGTTTAGAGCAAAAAAGAAAGTGCAAAAGACAAGACCACACAGAATGCATGTCTAAAAGCAAGAACACTATGAAAAACAAACTTCCAAAATCCCATATAAAAATTAGTTTAGAAAGTTTTGGTTTCAAAGAAGTCACAAAAAAACTTTATTCTGCAATTTTTTTTGACCTATTCTGAAATGAACAAGTATTACCAGTTGAGGAAATTTTTTTTTAATATAGCTGCATAAATTCTTTCTTCACTAAAACAGTGCCAACAAAATAAGCTTGCATAGAAAAACAAGAATCTCAAATTCCCACTGGTGACATGCTTAAAGAACCAAAATGTAGGTAATGCAACATAAACATAGTGCAAACCATGGCAGGACATGATAGACTGGCTGCCGCAGGTCAGGGAATAGACTATAGTATATACCCAGTTATCACAGTTTCTGGTCTTTTAATTCCATCATTTGCCAAGTTTAAAAAGCACACTCATGGCACAGCGGTCTCTTCTCTTAACGTAGTTTGAGATCATCGCCACTTCCCAGGTTTGATCCAGGACTAGGGTCTTGTTGTCTTCTTGCCTGAATTAACATGGACAAAGAAACAGGGATAAAAAGAGAGAGGATTTAAAATGCGTAGAATATTTCAAAAGCAAGGCAAAAGAATATTTCAAATGACACTCCAAATCAACATTATGAACACCTGACAAAACAGTTCCTAGTCTTTCTGTACTCCCCAGTATGGCACTCAGAATTACTACGGCACTAATTCCTCTAGCGCAAGAAAGACCCTGCAGAAAGTTCACAGTTTGCTCTATCAATGTTTAAAAGTTCAGGACATGCAGCAACATATTAATTCAGGACAAGAGCACTTCAGTCAAGTGACACAACTGTATGTCATTTCTACCAACTCCACAACAACTAAAAGTGCACTTTTGTCCTAAAGAGAATATAAGACTTAAACTCAGGTCAAAACCAGTTCTGTACGATTCCTTTCAACAACAGAAAGACTGATACACAACTGGTCTTTGGTCTGTTGATAAGAGAAGCTGTTGTCCCTCACTGTCATGGAAAAACTGACACACCTGGTTTACAACTCAAGAAATTAACACCATGACCATTCCTTTATTACAGACTGGTTTCTATTTGTTTCTTTATTAAACAGAAATACTTTTGGTCTACTTGGTTCTCATGTTAGTCTTTGGAATGACATCCTAACTTGAAGGCTAGAAAAACAAGTATGTGTATATGTGTACATCACACGTTTTGCTAACGAATGCTGTCAGGTCGTAAACATTCTTTAGAATGAATTTTTATAAAGTTAGATTATTTTCAGTTTTTTTTTAAATGTACTAAATAATAAATGTTACTGCTAAGATACAGATCAGCATACATACGCTTACAATATTATATTGATAAAGATTTTCTGTGTCATGCTGAAGACTGAGGCCATTTCCACACTTGACTGTTATAGTGCTATTATTCCACTTTCAACATCCCATGGAATCCTGGGGTTTGCAGTTTAAGGAGGGGCTGGCCGGCCCCTCCCTAAACTGCAAACCCAGGATTCTACAGGATGTTGAAAGTGGAATAATAGTGCTATAACAGTCTACTGCGGAAATGGCCCGAGAAGAATACAGGAAGACCTGTCAATCCAAGATTATTCACTACTCTAAAATGGGCTTTGAACCTTATTTAAAAAGAGTAGTTTGAGGAGACGAAATAGTTTGTTGCAACAGATTTCGGAAACACAGATACAGAAAAACAGTAGCATGATTTTCTAAACGTAAGCCAACTAATGTGCATCACAAACATGGTAAATACATACAAATAGTGAATGAAGTTACTTTGTTTTCAGCATTTTTCCTGGTTGCAGAAGACTACTTACCGAAGAAATAGGTTCCCAGCAGAACCTACATGAAAATGATACTACTGTCCTTAAAGACTACCTTTAAAGTCTTACATACAAAATAAAATGGATTTCCCACATACAGATGCAATACAAATGTCAAAATATTGATAATCCCAAGTGACAAATTTTAGTAGTTGCCATAGTGGCATATACAACATGTAAACAAATGACTAAATAGAGTTTCTAGTACTCAACAAACTGAGCATTCTTGGTTGGTATGTTATGGTATGTTACCAATGCAACGAAACATGTTAATCTCTCTCCCTTCCTGATCCCAAACAGTTCACTGGAAGAGCATAACAATGATTATTATTATTGTATAAAGGGATCTTGTAGCACCTTTGAGTGGCTGTGAGAATGAAGTCTGTAGCATGAACTTTTGTAGACTCAGCCTACTTACTTCATCAGATGCATGCATCTACTTATCTGATAAAGTAGACTTAAGTCCATGAAAGTTTATGGTACAAACTTCTTTCTTCCAGCTTCAACAGTGCTCCAAGATCCCTTTGTATAGTGGTATTGAGTAACATAGCTTTGAAAATGTTCGATAAGTTATTTTATTACCATTAGATGTTATTGTAAATTATTTTACTTCTTTTTTAATGGATAGAAGGAGGGACCGGAAAAAGAGTAAAATTGAGCTTTGACCAAGCATTCTCGCAGTAAGATCAACTGAACTGAAATGGTTCAATTGTGGTTAGATCATGTGATGAATATACTAAACATAATTGCCAATGTGAATTTCAAAATTTGGTAAAAGTTTAAAATCATACTGCTTGATTATCTTTTATTAAACTAAATGTCAGCCAGCCTACACTTGCTTAACCTATCTGAAAACAAACTGGACTCCACCCCCTCCCTTAGCATAAACCTTCATCTGTAGCTGATGAAATGGGCTGGACTCTATAAAAACTTATGCTGAATAAAATGTTTTAGCCTTTAATGTATCACAAAACTCCGTTCTGTTGGGAACATGCTTCTTTTAAAAAACGAACAAACAAATATTTCAAGTTAGCCAATAAAACCAATCAGTTTTATTTAAAGTTGTTTATATTGAACATTTTATTTATCTGTTTTGTATGGTTTTATATTATATAAGATTATGGCCCTGAAAGTTACCTTACAAATGGATTAAATCAACAAACAATCAAAATGCACTTTGGAGGTATCAGAACAACATACCACATGCCACTGAGCAGCAAATGGTCCATTACAAAAATGCCACTGAATGCCCATAAGGCCCACGTTATGTTTTGCACAGAATCAATGCAGACTGCTGCACAGAGCAGATTTATTTTGCAAGTCAAGCAATACTATAATATATACTCCTCTTTCTGTCAATGCAGGTTAGAAAGGGGCTGAGCAACACTGAGATGCTAACTGACAGTGATCAATAGTAATTATATATTTATAGCATCTCTACCACCCACGGAACAATTCTTCTTCAATTGAAAGCATCTTTTTTCTTAATGGAGAGAAAATCCATACGAAGCTAGGATTTCTTCCACAGATATAAAGGGATACAATACTGGCCAAATGAAGAAAAAAAAAAGTGTGTGAGGTGGTTATGATTCAGTTTACAGGTTGTCAAGAAGCTGCAGTTTCATGTTACTTTTTGGAAAGGGTATTGACATTATTTAACTGGCTATTTCAGCATTTTAGATCATGCGGAATGTTTCTTTCTTGTATTTGTACCTAGAACAGCTTTCTTTTCCCCCCTTTGCCTGCAGGCTAAACAACTTGAAAGTCTGCTTTTTTCCTCTAGATACAGTTGGTTCAAAACCATTTTGAATTCTATTTCTGCAATTAAGCAAGGAAATTACAGAAGGCAGTGTAAGACTGTTCAACACAGGCAAATGCTTTTGGACCATTCATGTGAGGCACATTTACTGTCTTCCAACCACACAGAACACAATCTTTCTTCGAGTCCCCATTATGTGGTAGGACTTGTGGTGAGACAGAGCTACTACAAAAAATACCAGCAGGCACCCTGGCAATCTTTTGTCTGTGACATCAGAGTATCCAGTAAACAGTCTTTTTGATGCTCTTGTATGAATCAATTTCTCCATTTTGCTATATTCCATTTACTAAGGCATGGGATAATACAGAGGAAGACTATTTCACTCATCACTATTTCTGAAATGCAAATCTTTGGTTTAGGACCATATATTAGAGATTCCTGTAGAAGCACAGCAAAGATTCAGTATATATTACTAGTTGCAGAATTCAACACCTTAAAAAGATCAGTTTTCGTTTTACATCCAAGCTAATATAATTTTTTAATCTGCATGGATCCGAAGACTGTACCTGGTGGCCATCTGTGGATTTGTGAGAAGGTCAAGGATTATTGGTGGGCACTGGTTAGTGAGCTGCAACTTGGTACAAAATTCCAGTTCTTTTAGCAGAGAGTTATATATAGGCCTCATTATCAGAGTGGGAACAACTGAAGTTGGTTTACCTCTGGCAATTTATGATACTTTCAGACTGGCAACACAGGTTTAAATTGCATTATTTTAGGCTTCAAAATTGAGAGCCTAGCCCCATGACCTGATTTGGTCTGTGTTAACCTGAGTTGTAAGACAACATACATGAGAAATCTAAGAACGATCCTGTAGCTTTTTGCCATAAAAGCATAATTGTGACTCTGAAGCAGACTGCATCAGTACAGTCTTCAAAGCAGAAAGAGATATTTTGCTGTCCATGCTAAAAAGGAATCTTGTAGACAGCATTGAGAAGCATCCAAGAACAGAGGGCCAGAGTGGTTTTGGTTGGGAGCATTGGATTCTCGTCCTGGAGACCGGGCTTTGATTCCTCACTCAGCCATGGAAACCCATTTGGTGACCTTGGGCACGTCACACACTTTCGGCCTCAGAAAGCTCTGTGATAGGTTTGCCTTAGGGTCACCACAAGTCAGAAGCAATCTGAAGGCCCACAACAATAACAATCAATGAATCAGATGAGAGCTAGGTAATACAACTCTTCAAAAAAAAATATATAATTGATTGCCCCAATTAGAAAACATTTTTCAAGTGACATTTCAAGCAATGTGTTATCATCTTGTTTCCATATTCTGTTTTTTTCCTCCCCGGGTTTGACATGTGTCTTTCTCCCCTTTCAAATAAACACATGCCAGTCTCCCATTCATTAATATTCCTGTTTTATAGCAAAACTACGTATCTCAACATGATCTTGCTATAAATGCATTTTATTTGTGAAATCTTTCACTGACACAAGAATAATCTTTTTTAAAAAAACAGAAGTAACATTATTGAATCAGCCACAATGCTTCTAGACCTACCTATGCCTATATCCTTTAGAAGAGATAAAGCAAGATTCAAAGTATGAACACTGAGAGTGCCTGAATGCCTTAGTAAGGGTTTTCTATAAGAGTTCTTTTGTGCAGATGCATGATCTACTGGCTTCTGAGAGTTTAAAAAAAAAAAAAGCCGCACAGCCATGTTATGAAATAAAGGAACATCTCTTCTAGGCAAGACGTTATATAAATAAAGAATAAATTCTGTGATCATTTTCATATGCTGCTAAGGTTTGGCTGAATGTTTCCAAAGAGCTGGCGCCTCTCTTTTGGATAGGGGCAGACCAAGTATTGCAAGGGTTCCTCTCTTTTTATTGAGCTAAAATGTGGTATCTATTAAAGCGATTTAAGCTATGCATGTTTTTTAAAAAGTTTTATGCCGACTTTGCAGAAACAAGGTATAGATTTCTAACAATGAAACTTTCAATCACCATCATTCTAGCTTTTAAATATTCTACGTGCATGTATGTGATGATCTTGTGAAAATGTAAGTTTTTTTTTGTTTCAGTTTAACACAACTGAATGTTCTATAACTTTCTTCTATGAAAATGGAACTGAAACTAGGTACAGTCTTTTCACATATTTCACAGTTTTTAAATCTCTTTTAAAAACAGATAAATTGACTAAAAGAGAACAATGGGAAAATAATGTTGTCGGGTCTCCAAGTATTATCAGCACTTCGTAGATTATGATAGATTATGCTTACACTCAAAAGTAATTCATTTCAAAATAACAAGGACTGGTTTTAGTAGTACAGTGAATGAATTTTATATAAAGGAAAACTTAATTCTTATTTTACTAATCATATTTGATTTTTTTGTTTAAAAACCATTGCTACTGCCCCTGAGAGCCAGTATGGCACAGTGGTTTGAGTGTGTTACTAGGACTCTTAGAAAACAGGGTTCAAACCCACACTTGATGATGGTAAACCCAGTGGGTGACCTTGGGTAAGCCACACTCTCTCAGCCTCAGAACAGGCTGTGGCAAACACTCTCTGAACAAATCTTGCCAATCAAACTTTGTGATACATTTGCCTTGCAGTTGCTGTAAGTCAGAAATGACTTGAAAACATGTAACAATTATCCCTGCAGTTTATGTTTGCTTTCAAAAATATTAAAAGGATACACACTATTCCATCCTGTTAAAATAAGTTTTGTCCCAACAAAAAATGTTTCAGTCATTTTTTTCTCCAGCATATTAATGCTAGCACTGGGCACTTTGTCCCAACAGCCTCAACTACAAGGCTGTCATTCTACGATGCTATTCCATTTAGCCAACTATGATAAAAATTAGTTTTCTTACTAAATAATGTATACACACAGTTCAGCGCATAAATCTACCATATGCAGCTACTGATGTGGAAGACAGTGAAACAGGGCATTGTGACTAAATTATGCCTGAGTAGACAGCAAAAGTTAACGATGCTAGATTAAATTAAAATTTTTAATTGGACCACGGATCACTGAATCAGCAACTCCCTATTGCAGTGGCAAATGTGAATTGGTAGGGAAAAAAATGAACTATTAATGTACTCATGTGATGTTTTTAGTTCAAAAAGGATTTATTTTAAATGGCAACATCCAAATAAAACATCAGGTTTAAACAACATGCTTTAGACACTGGCAGAGAAGTTATTGAAAAAAAAAATCTAGATTTTGGTAGAGTACTAACCAGTAACTGAGAGCAGCTGTGAAACTCTCACCTCCATTTCCTCCCGATGAGACCTGTCTCTGTCTTCAAATTCACGAGTTCTCCTTCGTGCTTCTTCAAAAGCTTGTTGCGCCAGTGCGTCTTCCTGCTATCAACCAGAAACACCAAGTCATGCAAGGAGCAGCTTTACTTTCCATTTGAATCACACAGTGGTTGCTTGATGCTATCATATTTATTTGTTCAACTTATAGTCCATCTTTATTTCCCCGCCCCCCAAAAAAAGAAATTCAAGGTAGCTGAGCTGACTGTGGGTAAAGGCAAAAAAGGAATATCCTTTCAAGATGATTATGGACAATCAAAACCCCACTGTGATTTTTCAGATTCTTGGGCATATTTAACCAGTTTATCAATGTAAAAACAAAGGAAATTTTCTGTATATTGTATAATATAATGTGACTCTGCTTAATCACTCTGTTTGCCTATATGTTTTTTACACAATATGGACATTTTTTAGTTGCCCTGTGTTTGTAACAACCCCATGGGGATTCCTATAACCTTGTCTTTCTTAGTAAGCAGACAAATACAAGGCTACCACGAGATGGAAGAAAAGTTACAATGGGGGAAGCAGTGGAGGATGAGGCCCAGTTGAGCCATATGTAACTCCTATGCAGCCAAGCAGAGGACCACACTTCTCTCTCTATATATATCTTTATTAGTTATCCTACAATGACATGTTGCAAATGTTAGTTTGGGCAAACGCTAACATCAAAACATTCAAATCTTAGAAAAATATCAGCATAATTTGTTTCAAATGTGAATGCACAAATAAAAAAGAGCAAAGTACAAATGGAGCAAGTCTAGAAACACTGTCCAAAGTTGTATAATATTTCCAAATAAGCTCCACTTTCTGAAGTAGGTACTATATCTTTAGTTGTCTCTGCAGAGCTGAACTCTTGTTGTGCACTGAAAACCAACAGTGATTGTTTTTACTCTCCAGGACAAAAAAAAAGTTTCAAATATTACTATATATTTAAAATTCCTCATAGCTTTCTGTTGATAGTGAGGTGATGAAGCCTAGAGTATAAAATCTGACATTAGCATTGAAACGTGAGTATCTTCCACCATAAAGTTTCCAGGAGATTAATTTCTATAAGTTTATAATGGGGCAGTTTCTCAAGTTGCTCAGGTGACTGGCTTACACTGAATACACATACACTTAATATACAAAGTACAATTCTGCTGGATCCTTTTGAAACGAAAATGCCATCTTTTTTGTTTGGTCGCTCTCTCTTTTTTTACTTTTCCATTAAAGAAATTTTACAAGCTACAAATGTCAAAATACATAATGCTAGATTTCACGTGATGGTATCCCTTTAACAGTTAGGCTTTCTTAAGAATTTCAAGCACAAAAGAGTCCTCTTCCAGAGAATTCAGCCACATTTTAATATACTGAGAGACTAAGTACATTAAATTTTAAATTTTAAATAAAATGTCTGTAGTGAGAGAATGTCAAATTGCCTTTTTTGCCTCCGGCACTTCCTGTACCCTACAGCTATTTTGTGAAATGATGTGAAAGACTGCCCCGTGTGGCCTTGCTTAGTTTAATACAAACATCTGTCAATCAATAAACACCAGCTAAGTCCTCAGCAACATGCAATGAAGGACAATGTGCAAACCTGCCACATGAAGCTGTCCTTTCAAGTAGGATATCTGGGTCTCCTTGGCAATTTGTACGTTGGTACATAAAATATATTTCATGTTGAACATGGAAAAAAAAATGAAGGGGTAAGTTAATTTCTTAAAGGAAGAAAAAGGATCCAAAGGAGGTGGCACCAAGATGAAATAAGAATCTTTTTACCCTATTTTAAAAAAATAATTAGTAATTTCACAGCTAGGATCTGTTTTACACCTGTTTTGAATAACTGCTATATTTTAAGCCAAGTAAATCCTAGCACAAAACTAATTTTAAAAAACGGGGAGCGGGAGGAAGGTCAAATAGTGTTGTTACCTTGCTCCTAATGGATGTGTGAGCATCTGCCATGCTAGTAGTTCAGTTAAGGGGTGACAAGGGAAAGAACTGGGACCTGGACAATAGATGTGGGGAGAAGGAAATTCTCTTAATGAAAGGAAGATGGGGCAGGACTATGGCTCAAAAACACAGTGCAAGGGACCAAGGAAAAAACTCATTTAGAGCTAGGCCAAGAAGAGATGTTGTGGAAGAAGGAAAAGAGTGGGAACAGGGCCCTCCAAGGCACTTTGCTGCCTGAGGCAAAGGACTCAGCAGAGTCCCATCTGCAGCCATTTCACCTTCCCAGACAGCTCTGAAATAAAAAATGATGATGCTACAAATGGCAGCGTGTGTATGGAGTCTGCTATCTGAAAGCATGAATCAACAAGAAAAAGAAACTTGAAACACACCCCCTTAAACACAGTATTCACCAACATGTTTTTTAGACTACAAACCCATTAAGCAAGGCTGGCTGGTGATGATGAGAGCTGTAGTCCAATCCATCTGGAAAACTCTTGAGTTGCAAAGTAAGAGGTATGTCAGAAAGGAAGACCCCTCCTCCCTTGTCACACCAAATCACAACCTGGCAGATAAACCCAAAGATGAGGGAACCCCAAAAGCATGATTGGGGCCCAGGCTGAACCTCAGTGAACTGATCCCCCACCCCCAAGAGAGAGGTATACATTCCTGAGGGAGGAAAACAGAAAAGGTATGATTTTTTATTCCTTGCCATCCTAACACAAAGAATATTAAAGCCAGCAAGACTTACTTCAGCCGGACATCTACACATATTTCTTTTTGCCAGAGAGTCCTCGTGCTGGGCAAGAACCAGGAAAAAAAAATCCCTGCCCTGTTGGAGCCACATGGAGAGTTCTGGGAAGAAGGGGGATAAAGCTTCCCTGTTTTCTCTTCTTCTCAGCCTGGTGTTTCACCATTTGGAGCCCCAACATTCAGGTGCCCTTCAACAAGCCAAGAGATTCCCCCAACGACTGCCTACATGCCTCTCAATCCACTGGCGCCATCGTTGCCACTGGGCATCTGGTGAAGCAACCATTGGAACAAAGGGGCTGCACATGCAAAGCGGCAGGAGACGTGAGGATAAGCCTCTTGGAATCGGTTGTGGGGGTTTGATCCTCCCCTGAAAAAATGGCCTTGCCCGATTCTGGCAGTGGGAGAGTCTTGTTGAGTCATGGACAGATGGTACACCTGTTGTACCCTCTGTTGTGTACCCTGCCACCTCTCCATGTGGACCAGGATCATGGCCCCCAACTGCCCTCTCAGTTAGGTGAATTCCTTCTTACTTCTTCCTCTAATGTTTGCTTGCTAGCCTGCCTAGCCAGGCTCAGGCTTGGAAAGAGAATGAGACAGACACCCCTCAGGCAGTCAGTGGCCATATCATGTGTGCATGTGGACACAGTTTGAGTGCTGGTGGCCTTCCTCCCTTTCCTATAACATTCCCAGATTTGACACGTTTTCATCCTCACTTGGCAAGGTCCCTACTGGGGCAACAGCAGTGGCTGGAAGCAGTATTTTTGCCACCCCAATGTTCTGCCACCAGAGGCGACTGCTTCACTGAGCCTAGTGGCAGTGTTAACCCTGACTGAAGAGGCTAGGCAATTCTAGGGCTGGGCTGATGTGATAAACAGCAGACAGAATTTAATATCCCAGTTTAAACTAACCATGCTAATGACACTCTATAAAACTATAGCTTTACATTCAAAGATTTTTAGTTTCCTTTAACAAAAGATTATCTGTTACTATAAGACAAAGATATTACTTTATTTATTTGTTGTTATTGTTAATTGTTTTATTATTGTTAATTGTTAAATTAGCTTCAGATTTGAGCATCTGAGTGAGAGATCTCCAAGTCACCCTGTTACCAACTGTCTTGCTAAGGTCCTAAAAACTCAGGGCCATGTCTTCCTTGACTGAGTCTATCCACCTGTAATGCAGTCTTCCTCTTTTCCTACTGACTTCTACCTTAACAAGCATTACTGCCTCTCTCAAGGAGTTATGTCTTCTCATGATATGTGTAAAATATGACAGTCTCAGCTTAGTCACTTTGGCTTTTAGGGAGAATTCAGGCTTGATTTGCTCTATGAACCGTTCATTTGCGGTTTTCGCAGCACATCGTATCTACAGAACTCACTGCATTTCAAATGAATTGATTCTCTTCCTATCAGTTTTCAAAGAAGTATCCATGTTAGTCTCTTGCATCATAAAAAGGGAGGAAGGAAGGAGGCAAAGAAGAAATGTAGAAGCACCTTTAAGACTTACTGGTTTTTATTTTAGCAGGAGCTCTCACAGATATAAACCCACTTCTTCAGATGCAGTATAGAATAATATCCAGGCCTCAGGATATAAAGCATATTTACATACTTGGGAGAGTGAGATGGTTTAAGGTCAAAGTTTCAAAGGGTCACACTGATTTCTGGTTAGCAGATGTATTGCTTTCACATGTCAACACTAACTGACCACTGTATCAGTACCACTTTGCAGAGCCCTTTGCAAATTTAGAGACACAATCATGATTTGCATTTTTCAGGATCCTATTATATTCCATCCAACGGCAAAGTCAAAATCTGATGGAGGGAACGTGTAGAAACGAAGAAAAAACACAGCCCCCAGCAAATTCATGGAAAGCACATAAAAACATGAGAGAAATCTTGGTATTCACTGCTGTCTTCCCTTTTTAGTGTAGGGAAGACAAGTGCTGCTTGTGTTTTCAGTTTCTCTTTTTACAGGATCACACTGCCCCGCCTTACAAACTGTACACTATAGTTAAGGAATTTAATACATGAAAAGGCTTACATTTGAAACTGCCTTACCTGTGCCCGTTCTTCATCAAATTCTAGGCAGCCCATGCCATCCAGTCTTTGGAGATCTATCCAGCCTTTCCAGATAACACAAACACCATTAAGAATCATAGGGGCTTTTAAGTAGACCTGAAACAAGAGAAGACATATACTGTTTATGCAGGCTGCGTATAGAAAAATTAAATCACATAGAGATTTACACTGCTATCATCTGTCCATATATGAAGCACTTTGATTCTGTAAGTTTCCTCCACAGCGCGTTACAGTGGAAATGTTGGAGGCAAACTGTATTGCATAAATACATGCAATATAGTTTGCCTCCAACAGTTTTACCCGTTTGCCATATCCAGAGTCAGAACTAGTTCCCCCACACCAAAAGACTAGTTCATATGTGATAGTTTCAAGACACTGGTGTTGACCAAACAGTTGAAACTAGTATACTGGTACCAAGACCAGGTCAAAAAGCACTAGGGAACCACCCATTTACTGATGCTCTTCTATCACTCCTTGTCTCATATCAGTTGGGAAGCCAAGTGTTATCACCTCTAGGAAGAAGTCCATGTCTAACTCAAAATGACAATAGCTGGTTTCCTGTGGAAACTGCTTTCAGGGAAGTCCCTCAGACAATATAGTGCCATCTTAACACAGCTTGCTAAAAGGGAACTCACTTTAGGCCTTCTTCCCTGTACTTCAGTTCAGATCCCAAATATGCAACAGTAGCAAAATAGGTATGATAGCAAATCAACAAATAAGAGGGAAGGGAGGATCACAATAAAATGACTAGACTTTGTGTGAGAGAGGAAAGACAGTAGAACAAAGAAAAAGAAATGTGACGGTTGAGGTGGGGAGAAAAAGAAACAGGGTTGAAAAGGAGATTTTTCACCCAAGCCACTTCACAGTAACTGTAACGGAGCTCTCTCATCTCTGAATACAGCATATATGGAAGCTTAGCTTTACCATTCATTTTCAATAAAGTTGGCTTCAAATTCTGGATCAGTGATAACCATGGTTAAAACGTGTTGCCCTTTTGTCTACTGCACTCAACAACAGCTATGTTCTCTAACAACACTTTAAAAAGGTATTCCCATTTTAACTGTAACCAGAGATTGATTAAACTGACACAGTATCCCCACACTGAAATGCCAGTGAAATATCAAAATAAGCTGTCTTGCAGATTTGTGGAGCTGTGTTACTATTCTTATCTCCTACCTTTCTCTTAAGTTTTCACAACAGTATTCTACATGTATAACTTACCATTAAAACAGTAACTCTGCTCAGGTTCAAATATGTGAAAGGTAAGAGCGCTGAAACCTGACAATCACCTAGATTCTGACTTTAAATGTGTGCTTCCTACAAATATTATGCAACTGCATGTACTGTGTAATTTGAGCTATTACCTTTCTTGTTTCTAGTAAAAAAGAATAATGAAATAAGGATCTGTTTGTTAGGGGAGTATACTGGTAACTTATTTGGATATTAAATTCTTCCAAAGTGTGCAAATCATGACTGCTCTATTGTAAGATTTTATCCTTGTAAATGAGGTCTGGCATAATAAATTATGTTAGCAGAAACAGCTTGTTTAAAAAATTGGAGAGAGGGAGTTCAAACACAATTACCTTGTTCAATGAGACCAAAGTCTAATTAGTCAGTCCAGTATGTTGGCAAAATCCTAATAGTCAGGAAACTTGTGTGAGTCTGAAACAGAGTTAAGCATGTTTCTCTTCAACCATCCTGTACCACCAGGCAAAACTATGTTTGAAACTAAGGGGATTTTAAAACTGCCTTGGTATCAAGCATTGGGTCTAGCTGGACAAATAAAGAAAAAAAAATCATCAGACATTCCAATGGTCCCTTGTGAGAATCTAAGCAGTTCTCTGGAAATCAAACTTTGTTTCAAAGTGTGGCCAACCAAGATGCTTCTGTAAGCAATCACAACAGACAAAAATAGGGAGTACATGTTACTCTCTTCCAGCACACGGCATTTATGTGCACACTAACATTTTTAGAAATGTTTCATATACTGTTTTCAATGCTTTGCATTTAGCTAAAACAGAGAGATAGACACTAGATTATCCTCTCTACCCCAATACCTTATTTCACCACCCTTTATGGAGGAACAAAGACAAGGAGCCATGTGGTTGGACATCAGCCCAAATTTCTTCAATATCACCAAAAGCCCCTGGTTTTCCAAAGACTGGTACTTAAATACTGGGATGCTCATTACTCTTTGATCAGAATTGTCAAAGTCCAAAAGAACAATACTCAGAAAGTATTTGTCTGGATAAGTCTTATAAGTCTCCAAGTTATCACTGTGATGGCAATATCACTGTCATTATTTTGGATACTGTGAGAACCATTATGGTTGAGAAGCCACTTACAAATATGGGAAGAGGAAATAAAACTAATGATGTAATTTCCCAGGACTTAAATCCAGTCCCCCAGGAAATACAGACACATTTCTGAACACACAACATCTACAGAGCTATAACTAATCTCTCAACTATTGTCACCTATGTCTGTGTATGTCTTACTCCAATAGGAGTTTATGTACTTCAAGCCTCACCTCACACATACAGGCTGGATCAGTGTTACTGCTCTAAAATCCGGGAACAACAATCAGGTTACCTTTCAGGCAAACAGCATGAACTTGAACCTCCATCACTTCCAAGCTCAAATACCCAAATAACATCTATACGACTATGAAGTGATATTAAAGGATCCAACAATTAGTAGCACTGGGATCCCATTATAACAAAATGGGAAGTATTGCTGGTATATATCTGAGCCTCCCTCAAACTCATTGGCACCTTTGGATTATTGTAAAATAAGATCTGCAATGCACAACACTGATTTTACTTTATTTATTTGGGGTGGGAGTTCAGGCCTTGTTTTGTGCCGTATTGCTTCCCAAGAGTAGTGATTGTTTTTGAAACTGACCCTCCTGCTGGAGCATACGTGTCTGCAAAGATGAAAATTCAGTAGAATTTTTTCCACTGTAAGAACATTTCTCAACGAGGAAGTGGTTAAAAGGGGGAAAAAAAGATGCTGTGACTAAAGAACTTTTATGCTCAATGTCAGCAAGCCTCTTTGAGGAGTAGAGGAACAGAATACCAAATAGTGAAATACAGTGGCAATCATGTTTGCTTTAGTTATTATTCTACTAGTGTCAGTAGAGCAGGCCTGCATTTTGTAAGGTCTCTGAGCCAGTGCTGTCCAAACAATCATCACGTGGAACCCTTTTACATGTTTTTGTGGAAACTCTAAGGAGGGGTGAGAATTTCTTTGGTTCTTTTTGATAAGAATTTACCAAAATTTGCATATTTCAAAATTTTAAAACTTGAGATTGAAAATATCTGAATGTGACTAAAACCTAAAAATGACAGATCTGCCCATTCCAGAGCACAAAGAGCATGTTTTATGACATGCAAAGAAAAAAGGGTCTTAGCAGAAATTTATTTTAAAGGGGATCACATATGAATTTGAAATGTTACTACCATAAATTTAAAACGTAGCAACATAGCTCTCCTAAATTAATACATTTTAAGAACAGTCTTAAAATAAAATTATACCCTTTGGTTCTCAGAGCAAATGTTAATCTAAATTAAACACAGCCCAAATGGTTCTATATAAGGAATTTAGGGCACCTAGGGATCTGAAATATTTGGCTTTAAGGAATACAATGGCTACACCAAAAAAGTACCCATGTTATTTACCAAGACAGTTTATAGCTCAGAGGGCTTACAATATAAAGAATAAAAAAACCCTGCCAACTACAGATATAAACACAGCAAAATCACATAAATGTGGAACAGCAGCAGCTCAAAATTTTACAGTCCCAAACGCTTAGCAGAAGGGCCAACACAAAGAGGCTAGTTGTTTGTTGCTGATAGTTTCCAACAAGCTGACTTCGACTTAAGGAGATCTTATGACCAATAGATCTCCAAGTCATCCTGTTATTAACAGCCCTGCACAGGTCTTGCAGACTCAGAGCCACGGCTTTCTTGATTGAGTCTATCTACCTAAGAGGCTAGACAGCACCTAAAACTACAATTAAGAATATCATCGTGAAGTCTGATGATCCAGTGACTGACTTTGCTGTGCCAGCCAAACAGCTTCCTGCAGTTATTTGAAAGTTGTTGGCATCTAATTTCTTTTAAATTCAAGTTTGTGCTTTATTTAATTTACTTTTTGAACATGCACCTTCATGTTCATTTAGGCTGAAAGACAAGTTCCTTCTCACTTAACTTGACAACATTGCTGTAACCCGGAATACCAAAGAGTGGGCCTTTAAAATCCTGTATAGCATATTTTACCTTTCCCTGCTTTGCTCCATCCTCAAGTGAAATGCCTCCAAGTAGCACAAGCATATTCAACACCTGCACCCCTTTGCTACTTTTTCACGAAAACATCCTTTTAAATTGTATTAGTGCAATTTCCGTTCTGTCAGAGAGAGGCAGAGGGCCACATTTTGGAAGAAACTGCCTGTTTTTGTTGAAGTCGTTTGACCACATTTCCTTTTTTTAAAGATAAAAATTGTTTCCTCTCCATTCCTAAGCCTATTTTTGGTTCATAGCTGTCACACTAAACGCTAAGCCAATTTAATCTTTAAAAGTAAACTAGCTATCAAATAAAGTTACCTGAACAGACATCCTAGTCAAAAGATGTCACTTCACAACAACTGCCGCTGGCAGTCTCAGGAAAATTACTCAAGGCAAGTATTTTGTTAGCATGGCCCTATTCACAGTAACTTTGTATAAAGTAACCATTTTGGATTTGGTCTGCTTTAGTCACATTAGGTATCAGATACAAAATGAAAAAATGTTTTTCCCGTATAAAGTAGAAAATAATACATTTTAAATACTTTTTTTTTTAAAGTAAGCTAACCTAATACACTGAAGAGAGACACATTTTTGGTCCACAGACTGTTTCTGGAGATCACTGAGACTATATTCACAAAACCATTTCTTTTTTCTACTTGTTACGAGAGGGGAACAAATCTTGGGATTTGCATGTGCTTTCATCCGACCCTAAGGTGGAAAGTAGAAAAATGTACAATATTAGGTTCATTTGTTGATTATAATGAACAATACAACATTTAGAGAGTTCTTCTGTAAAGTGAACCCAGGTAGCACAGTATTTCTGAGTTACTTAATAGTTTAAAGGAGCACCTAAAAAAGAATAGGCTTGCTTCTTTCCCCTGCCAAGTACAAGGGATTTTGCCTGTACGGCAAAATAAAGTATGATGGGCTACACTTTCAAATATGCCTTTGGAATGTAATGGTTCAAACTCACACTTCCTGTCAGAAGCATTGACTCATTTCACAGTATCGATTTCTGTAAGGCCTAAAGCTAGTTTGGCTGTTTGGAGCAATTTCAAGATACCAGTCATCATTTCACTCAACTGGTCTTTATCATCAATCATAAATCAAAATTACTTTTTAAATGTTAGAGCCAGTATGACATAGAGGTTTGGATGTTGGACTAACACTTTGGAGACCAGAGCTCAAATCGCTACTCAGCCATGGAAATCTACTGGGTGACTCTGGGCAAGCGTCACTCTCTCAGCCTCAGAAGAAGGAAATGGCAACCCCCTGTGAACAAATCTTGCTAAGAAAAACACATTATAGATTTGCCTTAGAATCTTCTTAAGGCAGAAATAACTGGAAGACACACAGAAACAACTCTTACGTTGTAGGCTGGGTCCAGATTTGGGCATAGGCAGCTGGACTAGGCAAGAAGGATTTCTTCAACTCCTCTGCACAGCAACCCATCCAGTATCTTACAAATGCTACATAAAACGTCAGGAGACCCTGATGAATGGGGTGAGATGTGATGGAGGAGGAAGGAGATCTTCCCAAATCAGATGAAGGCATTATCCATGAGTGGAGCATTTCTACCGGGAGAAGACAGAGCCAACCTATCAAGAATGTTTTAACTTTACAGTTGTCATTGATAGACCAACTGGTTGAAGATGCCCTCCTATCAAAAATCCTTAAATCAGTGCTTCTCAAATTCTGGTCTTCCAGGTGTTCTGGGCCTCACCTTCCAGAATCCAGGATTTTTGGTCAGGGCAGCTGAGACTTCTGGAAGCTAAAGTCCAAAACACCTGGGGGACTAAAATTTGGGAATCACCGCTTTAAATGGAATGCTTTGGTACATCTTCTTCATGGGCTTGCAATATTAGAAAACCTAGCAGATTCCACAGAAGCCTATATTTTAACAAGCAGTGGGCTGAAAAATAAACACCTATTTTAAGCCAACATAGCAAACTGGGATTATAAATCTGAATCCAACATTGCACTGGTGAAATTTCCTTCCTTTCCCTCCCCACTGCAATTCTCCAAAATGCCCCCAAACTCAATATTCCAAAACCTGTTTTGGGACCACATAGGATTCTATAGCGGAGAGCAAGATTCCCTCCAATTTGCACTGAATGCACAGAAGTTCAGTAGTGGGTATTGCCCATAGAAGCACAGTTTAAAATTATGTTCTGCTACCTCCGCTTTTGGAGTGATTTGCTATAAAGTACAATAAAATTCATTTCCTCAAAGGATTCAGTTATTTTAAAAGTATTAGGGCTACACGGATGCTCTCGTTTTATGCTTTAAAAAGCTAGAACAAGCACTCCCTTGATAATGCCTCCAATCTTTTTCAGATTACATATTTCTCTTATTTAATTCCATTAAACACATATTCTGCATCTATTAAATACTGTATTTTGTACTATTTTCAAAAGATATCCCATGAGATGTACTCCTACATTTTTTGATTTCTTCATTCAGCACTTTAACCCAAAAGCACTGTTACTTTATGCCACTTTATTTTCTACAGGATGGAACAGAACAAACCATCAGGAGAACATCATATTTCAACCTCATATGTTCAAGTCAACATACAAGTGTTTCTCTTTTCTAAGACAACTGAATCATTCCTAACTCAACAGACTACATGCAGTTCACCAGTCACCACCCATCAGTTAGTGACTCACCACACTAACAGTCACCAAGGGGAAATGGAAAGGCAAGAACACTGCACTGGAATTTGTTTTCAACTGTATTCCCAGCAAACATGCCTATCGTGCATTCTTGCAGAAGACACTCAGGTGTGAGTCACTGCCCAAGTTGTATCATATACAGCTTTCCCTATTCATAAGTACACAGTGAACTGCCTGTGTGCTTGGTAAGCCTAGTAATTATCTTTGAATGCTGAACCCACCTGCCCTTGAATCATGCTAGTCACTAAATGCTTACACTCTCATTTCCAATTATGTAGTCATACTAAACATCACCCCACAGTACAGAACAGTCTAGAGCAGTTCATTAAAGAGAAAATAAAGAATGGTTTATTTCCAACCAATGTTGTTCAAGAGTACTTGACACAGCCAGACATACTAATGACGGGCTATTTTGATCCATTCAGGGAAAATCCTTTCTCAGCGCTTTCAAAAACTGATGGTGCTCCCATGACAATAATTAAATAGAATCCTCCTTGATGGATCTCAACATGTCTGGAACGCACGGCACAAATCCCACTGCTAGTCCCAAACAGTGCTGATCCACCAAATGGTAGCAAGCACGTACGGAAGTTCCATACTCTAAATGGAACTAGTCAACTGTAACTGGGACTAGTAACTGCATTTAGGCAGTCTCACGGGAGTCTTTAAACTGAACCTTTTGCCAACTGATACAAAGTCGTTCTTCTTGTGTTGTGATGGAGCAAAGGTCATTGCCCCCTATTTTACACATTCCAAGACAGACCCTGGAAGTTATTTCAAACCAAGGAACTGTCATAACTGTTTTTCTCAAGTTGGAATAAAGATATACCTACCCCAAGATCCTTGCTTCTAAGACTTCCTTAGAAACTGTAAATGACTATTTTTAGTGCTCCTGAAGTAAGTAAGTAACTGAATATATAATACTTAAAATAGTATGCTGTTGTGCAAGGGGGAACTCATAAGATCCCATCCACAGATTTGCCATCTGATAGCTGTACTTGTGTAATACTTCTCAGAACATGTAAGTTTCCTGAGCATCTCAACATGGCACAATTAGGAGGGAGCAACTACCCTAAAGGTACCAGATCTCATCTGGTCTTGGTAGCTTAGCATGGTCAGCCATGGTTTGTACTTGGATGGAAGACCACCAATGAATCCCAGGTGCAGTAGGCTACCTATCAAAAAGAAAGTACTAGCAAAACCACCTCTGAGCATTCTTTGCCTAAGAAAGCCCTATGGGGTCTCCATGAGTGGATAGGAAACTGGATAGGAAACACAGACACAGACACACACACACACACCCCTGCAGGACAGTTCACTAATGTATTAATCCACAGCAGGGGAGAAACTGATTACCTAGCAGAATTCTGTAGGTCCATCAGTAGTGACTCTATTTCTGAAATGTAGTCATAGAACGTTCTACTTTGCAACTATATACTAGTACATAGAATACACAAAACATTCCACTAAGGGATATTGGGCTGTATATCAACTAAAATAAATTGAACACTCCACTTTCTAACTATACTGGAGAGTAACTCCGCTAACATGCACAGATGTGCACCAAACATAAGAGGTCCTTCTCTTCCTCCCATCATGTTCACAAATGTGAGAGTAGGGGCACAAGACAGGGTCTTTTGGTTGCTGCCCCCAAGCTGTGGAACTCCCTTCCTAAAATTGCTAGAATGGTCCTTGCAGCCCTTCTGCCGGCATCCAAAGACATTTTTTGAGAAGGGATAGGTTTTTGAGAACTGAATATTTTTTTTAGAAAGAACTTTTAAGAGGGTTCTCTATGGTTTTAACTTTTTTTTTTAAGAAAAAGAAGGTTTTTTAAAACGAATTTTAACTTTTTAGAAGCATTTTAAAATGTTTTTGGTAGTTTTTCCACTTTTGCATGCTTTATCGTACTTTAAGGTGAAAGGTGATTTGAGTTTCAATTTTGGGGAAATGCTGGAGTATAAATATAGACGATAAGAAAACGTGATTTCAGTGGTGAGAGCTGTTCTGGGAACAATTCCAAATGGACTGACAAACTAACCGAATGAAATTATCATAGACAGGATCACAACAGGACAATTACAAAAAATAGCACTACTTGGAACAGGCCACATTATCCAACAATGCCTCATTGATTCCTAGATTTCTGGACAGAATCCAAATGGTCCCAAGATCCAGTCAAAAATATCTTGTAGACTGTGAAGCTAAAATAACATCAACAACAACACAAAATGTGCCTAGACTAAACAAGGTCTATGTAAACATATCTAAATGAGTAAACTTATTTAAAAAAAAACATTAAAAGCCTACAAATTATTCTCCAACAACATCCTGATAACCCAATACTCTCAGAGCCAGCACAGCGTGTTGGTTTGAGCACTGCAATACGACCTTGGAGAACGGAGTCTGATTCCCTACTCGGCCATGGAAACCCACTGGCTGACCCTGGACACGTCACACACTGTCAGTGCCCAGAATACCCTGTGATAGGTTCACTTTAGAGTCACTATGAGATGGAAACGATTTGAAGGCACACAACAACAACAACAATCCCAGTACTCAAGAGATCTTTAAGAGAAATTCTGATGTCGATCTGACTACTGAATAAGACTGGTGCTTACAAAACTGAGGGCCCAGGTAACCAAAATAACAAATTCAAATATCTAATTAGACAAAGATTCTCAGATATAAGACAATGAACAATTCTACCTTCTATAAGATATGTGGTAGAAAAAAACAGGCCTGTGCCAAATTTACAGGTTTATTCAACCAAGAAACAACAGGTAACTCTAGGTTAATCGTACCATTCTTTTCTACCTCTGCTTTGGGTCCTTTAGGGCTCCAAATTATGTGTTTGTGATCCAGAGCTGTATTTGATAATGCTAACCTTGACCATCAATTTCCCCTACATGCTGTATTGCCAAGGAACACGTTCCTTTGTCATTCTGAATGTTTAGCCAATATCTTGACTCCACGTCAGCTTTTTGTCTTGGAAATATGGACTAGTAAGAACTGGTTGTGAAGAGCAAAATACAGCAAATGTACTAGCTTTCCTCAAGTGCTATGGACACCAAGAAATGTTCCCACATTCCATTCCACAGACATGGGAACTCATCAGTATATAAAAACCTAATCTCTCATCTGGTTCCAAACTGACAGAGACTCTCAGCACATCTGTTTTTTGGTTACTTACAGCCCTACAGAGAAAAGAACACAGAGAAAGGGCACTTTGTATTAGCCAACCTCAACATAGTTGCCTCTTCTTTGTTTACGCCTGGGAAGTGCTTTCCTAACACTTCTCCATTCTTTTGTAAGGTTTTCAGCATCCAGACTCATAACTCCTCGGGTACACCACAGCCTTTTTTCTCTTCCTGAATCCTGGAATACTCCCATGTTCACTTCCTTCTTACAAGTCTCTCTGGAGTGTTCCACACATTCTTTTCATCTGCTTCATTCTTGTATTATCAATACTTTTTGCATGGTAGTGACAGGTCATAAAGAAGGAAATAATTCTTTTACTTGTTCTGTAGATTCATTCCATTCTTCTTTTCATTTTCATTCTTTTCCCACCCTTGGAAAACCACAACAAACACCCCTTCTTTCATTTCCTTTCTCACCAGTACTGAAGGTTCACTGAGCAATTGCACCAAATTCCTTCCTCAATCACTTCTTGTGTATCTTCTCTGTCATCTCTCATTCCCTTTAAAATTTCTTCAGAATTTGCTCCTTTCTCTCACATGGTCAGCCTGAGTGCATGCTTCTTCTATGATTTAAATCCGCTATTTTGTTTCTATCAGTAATAGATTGTGCTTTTATAATCAGGTTTATGTTCTTATTCATCTCTACTCTCGCAAGTACCAGTCCTAATTTTCTGCCATGGTACACCATGACTTGAAATTAAAGATCCCAACCACATCCTACTTTAATACACTGTACTGTACTGCAACAGACACACAAACACACTGTACAGCAAGGACACATAGTAAGAGCTATATACTGTGACTCTACATCATTAATCCACTTTCTTTCCTGCCTTCTTCAACGTCTCATGTACTTATGCCCACCACATCCCTTTTTTCCCTTCCTTGAGTTTTCCATCATGTTTTTGTGTGCCTGTGTACTTCACCTCTGCCTGGCTTCCAAGGTAAGTTTTGATGTTTGCATTAGCTTATATTGGATGTGCCTTCTCATTAACAATGTACTTAATCTACTCAAAAGGAAAGCCAGAAAGCTGTGATAACTAACATTCCCAATGGAGAGTAAGATGAATACACCATCAGCACAAATGAACCAACATTATGAGCTGGAACAGATCTTTCTGAAAAAGTTCTTCTTCTCTAAAGAAGACATGGACTTAGCTGGCAGACTTAGGATAAGAGTTCACTCATCACTTATTACTGGTAATTAATAAAGGTTTTTTTTTTAAAGGAACTGCTTTTCATTCTGTACAAAAGTGATATCAAAATGATAGAGGGTGAACGCCACTAGACGATTTAAGTGGGGTAGACCTCCTATCTACTATCTTCCATAGTCAATAACTAGAACAAAATATAATTCATAGATTGTTGTGGATTTTCCGGCTTTGAGGCTGTGTTCTATTAGTATTTTCTCCTGATGTTTTTTTTAAAGTAATTTTATTATAGTTCCAACATATAAAACAAACATTTCTCATTGTACATTTTATCGAATTGTTACAGTTATCTCTCTGGATTGCATTAACTGTTATTTCATTGATATATTAACATTATGCATCACAATAAATTTATTATTATATAAAGATAGTTCCTGCTTTTCAACCCAATTTTACATGATATTCCCCTGATTTTCTCCTTCTAGCTATACATCCTACCATGAATTAAGAATTGTTTCTGTCAAAACCCAACCCATATCCAGAACAATTTGCCATTCTTTGTTGATGTCCTCATCTGATTTTCCTTTTAATCTCCGAGAGACTATATCTGCATTTCGATTTTCAATAAATGTTGCCCACCATTGCTCTATTGTAGGTATTTGCTCAATTTTCCATAACCTTGCATATTCAATACGAGCTGTCGTAATCATACACAATATTATTGTCCAATACTTCTTTGCAACAGTTCCAGTATTTTCTCCTGATGTTTCACCTGTATCTGTGGCTGGAGCAAATACTAATAGATCATGGCCTCAAAGCCTGGAAAACCCACAACAACCTATGGATTCCGGCTGTGAATGCCTTCAATTTTACATAAAATATAGTTCTCTTGCAGAAATATTCTGAGTTCTATCATTCAGACCTGTATCTACTTAGTATTTAAAGAAGCTATTCAAAAGATAACTAGATGACAGAGATTAAGTGACAGGAGAGTTATAGTACCAAGTTTCAAATAGTATTTTGCATTTTGCATAGTTGGAGATTATAGCTGTGATGTGGGTAGTCTTGGACTATTTACAGTTCCATGCAGATCCATATCTTAATGGGGAACTGAAATGTCCTAGTGCAGTGGCTCTTAACCTGGGGTCTATGAACCCCTGGTGGGGGGGCACAATGTTCTTACAGAAGATCCTCAAAGCCTCAAAATCTACTCAGACTGTTTTCTTTCCACAACAGAACATCTACCTGACAGAGACCAAGGCAAAGGCTAGGCTGGGCTTATGCACTGCGGTTCAATTCGCTCCTACCGTAAACTGCTGGGAAGAAGCAGGAGAAAAGTATTCCTTCTACCTCCAGAGCCTCTCAGGGAAGTGTGCCTTCACTTATTTCTCCCTGTTCTCCCAATCTGAAGACCCTTGATGAGCAATTTTAAACAAATATTTGATACACTTTAAGATTTTAAATCTTGAGTTCAGTTGTGGGGGTCCATGGCAACAAAAGATATTTAAAGGGGTCCTTGGTAGAGAAAAGGTTTAGAATCGTTGTCCTAATGTGTAGAGGAAAAAGTTCTCATATTTCATAATTCTGAGCTGTTAAATAAAACATGCTACATAGTGGGCAGGCAGAGATGCTGGAACAGTAGCTGTTATTTTCACAGGAAGAAGAAAAATAATTCAGGGTCCCCAGTATCACAAACTGCTAGAAGTATTAGTAAAAATACCCAGCACTGGAGAAACTCCTTAGCTCTTCTCCTTCTTCTCTATCTCTGTTCTTTTGCTTTTCACTGTTCTTCTACTCCTCCACACCAGTGCTCATTCACTTCTTCTCTGGGTTCATTCCCATACCTTCTCCACCAGATAGTAGGATCCCCCCCTCCTAATTACGTGGGGGTTCTGAAAAGGGAATTATGACACAGAAATTGGTACCTCAGGCCTGTCTGCAGCTTCCTCTTGCTGGTTAGAGAACTCTGCAAATTAATGACTAAATGTAGTACTGGAATCTACAGACTAAAATTAATTAATCCATTTTAAAAACTAGATGACCTTAAGGTGCACATACCCCAAGAAGCCTATTAGTATCCACTGCTGAGTTTTAGGTGCATATGTTTCACAGTTTCAGAGGTATCAAGGACACACACACTTTCTTAAAAACTACATACTTGTTTATGTGGATCCAGAAGACATGAAAAGGGAATGTAGAAGGACTGAACAGATTTTTAGTGCTGTCTCAATCACTGCAACAAATGTTTCCAATACAGAAACTAGCAAGGACATGTACTTCATTTCTTAGTTTCTAAAAATGCTATGAACACAAGAATTGTAATTAAAACCTGTTAAAAGGACTTCCTCTAATCTATAAATAGATGGAATAGTGTAACCCAGTGAGGTGGGGAAGGAGAATGAATACATAAAAGGCTACAGATGAATTGCAATGTTTTCGCTTAAGCACTTATTCGTGGCAAGACCACCATGATTGCCAACTGGCATTCTGCCACACATCTGGACAACAAACCACACAGGAATAGCCAATGTTCTACACAGCTCTGGAATAATGTCACTCAAGAGATGACATTTTGACTACTAGGAATAGAAGACTAGAATTTCCTTCTACACTGAAAAGAAAAGAGAGAGGTTCCTTGAGGACAGCACCAATACTATAGCGTTTAGTCTCAAAAGAAAAGCTACTGAAGCAAATAAATCTGACAGGTTAACATGAATGTGTAAGAACAATTGTGGGGAACTTTTTTATTAACAAGAGTTAGATTTCCTCAAGGATAAGCTGCAAAGGGTTATATCCTGGTAGTGAGCAAGAGCACCTCCCTCTCCCTGTGACACCCTCTTCTCATATCCTCTCTCTCTCTCTCCTCTCCCCATTTCTCTTCCACACTAGTGGGATGCCAGAGAGAAACAGACTGCTCTTGATAAATGTTGACTGGCTCTTCCTTGCTTGCAGAAAGCTTCCTCCTCCCCTTCTTCCACTGCTGTATTTATTTTGGTATTTCCCAATTTGCCACCTTCTTCTTTTTCTTCTTCTTGCTCCCTTTGGGGTCCTTGGTTGCATTAAAAAATGAATCAGAAACAGCAGCTAGCACAAAAGCTGGCAGCCCGACTGCTGACCGGAACATCATAAAAAAAACCATAAAACCAGTTTTAAAGGAATTGTACTGGCTGCCATGCTTCCAAGTCTGAATTCAAGATGCTAGCAATAACATTTAGAGCCCTAAATGGCTTAGGACATAGCTATCTGAAGGAGAACCTCTCTATATATGTGCTGCCTGAGGTTTAAGGTCTACTGGAAGCCCTTCTTTATGTCCCACCAGCCAGAGGAGGATGCTGTAGGATGACATGGGGCGGAGGGGGGCTTCTCTGCTGCAGCATCACAATTATTATGCCCTTGAAGACTCAATTGGCACCAACACTGCTGTTGTTTAGGCAACAAGCAAAAACATGGTTGTTCACGAAAGCTTTTGGGGCCTCACTCAGTTTACAAAAACTGTCTCATGTACACAGTTTCAATCCATTTTAAACTATTTTACTTTTTAATCTGTCCTTTAAACTTGTTAAATTGCTTAATATATTTTCTTAGCCCTTTAAAATCATTTTTCTTATTCACAGAATTTTAAATTTGTCAGATCATGTATATTGTATACTGCTTGGAGATTTTTGGACAGAGAGTAGAAAATTGTTTTAATAAAATAAATAAATAAATAAAAACCAGGCTAAGAGTCACATATTGCCCTTGCTCAGCAGAACCCCCTAAAAGACAGGACATGATGTTCTTCAGTTATTTAGTATTCAGTTGTCTTTGAGGGTGGCGACTGCTTCTCAAGCAGTTTGTGAAGACAAAAATATGCAAGTAAATTTGTGCAATTACATAAAATAATGGGTTAAGTGGTTAAAAGCATAAATTGGTTTTAAAAATCCATGCATTTGTCTAGTTCCCTAACACCATGAAATACTACAGCTATCACTCTGCAAAAATTTCATGTATTTTCTATCTTCAATCAGTTCCATACTGCAGCTTGTATAATTTCCATGTCCAGAACTTTTGCCAATTATTGCATCCCATGTTACTAAATGACAGCAACATCTCCATGGACACTTCATCACATCCATGTTCATGTCATCTCTATTTTATGAGCAGAACTTGATTATCTGCATTCAGTGGAAACGGCAGATCCAGAGAGTCCGCTGGTCACAACTAGTATTTTGAATAACAGATGAAATGTTTTGCATGCAATAAAACTCACTATTCTAGTTTGATGTTTTCAAAGTACTGCATTCACAGGAACAAACATTCATGAAACTATGGTTAAGCCTGAAAAAATGTGATGCTACTATGTGTTCAGAAATCTTTTGAATTTGTTGCTGCTAACAGCCACAAAGTCAACTTCAACTTAAGGAGACCCTATGGATGAAAGAGCTCCAAGTCACCCTATCATCAACCGGGGTGCTCAGATCTTGTGGATTCAGGGATGTGGCATACTTGACTGAATCTATCCATGTGTAATGTGGTCTTCCTTTTCTCCTACAGTCTTCTACTCTACCAACCATTGTTTTCTTTTCTAAGGAGTCCTGTCTTCTCATGATATGGCCAAAGTATAACAGCCTCAGTTTAGTCATCTCGGCTTCTAGGGAGAATTCAGCCTTGGTTTGCTCTAGGATCCATTCGTTTATCTTTTCAGCAGTCCAGGGTACCCACCGAACTCTTCTCCAGCACCACAGTTCAAATGAATTGATTCTCTTCCTATCAGCTTTCTTCACCATCCAGCTTTTACAGCCACACATAGAAATTGGAAATACGATGGCCTGGACAACCCTAACTTTAATATTTTGTGGTATATTTTTGTACTTCAGGATCTTGCCTAGTTCCTTCATAGCTACCCTTCCAAGTCCCAGTGTTCTTCTGACTTCTTGACTGCCATCTCCATTCTGATTAAAAAATTTTATATAAAAAGCCCTGCTGGCATCTCACATTTGGAGATCTGACTCAACTGACTGACAATTTTATGTGTCCTAGACATTGCCACTTAAACAGAATGAAAATCACAATGCCTCTTCTTCCCTCTCACAACTCTTTCAAGAAAAATTAGAAAAAACTTCTTAACTGGTAGCACATCATATTACAATTCATTTTTTTCAAAAAGCTACCTCTTTTTTTATTCAAAATTCACAGAATTACACACTTTAGCGAGAATCCTAATGTGAAGAGTAGACAACTTTTGTGGTATTCTGACTGTTTTAGCATCTTTATGGTGATAAAGAGCACATGGCCCAAAATATGCATGCTTGTGGTTTTAGGGGAGCGGTATTATTTGCACAATTACGTTACAGGACTAACAATTAACAATCACTGCTTACTGCTGCAGTTTGGCTTCTGCCTAAAACTCTGACTTTTTTTTGTTCAGAGCAATGGAAGACAGTAACATAATAAATGGTGAAAATGAAAAACAACTTAATTGTTGATAAACTACTGTTATGATGATTATACTTCCACACTTAATACTGCCAAATTAAATGTTTTTCATAAACATAAGTAACATGTAATACCACTAGATGATCTTTTTTTTTTCTTTACAAAGGCCTTTTAAATTGACTATTTTTAATAATATTTAGCACAGGCAAAACTAGGGATTATATTAAAAAAACAAAAACAAGTAAACAAAAACAGAAAATGCAATGCAAACATGAAACAAACAGCATGCCCTGATAAAGTACTGAGGATTTAGGAAGAGTCATAGAAGACATTGAAAGAGTATGTTGTCAGGAAAAACTAAGAAAAAGGAAGAAACATAGCCAGGTTGTTACAAAAATAAAATTTAAAAGGGGTGATGGTAACAGAATGCTTGAATGAACCATGTTAAAAACCATAAAGAATAATACATTGCCACAGTCTACAGGACGAGTTGAAACAACTTGAAACTGGTTTATACATCATGCTAAACAGCACTGTGTGCAGAAGCTGCAATGCACCCAAGCAAAGCCTCAGGCTTACTACTTCCCTCTCCTCTTGCTGCATAGCTGGGAGAACTTCTGCTGTCTTTAGTTTCAGTTTCACAGAATCCTGACATAGCATTATGTATGAACCAGAGACTATGGCTTACAACAAATTTTGAGCAGCTTTTAAACAAGTGAACATCAACCCATGAGTTGCAAAGCTGGCTTATTTTATTTAACAAGAGTTACATTTTAACAAGCCCAGTGTTTCCCTCATCTCTCCATGTACTTTTTGGTGAGCCAGCACTTCCCAGCTTTAGCCACCTCTGCAATGCAATGTGCAGAAAAAAACATTTATGATCTAAGAAACTGTATGGATTGCTATATATCTCCCATTTTAATCTTTACTACCCAGCATCAAGAGCAGCCACACTGTTAAGCGAGTTTCAGGATTCTGACAGTTCAAAGTTTTATTTCTAGTACCTATTTCAAACGTATGCACCTGCATCTTAAAAAAAAATGAATATAGGATATGCTAAATGCTCATACCTCAAAGCCAGGATATGATAAAGCAAAACTGAATAGAGTAATATATCTCTCTTAAAAATATATGCATTTGTAGCCCTTCTATATTAAATATGCACATCAACTTAAGACTAAATAAACAAACAAATAAATATGACATTAACCTTTAAGGGTCACAGAAAATTTAAGCTTTAGAAAAGAAAGAAGAATGGAATATTTTTCCTAGTGGCTTATGTCATAGTCTGCTTGGCTAGCATCATACTGTTTTTTCCACAAACTCGGTCAAGACGGCAGAGGAGCCTAGTTGTTTCAACTTTAGTGGGATGAAGACTATGACCAAACTTTAGTCCAAAATGTAAAGAAGCTATCTAAGGTACTTCACTCTATCCTTCAAACAGATTCTGCACTTCAGATTAAGACTCAGTCTTTCTAAATCTAGAAAGGCCTAAACATCCGAACAAATTAATGGAGAAAGGCAGGAAGGACAAATCTAACACCATGGGACAACACAAATAAGGAAGTACTAGCAGGAACTGAAACACAGAAGAATGTACAAATGAAACATGAGCTTCCTTGCTACCTGTAGCAGCAGCTAGCCAAACATAAAGCAAGATGTAAGCTTCAGAGAAATGTTTCTTTCTTGCTTATGTCCATTACTTTATTTACATCCTGCCTTTCTCCCAAACAGCAACTCAAGGCAGCTTACAAAAAGGCAGAGAATGCCTTACTGAAAAACTATTCTTTACTTAATTCCAGCTACATCTAGCCAGTTTTATCAGTTTTGGTTCTAGCCACAAAATGCAATATAATATGCAGTGCAACTGGCATAGCTTACCACAGTTCAATATTAGCCATGTGCACAGGAAGAAAACTGGCATGGACTCCAACATTCTCAGTTTCTAAATTTCAGCTTTTTGCATTCTTCATGTCTACTTTTCTGCAATGTCACATATTTAATATCACTTTCCTGAAAAGGTTACTGGTAATTTTGATGCATCGCAAGTAACTTCTAAATCTAGAAAGGACTAAACATCAGGACAAATTTATTTAGTTACAAATACATACCTTAGGACTCTATGAGAAGTTGCTAGGGGTTCTACAAGTGCTCACAATTGAAAAAAAAAGGTTTTTTTTTCTGAGCTGCAGGTATAATCATTTCTGTGCAGGAGTTCCTAGAAACTGGAAAATTATTTCACGGATTCCACTAGGGTAGTAAGTTTGAGAAAAGTTGATCTAAGGAAACAACGAATACAAGAAAACTCATGCTGGGCCAGAATCTGGTCAACCATGTTCACTGTCTCTGACAATGGCCTCGTTCTGAAGTTTTAACATTCTTATTTACCTAGTTGTACGCTCAGTGAAAAACTGCAAAAAATGCTATTTATACAGGTATTTTCCACACTTGAAGTTTAGATCTGCTAGCTCGCAAAAGAAGGCAGATAACTGTAGTTGTCACAAAGAAGAAGTAAATTCAATTAAACATGCTTAGATGCCACCTCCAAAGACCGTTATCATCTAAAGTTTTTCCTTTATTAAAATTCCTCACATATTTCACATGTGTAGGAACCTTCGGATTCAACTTTAAATTTTACTTTAAGCAGCTCCTGATGGGAATTAATTTTATTCAAGATTCCTTTTTCTGGCTATCCTTCAACAAAAACGATCAGTATGGTGAAGAAAATTAAAAGTAAACACAAAAATCACCATTGAAAAAAGGAAAATAAAACAGCAGCAAAACAAAAGGTATGCAGATCAGTTTAAACATATAACCACATATAAAGATGACAAATATATTAGGCTAACATAGCAAAAACTTTTGTACCACCAGTTCTTAATCTTTAGGCTGTTTGGTATTTCAAATTCCAGAACCCCTAGCCATTTGCAATGCAGCCCGCCCTCCACATTTGCAGGTTAAGCATTTGCAGATTTGATTATTTGCAGATTACGGGGGCGGAGGGGGGGAATGGGATGGGCAGAGAGTATGCCCATGCGCTCACTCATGAGGGTGAGTGGGGGGAAGGGGATGGGAAGGAAGCAGGGCGCATGTGCACTTGCTCACCTGTGAGGGTGGGGGGATGAGACTGGAGGAGGGCATGTGCAAGCATTTGCTCATTTGCACAGGCAGGGACAAAAGGGGTGGGACGGGAGGAGGGGAAGACATGCACACGCTCACTTGCATGAAGGGAAGGGATGGACAGGAGCCCCCTTTCTCCTTACTTCCACTTTCTCATCCCATCCTCTTCCACACTCCCCCTATGCAAGTGTGTGAGCAAGAAAATGCCAGACCTGCCCAGCCCAACAGTGCAGGTACTTTTTTATATTAAATATGATGGTGGTGGGGTGCTATGATATTTATGTTTTTTCCACTTTTCTAAGGGTCCTGAGCTTCTAACCCCCACAAAAGTGGAGGGCCAACTGTATTGTCTAGGACTTCTGGGAGCTGAAGTATAAAGCATCTAGTGTAATTAAGGTTGAGAACAATTGATTCATAAACCACAGGATTAGAAGGAATACACACAGTACATCTATACTTTTACATTTGATTTAATCATCCCATAGTACTAAATGCACTGGTTCACTAACTTGCCAAAGTACACCTGATCAATACACTATACCAATTTTAACTAGAATACTATGTATACACTAAGTGTAAGAGATCTGATGGCTTGAGGGGGAAAAAACACAAAAACTGCAGTTGCTCAAGTAGAAAAATTAGAAAATTTGGGGTGTCTATTTTCAAAAAATTGAGATGAAACATACTCTCTTCTGGAATGAGTGAAATGCTTTTTATGGTTTTAGTCATTCAAAATGCCTGTGTATTTGGAATTGTTATCTAACAATTTATATGAAGATTTGTGTGTAGGACAGTCTACAGGATCAAATAACATCAGTTCCTGCATCTGCCATAGAAATATGCAGCGCTCCATTGCAGCAAGCGCATTCACACCCAGTGGGTAGTACTAATTTCATGAGATGATGGGGAGGCTTCGTTGTTTGTGTTGATAATATACAGCTCAGTAGTTTTAGTGTTAACTTTAAATCCAAATATGCTTCCAGCCTAATTCTTAATTCTAGCCTAATTCGTGAGACTGTTTCTGTCTAAATGATACACCTTTGTTCAGGATAAAATTGTAGTACACTTGGGTTTATGTCAAAATTTGTGGTATCTGTTTTTATTTTTTTATTCTTTGTCAGACAGCAAAAGCTAAGATGCATGTGACTACTCAGCACAGGGTACAGCACTCTGCAGCTCTCTTTAGTGCAGAACATATTCACAGTTCTACCTGTATAAGACATATGTCTTTGTATGGTTAAATTTCATAAATATGCCCAATAGAACAATTTTATAAACAAAGATATAAATCAAGCATTTCATATTAGTTTAGGCAGCAAAGTAAGTTTAATTTTGGCATGAAAGTAAGTACTTCATGTATGTCAATGTTTCCCAGTATTTAAATCCTCTCCTAAAAATGGGGAAGAAATATATTTTTTCTATATCTTCCAAATTCCCAGAAATGTTCATTTCTAAGCAAGCCTGCATATCAAATATTTATAATTGTGGTAACTACAGACAAAACTTGAATATAACAGCTTAATATGAATTTTTTAGTTTTGGATATGCACATGCAACTCACATCTCCTCTGCCTGATATCTTCACTAAGATATTTTTTAAAACACAGGTGTATGAAAAACTGTACAAAGCAAGTATAATTTAATTTATGGTAACTGCTAGTGCTTTCACATGACACACATGATTACACTCAAGACTGTCTCATCCCAATGCCTTGAAGCCTGATAAATCTTGCAGCTTTGGAAGGGTTCTTGACAAGTGAGAGACTGAATTGCATAACATATGAGTGCAGGTGGAGCTTGAAGACCAGGCAATTTATAGCTCCCAAATGAGAAACTGAGAAAGGAGATCCAGGTGAAAGCAGGGAGAAAGGGCACCGTAACAGAGAAGCGTGGCTCCAACCAAAGTTTCTAAGCTACTATACCATATTACAGTTGGCCCTCCACATTTGCAGGTTTGATTTTCACAGATTTGATTACATGAGAGTAAGAATGCATACGCAATGAAAACAACTGCCTAGACAGGTGGGGAGTCTCCTTCTCTGGACATGTTCAAAAAGAGGCTGGACAAATACCTGCTGGGGATGCTTTAGCTAGATATCTTGCACTGAGCAAGGAGTTGGACTCAATTGTCCATGAGCCCCCTCTCACCTCTATGGTTTTAAGAATTTTATAAATGCCCTACAGCAATATTAAAACATAAAGATCTTTTTCATGGAAACTACTTTATTTGGCATTTAGACATATCTAAAGGGCTACCATGGAGAAGAGGGTGCAGGTTTGTTCTCTGCTGCCCTAGAGAATAGGACCAAGTCTAACAGTTTTAAGGTACAGGAGGAGAGATTTCAATTGAACATTAGATGGAATGTCTTGATAGTAACAGTTTGGCAACAGGACCAATTTCCTAGAGAGGCAGTGTGGTTTTCAAACTGAGGCTGGAAAACTACCTGCTGGAGATGCTGTAGGTGGAGTTTCTGAATCAACTAGTGGGTTGGACTCTATGGCCAACTATGATTCTACCCTTCTGTTTCATTTCAAACTGATAGACTAAATAGCATTAGGATTTATTTGCACAGCTTTATTTGTTGACATTTTTTTTTGTGTATTTACCAACTGACAGAATTTGTAACTGTTCCTATTTTTCCTTCATTGTTAGATTTAAAGCTGATTCTTTTCTATGATGTGAATCACTTTGGACACAACCATATGGAAAAGCAGCATATAAATATGCAGCAATGGATGGTTTTTCGGTTTATTTTTGCATAGCTTTTCCAATACTTCCATTAGAGAAATAACATATGCCAGATAGCCTAAGATGTTTGGAAACAGAGAGCTACGTGTTAAAACTAGTAAAAGGCATTATGAATAATTGAGTAACAGTAACAGTGTTTGTTTCTCATGACAGAAGAAAATACTTTATGGAAATACTAATAGATTTTCCACGTTCATTTGCTATGTAAGCTTCCCCATTGCTTCTTATCAGCTCTCTCTTCCAATCTTGCAAGCAAAATATCTTTCCATGTGTTTCATTGTTCAACAAAGTGAGTTTTACATAGGAAAGGATAGCTGTTCTTCTTTAGAAATAACCCATATTATACATAAACAGTTATATGTTTTTTGGGGTGGGTGGGTGGATGGATCAAATATTAAACATGTTTAAAGGCTCAAATAGAGATATCTGTACTGAGCAAATAGAAAGATTAAATTTGGTTCCCATGTAAAAATAGTCACTTATCTGCAGTGTTGTGACTAAAGCAGCTAACGTAGGAGTTCAGAAGTATGATTTTAAAAAAGGTGAACTATCTGTTGGAAATGGTGAACGCCAAAATAAGTGGAACACAATCTTGGGTATATTTACCCACTTTAATGTTAATGGTGCCCCAGTTCCAAGACCCACTGGTGCACTGAGAAACAGATTTCCCAGCAAGTGAGGGCTTCTCTACTCACTCCAAGGCTGGAGGCAGGTCTGTACATGCAAGGATGATGTTCTCCACTCCCCAAGATTATTGCTTGTTTACTTCTACAAGCTGCTATATTTGCATAAAATCCACAGTACAATATACATACTGAAGGATTTTAATTAACCAATAGGCAACTAATCATTATAAAAACCTTAAATAAATACTAACAGGTATACAAGAGCCAAGCTGGATCAGACCAAGAATCCACCAAGTCCAGGATTCTGTTCACACAGGCTGCCAACAGGACAAAAGTGCAACTCCATCCTCTCCTTAATGTGCTCCAACAACTGAGATACAGAGGTATATTGTTTTTGATAACAGAGATTATACATTGCTTTCCTGACTAGTAGCCATTTGTGGCACAAACATTCATGAATTTGTTTCATCCTCTTCTAAAACTATGCAAGTCAGCAGGCATCATTACCTCTTGGGATTGTGAATCTCACAAGATACGTTATTTGAATTATGCACTGCATAAAAAAGTACTATACTTTGTTTTATGTGACCTGGATCTCCCATGAGTCAGCTTCAGTGGATGATCCTGAATTCAGTTTTTTTTAAAAAACAACCTGACCAAATTCACTTTACATGATAACCTTTAACTCATATTTTTAAACCCCCTGGAAAATATACCCATACAGCCATAATGTATACTTTTTGTCCTTACCTTGCCTCCTTCTCTTTCAAAGTCAACGTATTCTCGGGTTGGTGTCTGCCGCTGTTCCCCTTGCCAGCTGGCCGGAAAAAACTGGAGAGACAGATTGGTTCCTGTGGCCACAAAAGCCTTTTAGAAAAATCAATACAAAGAGGATCAGGGAGCAAGACATTACATAAATTATGCAGGCAGTCATTTATTTTTACATCAGTTTATGTCTTAAAGCTGAGCAGTATAGAGAATACTCAAAGTCAAAAACATGCACTCATCATTTTTCTTAAGTATTAAGTTACAAACAACTGATTTCATTTTGACAACATTTGCCATTAGCTGTCTCTGATACAACACAGAATCAATACTTTATTTAAATTGTTTTTGCAGATATTACAATCTATTTCATGAATGATTGCAGAATACTATCAAGAAGTCTGATGCCACTTCAGTAGCTGGTTAAATGCTTTGAGAGCAATATTTTGCTATTCTAAATAATTTCATAAGGAAGTGCAACATATGAGTATAACATACAAGTCTGAGCTCTGCACAGTTTCTATATATTAGGAAACTACGTATGGGACAAATGTTTGATAACAAGTATTCAACTGAAAAGAAAGATTATAAACATTAAGCTTTCTTTATCATTAGTAAGAAATGACAGAATGTAAGATACATCACATCAACTCACTGAAGTAACTATAGCAATAAGATTAAAAAAGAAGGTGGATATTCCTTTTGAGTGTTGCAGCCTCAGACATACTCCCAAAGAACATGTCTTGGGAATTTCTGCTGAAAGTTCTATGAAAGACATTTTAACTGTTAAAGTTAAGACTGTAGTCTCTGCACACAACAGCCATAAGTCTTTTGTTCAAAAATTGAATGGTACAAATAAAACAAGTAAAATCATGCTACTGCAAATTGCCATATAACAGATGCACATGGCCCTTTGCCCAGCAACAGAAGAAAAAGACAGAGCTCTGACTTATTGGTCTTACAATTCACACTTAGCTTGTAGAAAGTGAGGACAACAAATAAAGGTATAAGAAAATGGGCTTTGCTTTAGTTGGGAATCAGGACTGATATATTTTGAAGGAGAATTATAAAAGGGAACATTTCACATTGCAGTAGTGTGTGTAGCCTGATGTTGGGTGTATTTCTTCAGGAAGAAAATGTATTCACATGTATTCATCATTTAGGTTTCTTGCAGAGATGATTTTTTTTTTCTCATCTTCTACTTACCTGATGTGCTCACCAAATAAAAGAGCATTGATTTTCAAACCCCAGACCACTGCAGTATTCCAAAATACTCCAAAAATTCAGCCTCTCTTTGGCTATAGCCAATACATTCCATATACCAAAACCACTTTAAATTCATTCATTATCAGCCCTAACCAGTAAAGGGATTCTACAGTGAGCTAAAACTCATCCTAGAACACAGGATAAGGACTAGAAACTTCAGTTATGAAGTTTATACTTTATGCTAAATGTTCCTTTGATGCAGTTTTTTCTTCATGTGTTCAGAAATATTCTGTCCCATAACTCTTAGAATCTTATTCTAATACTTCAAACTCTCACATAATGCAGCAGTGTTGAGCACCTGATAATCTTTAATGTCCATGTTACATCTACTCATGATGAAGTTGCCACATCAAACAAATAAGCAACAGTTACTACATCAACAGTAGGATACCAAGGTTACATCTGCAAATCAAAACAAGACTTTCAGATGAAACACTTGAGGTTGCGATTTAATTTTGCACAATATTAAAATAAAACTTTCTTTTAAGTCTTTCCTGAAGCAAACATCAATATATTGTGCAAATCTAGACCTTTTTTTTAAAGTTTCAAAGTCATTTTTAGGAATACAATAAATGTACGCAGAAGAAATTGGCATACTTCTTGAGTATACTTTTTAAGCGTTCATTTAGTTTATGGTAAGATATTTGACAAGATTTGCAGGCACAGACTTTGCCATGCCAAGAAGGTAGATGTACTGCTGGTCTCCAGTTAGCTAAAATTATATCCTCTAACAGAAATAAAATAGGTTCTCATGAAGAGTCAAAAAAAAAAAAAAAAAAGCTTCTGCTTAACCATGGTTACAAAGTTACAAAGAAGTACGTAACTTTGTAATATACTTTAAAAAGATATAATTTTAAAAAAATTAACCCCTGAAACTGCATGAATCTTCACAATCTATAAAATGTTGAGGCCACAGAGGGGAAAAAAACACATTATAGTAATTCATGTCATTGTCTGGTACGGGAATCTTGTATCACTGGCACTCACTGTGAACCCAAAGCTCCTGTCTTTGGTGCCAACTTGTTTCCAAGGAAAAAGGGTGAAGGAGAACAAAAGTATAATATACTGATAAACAATCATTGTTACACTAAAACCTTGGATTTCCCCATTGCGCCATACAGGTAGCTTTCATTTCTTGTCCAGGGGAAATAGAAGCACTTACAAAGTAACTAGAAGTAACATAGACTCTATGAACCTGTCAATTAAACCAAGAGTGAACAAGTTGCGTGTGAGTTGTTTTGTACCTCTATATCTTAAGAGGTAGGCATTATGGTGGAGAAAGGGAAGAAGCACAGTTAACTTCAACATTTAAGACTCCTTCCCCTTCACAAAGTTATCTAATTATAAACCACCCAGGCTCAGGATTAGCTATCAGCCCCAAACTCTTTGGCATTATGTGATAAAACGGACAGTGTCATGAAAGTGAGAAAGGGAAAAAAAGAGTCCATGCAAGTCTGAACAGAACAAGACTCCTGCTTCAGGATGGCTGTAATCTTTAATAGTAAAGAAACGATACCCCTTTTTACTGCAGGCGCCTGCTTGTAACACCTAAATATATAAATTGATTGATAACGTTTCATTTGAGTTGTGAAAACTGTACTCAGGTGCTCCTGTAATCCAGCTGCATAAGATACACATTGGCTAAGCTCAATAAAGGCAAGCCATGCTATCCCTCAAAATCAGAACACTTTGTAGGTTGCCAAATAAGGGCCAACACTTACTAATTTGCAAGCTGCATAGATTCTCAAACTTCTATTGTGAATAGACATTTTACAGAAGTATTTGATAGTGTCTTCGACACAATCCTTACATTAAACAACTTATCCACATTACCAAAAATTTTATTTTACATTTATTTTACATCTATCATGAATAAATACAGTATACTGATGGGTTTTTGTTTTCTGTGGTTTCAGTTACCTGCAGTCAACTGCAGTCTGAAAATACAGTATAATAAAATATTTTGAGAGAGAGACCACATTCACATAACTTTTATTACAGTATATTGTTATAATTGTTTTATTTTACTATTAGTTATTGTTAATCTCTTACTGTACCTAATTTACAAATTAAACTTTATCATAGAGATGTATTCACAGTATGCCCACAGTATATGAGGTGGTTCCATTCCAGGAACTCTTGTGTAAAGCAAGAAATGTGAAGCATTGTGTTCCATTATAGTCAACTGGTGCGAAGTGTACACAGCAGCACAGGTGCTCGACCACCATATCCATTGATTATAATGGGACATGATGCTTCATGTGACCTTGCATGTGTGTGAGGACGTCACATAAGAAGAGGGCTCACTATATAGGGGAAAATATATATATATATATATATATAGGGTTTGAGACGGTTTCAGACATCCACTGGGAGTCTTGGAACATATCTCATATGGATAAGGAGAGACTACTTTACTGTTAATTAGCACCTGACAACAAATGGTTTGCAGATCTGCTCCTAAAATACTCAACTCCTCATTTAAATATTAGGCAATCATTCTGCCAAAAGAGACATCAAGTTTAAGGTATATATGCTTGATAGGTGACAATGACAGCATGTCTGCAAGAACAGGTCGCAGTTGGGTTTTTAATTTATTTATTTTATTTCTATACTGCCTATCAACTAGTGTTATCTAAGTGGTTTACAATGTATTTTAGCGGGGGGATTTAAGAATTAAAGTTCAGTATACTTATTTCATACTAGCAGATTAGCATAAGTAAATCTTGGGAGAGAAAAATGTAAATTTTACAAAAGCACAGACTGCAAGTACATGTACTTACTATCTCAGACCGTCCATCTCGGCAAGCGTTCTGAAACCTGGCCTGTCTCTCTTCATGCGGTCTGTCCCTGAAGCCAGTGTATTTAATCTGCAAACAGCATGAGCCAAATCAAAAAATGAATCCTGTCTGTTTTATACCAGAAAAGAGATAAGGACAAGTCTGCAGAGATCATGCAGCAAAACACACACCAAGTACTCTACTTCTTGGGAGAATGAGCACAGAGAGTACTCCAAAATAGGTGCAAGAAAATGCCAGCATGCTACTACTCTCCCGAAATTTTTGATAATGAAAATTATCTCCTTACACAAGTCAACTTTATCTTGAAAACTAGACCATGATCTCTAGCATACCTATTTTTTATATAGGTCCTACAGCACACTGTTCATAGACAATGGAATAGGGCAGGCAAAGAAATTTTATTCTGTGGGGAAGAGGAGAAAAGGAGCATTATTCACGAAACAGGATGTATGTATTTTCTATGTGGTTGAAGGATGGGAATGTACCCATTAAAAAAGGAATGACAAAAGACATAGACATAGACATGACTCTCCAACACTATGAACAGTTTGCCAATCAGTTTTATCTGTCAAAAGTGGCAACCATACACTCAAGTAAGTGGACTATACAGACTTCAGATCCTATAATCTCCCTGTGCACTTTATGTATGTAGCACGAATTCACATACTTGTGAGGAATAAGCTTCACGATTCACAACTGCAGCACACATAGATGCAAAGTAAAGGAAACAAACCATTCAGCACAGTCTATCATTCAGTTTTGTGACAATAAGGCAGGAAGAAAGAAACCCAAGATTCAGAAAGAGAAATTAAAAGGTATGTGTGAACTGCTGCAATCTAAAAATAGAAAGCCAAACTTCTGTCTTAATATCACTAGTAGCACATGAGGCAACAAATGCCAGAAATGCGCTGGACATTGTGTGCACACAATCAAAAAAAAGAAAAGAAATAGGAACTGCCACATGTGCGCCAAAGATAGGAAACCTCAGGGGAAAATATGTGCCCACATGGAAGGTGGGATGTGTTCACAAGTTCATACCTTGAAACATCATGTAAAGGTGTTAATATATGCTCTCATTCAACAATAATTTTACTAATATTAATATCACACCCCTTTCAAGTACACAGGTTGGTACTCAAGCTGATTAGCACTGAGCACAAAGTACAGTCTTGCAAATTTAATATAAAAGGCAAAGTCTTCTGGATCCAAACCAGCAATTCCCACCCTACTGCTCCCCATCTATTATGGGTTACAACTGCCATCAGCCAAGGGCAACCATGGCCAATGCTGAGAGATCAGGTGAGGGGCTCTTTTTTAATTTTTAACCAAGAAATTTAGCTTTAAAATTCACTGCAACAGAAAGAAAACTGAAGTAGTAAGAAAATCTAAGAGAGAGAAAAAAGTCCTTTTTGAATCCAGCTCATGGTACCTCTTTAAGCTTTAGAGGGAGCATGGACACCAGGTTAAGAACCCCTGGATCAGGGGTACTGAAATCTGAAAGATCTAGGGGACAGGCTGAGTTAACCAACTTGTGTTAATACCACTGCTATATGTAGGGTTATTCATCTTTAATGGGAATAAATCAATCTGGTATTCACTTCTACACACATACACAATCACATCTCAACACAAGAGCTTTACACCATATGCTACTTAAAATAAATTTACATTGTATGAGGAAGAAAAATATTCTTTTAAGCACCACATTAATGCAAAAGGTGTGATGAATGCATGTTGCCTTAGATAAATCCCATGGAGTCCCCTTTCTATCTGCCTTCTTAAAACTTTTGACCTGTCACTTCATTTGGTGACTATAGACAGATACAAGAAGCACAATATTCTCTAATGTGCATACAGATATGATCACAACAGATCTGCAAATCCATCAATGCCTTCACCCACCTAGTACCCTCAAAATCAAGGTCTGGGCAACTGAGGACGGATTTCCCCTTGCTCTTTCAGTGCATGCTTTGGGTTACGCACATTCTAACTGACTTATACATTACTACAAACATTGCTGTTATTTGCAATCCAGTCAGCTTCAATTTAGTGACTCTGAATCAGAGACTTCCAAGAATTTCCACCATCATCAACCCTGCTCAGATCTTGCAAACTTGGGGCCATGGCTACTTTGATGGAGTCAAACCATCTGTAATGCAGCCCTCCTCTTCTCTTACTGCCTTCCACTTTATTGTGCATTATTGTCCTTTCCACGGAGTCATGTCATCTTATGTTATGTTCCAAAGTAGGAAAGCCTCAGTTTAGCCATTCTGGCTTCCAGGGAAGCTTCAGGACCCATCTGTTTACTGATCTTTCGGACAGTCTATGGAATCAGCAGAGCTTTCATCCAACAGCACATGTCAAAGGAGTGGAAATGAGAGTTCACAGTTCCTCCTGAGCTACAGTGTCATACATAGCCAGAGCCTACTTCCTCTATAGCTTTCCAACATGTGTCTGTGGAGGCTAAGCAACTGAGCAGGGAGTATAATACAAAAAATGGGTTGTGGACTTTCAAGGGGGGCATTTTCTCCTCCCAGTATGGGAGAAAAGACATAAAAGGGCCATCTTACTCCAGTGAGGACACTCAGCATCTTTATTAGAAAATAATACCCAAATAAAATAAAATAATTTGCTTTCAAATTACAGAGGCACAGGATAGCGCTTCCCTATCTCTGCAACTCCGCCCTACATCTTCAGTTAAATGTGGCACAGAAAGAGAAAGAAAACACAACCTCGCACACTCACGATCCAAAGCAAGCGCCTTCTGGAACTGAAGAGGGCTTTACTCACGAGTAAGACAACTTAGGGACTGAGAACTGGGGGTGGGTCCTAAACATGCCCCCGGCCCAAAAAACACGCACAGGGTCGGCGGCTGCGGCTCCGACCCCCACGCCTGTCCTCGGAGCGAAAACTTCCTCCCGATGCACGCAGCAGCGCTTGGAAACGTTACTTTTTGGCGGACCGTAACTCCCAGCCACCACGGCCACGGGGATCCTGGGACTCCGAGTCCCCCAACACCAAAATAAATAAATAAATAAATAAATAACTTTCCCGAGCTCTGAAAGGACCTACTCGGAAGCAAGCGTCCGCCCGCCCACTCCAGGATGCTGCTACAACGCCGTTGTTGCGGCTGTTCCGTCGGACCACAACTCCCATCCACCACGGCCACGGGGATCCTGGGACTCCAAGTCCCCTTACTCCCAGTAAAAAAAAAATAACTTTCCCCGAGCTGTGGACAGACCTCCGCGGAAGCAAGCGTCTCCCCACCCGCCCCAGGATGCTGCTGCTGCTGCTGCGGATGTCCTCTGGACCACAATTCCCATCCAGGGGGGCCCCGGGACTCCGAGTCCGCCCCCCAACAGCAGCAAAAGTAACTTTTTCCCGAGCTGTGGACGGACCTGCGCGGACGCAAGCGCCTCCCCACCCACGGCGAGCCCCGCCGCCTGGGGGAGGCTCGCTTCCGAGGCAAGAGGCGACGCGGACCCTTCGCCCTCCCGGTGGGAGAGAGCCGCGGCGCCCGCGCCTGCCTGCCTGCCTGCCTGCCGGCCGCCCTCCGGAGCCTCTCCCCCGCCGGCCTCCTCCGTCCCCGTCCCCCGCCGCCGACGCCGGTCGCGGGGAAGCGGCCGCCCGGCTGCCCGCCTGGCCGGGCGGCCGGCCGGCGCCTGCCCGTCTCCCTTCCCTGGGGCTCCTTCGTCTCCTGGCTTCCTCGGCTCTCCCTCGCCGTCCCGCGCCCGAGGCTCGGCTCCCCTCCTTCCGCCCGCGCTCCTCACCTCGCACTCGCGGCTCAGCTTCCTGAAGAACTCCTCGTTCTCGAACTTGCTCCGCTGGTCGGGGACAACCCGCGGCATGGTGGAAGCCGAGGAGAGGAGGAAGCGGTGGCGCGCGGGCGGGCCGGCAGACCGACCAGGCGGCCTCCCCCCGCTTCTCCACACACACGCGCCCCGGGGGGGAGAGAGAGGGGAGGAGGAAGGAGCGAGCGAGCGAGCGAGCGGGGCGGCAGCAGCAACCGCCGCCACCGCCGCGACTAACTGACGAGGCGGCTTCCCTCCTTCCTTCCCTCCTTCCTTCCTTCCGTCCCCCTCTCTCTCTCCCGCCTCGCCGCCGGGCTCCACCTCCCGCTTCTTTCGCCTTCTTCTTTCTTCTTCTTTTTTTTACCTCAGGCGAAGCCGGCTCCTCGTTACTTATTTAAATATTAAAGCCGCCGTCGCTGAGGAGAAAAAAAGAAAAGAAGAGCCGAGTCCCGGTGTCTCTTGCGCGTGGAGCAGGCTTACGCGCCAGTCTTATGTCTCCCCTCACGCGTCTGAGGCGGCGGCGGCGGCGGCGCCGCTTCTCTACCTGCCGCCACTCCTCCTCGGGTTGAGAGACGGAGGCGGAAAACACTGTTAATGGCAATACAGAACAATACTAATTAATATTAACTAGCACGAAGTGATGCTTGTAATAATGAGGGGGCGGGAAAGAGGTGATAGGGGGCGCGAGCGGCGAGCGACCACGCGCCGCCGAGGCGTCTCTCGACTGACCGACCGACGGAGAGGAGCGAGCGGCGGCGGCTTCCCCCGTCCGCGCTCTCGCCCCCTCCGCGCACGCGCTCCTCTTCGGAGAGCTGGCGTGCGCGCGCGCGCCGCCTCCCTTCTCTTTCTCCCCCGCCCTCATCGGAAAAAAAGAAGGGGGGGTGCTCCGGCCAAACAGCGGCGCCATTCACAACTCCCAGGGCAAAGTGGGCGGGTCCCCGGAGGGGAGGGGGGGTTTGTCTGCCTGTTGATGGGTGGCCCTAGTGCGCATGTGCGGGCAGGGTGGTGGGGGAGAGAAGGCGGGGGATGGCGGCCCGGGGTTGCCCGGCGTGGACGGGGGGCGCGAGCGGCGCGTCTTTCCTTAGGATGGCGTTGCGCAGTTTTTTGAGGGGCGGTGATGTTTTTTTTACAAAGCGGGTGGCAAAGTCCCACTAACATTAAGGAGGGAGGGAAGGGACTCTCGCCCTCGGTGGGAGCGTTGGTTGCCCGATCCTGTGCCTCCGCCCAGAAAACTTGGTTCGGAGAGATGTTAGTCGACCTGCTTAAGGGTTGGGCGTGGGTCTTTCAGCCAGGATCTGCGCACTCTTTTAGGCAGAGGTAAACCCTCCAGTTTAAATGGGGCTTCTTTATTTGCAAGTTGGCATTCCTCAGCCTTTTCTGCCACTCCGGAGCCTGATCCTAAATGGGCAGTTTTTTGCTATTGTCCAAAAGCACCAGCGCCCTGTAGTGTCTTGGTGCTGGACTAGAATTCGGGGAAACCGGGGACGGAATCTCCGTGTGGCCACGGAACCCATCATGGGCAGGTCACGCTCTCTCAGCCTCCCGGGACGGGAGTGGCAAGCCTCCCTCTGAACAAACCTTGCCAAGAAAGTGCCCTTATAGCTTAGCTTCGGGGTTGCCGTAAGTAAAAAAAACGCACAGTAACCACAGAGCCTCCCAAAGGCTGCGGAGGCCGTGGCCGTTTCCGCACTGGCCTGTTAATAGCGCTGTGATTCCACTTTCAACCTCCTATGGAATCCTGGGGTTTGCCGTCTTGGGAGGGGCCGCCCGGCAAACCCCAGGATTCCATAGGAGGTTGAAAGTGGAATCATCGCGCTGTTAACAGGCCAGTGCGGAAATGGCCAGAACTGTAGTGGTTCTTGAGGCTATTTAAGTAAGTGGATTTTCAAGTGCGACCCAAATAGGTACCGGATTGATGCTGCCCTACTGCCACAGCCTGCGGGCCTACTCATGAGTAAGTGCCAGTCCTCTTGGCCTCGAGGGGCAGCTATGTTGGAAACTTCCCTTTGGAGCCAAAAAAAGGATAAGTTTGGGTTGTCTGGCTACCGCCTTCTGCGCGATAACTGGAAACGCCGAGAAGTCCCCTGGAGAGAGCGTTGGGGCTGAACTCCAGAGGAAGGGCGCCCAGGATTGTCTGGCTGCGATGCTTTGCATGTCAGCTAGGAAGAAAAGGTTTCCCTTCAGGTCAACAAAGCTTGTGTCAAGCGCCCAGAATCAGGCTGTCAATTTGGAAGCAAGAGGAGCCCTATTTGGATCAGTGGGGCTTACTCTGCGGTAAAGGAGAATGGATGCAATCGGGGGCACAGAGGGGACGGAATGGGAAACCACTCAGGCTGCTGCTGCTTGCAGATAAAGGAGGGGAGAGTTGAGTCACTTCATCCCCCCTCTTGCACAAACGCACATTGCAGCATGTGCGCTCTCTTTCACTCACACACACACACGCACACACACACGGAGTCGCCTTGTCTCGTCGGTTTCCGGCTTGCTGCTAGCAACGGGCCAGAGCAGTAGCGGCAGGAGTTTTCGACTCCTGGTAGCTACTGTTAGGCCACGGGGCAGGCAGAAGTTCACCCACTTTGGGGGCGATGCGGCTTGTGCGTTAGCATCCTTGTTTGTGATGCTGCTAAGACAAGTGATGCTGCTGCTCAACATCGTGGCCCCTGGACTGGGGCCAGTCCCTTGAGCCATTGGCTGCTGGCCCCCGGAACATTTCCAGGAAAGAAAGAAACTATTGTACCCAATGGGCAGAAATTTAGTGCAGGTCCTTGGCACATCGTTAGACGTACATAATTAATTGGTGGTCCCCCACATCAGAGAGCCTGAGATGCGCAGGCAAGCCAGATTAGGGGTAGCGTGGAACAGTAGCCAATGGTTAGATGTTTAATTTGTTATCATTATTTTTACTTTTCTTTCTTTCTTTCTTTCTTTCTTTCTTTCTTTCTTTCTTTCTTTCTTTCTTTTTGTCTCAGGGAGGCAGGGAGGTTCTTGTGCCAAAATAATCTGGCCGGTTTGAGATACAGTGTGCCATCGTAAGGTGGAGGGTGCTCTCGGCGGCCCTACCTCAGGCAGTAAAATGTCTTTATGTGGTTCTGTTTGGATATTATGCACTTTACGTCTTGTCCTGCCCGTTCCGCCCCAGGTGGCAAAATGTCTTGGGACAGCTCCAACCAGAGCTGTCCGCTTTTAAGGAAGCGGCAGAAAAAAGCACCCTGTTTTCCAGCATAAGATCAATTGTGGTTTATCTAATCCACAAATACTGTTGCTAACAGTATGGGTCCACGATATAAAAGGAAAAATCAATGAGCATCTTTGTTACTGACAGAAATGTGAAGAAACACACTTCACAAAGTCATGAAATAATCCATCTAATTAAGAACCATCAGCCACCAACTATAATTCACCAGCAGGAGGAAAGAAGAAAGGGGCCATCCGGTTTTGGTGCCAGAGTGCTAGCAAAGGAGATGTTGCTTCTAAATAAAGAGGTTCCACTTTAAGGGGTTTGAGTGTTGGACTAGAACTCCAGCAGACCAGGTTTCAAATCCCTGCTTGGCCGCAGAAACCCATCTTGGGCAAGTCACACTCTCTCAGCCACAGGAAGGCACTGGTAAAGCTCCTCTGAAAAAAATCTTACCAAGAAAACCCTATGATAACTCAAGAGTCAATTTGAAGGCACGTAACAACGATAACAACTTCTGGGCACTTAGACTGAGAGATGTGACTCCTTTCACACAGTAATAGCACTTTGATACCATTTTAATGGCTGTAGTTGTATCTAATAGAATACTGGGATTTGTAGTTGGTGTGGCACTAAAGCTCCTGGTGGAGAATTCACAAAATGATAGATCCTAGAGTTTCATAGGCTAGAGTCTTGGCCGTTAAAATGATATCCAAGGACTGTAATTTTGCAGTCTGAAGGGGGCCTAGGAGAATGAGACAGTATTCCCCCCCAAAAAAACACTTTAATCTTGTGGCAGGGAAAATGTGATTTCATCCCTCATCAAATGTTATGTAAAAGATCACATTTCATGGAAAGACTTCTTACTTTATGCAGTAAACAGATAAAGTATTAAATATATATCCAATATGTGGCACCATATATCTCCAACGTGGTATAGTGGTTGAAGCGTTAAACTGTGGCTCTGGGTTCGAATCCCCACCCAGCTGTGGAAACCCACTGGATGCCCTTGAGCAATTCACACTGTCTCAGCCTCAGAGTAAGGCAAAAGCAAGCCCCTTCTCAACAAATCTAGTGAGAAAACCTGATTAAAAGTTTGCCTTAGGGTCACTATAAGTCAGACATGACTTGAAGGTACCGAACAACAGTGACAAGGCCACAGGGCTGTCTTGAATTTTGTTGCCAGGTGCTATAAAACCGATGTAAAAGTTGGCTGCGGAGACAGTAGAGGTAACTCCTGGTTTTCTTTTCTGTTTTCTGTTTCACCAGCAGGTTTTGGAGTGCTTTAAATTGATGCTTCTTATATTGGGGGGAATAATATTCCCTGCTCCCCAATATGCTAGCGACTGGAATCCTATTTGTGCATGTTGCTTACAATTTTCCTGGAAACTTTCCAGGGATTGGCCACTGATGGCTTGTCAACCCCATGGAACACCACCTTGGCCATTTCCGCACGGCACTCTTATAGCGCAATTATTCCACTTTCAACCTCCTATGGAACCCTAGGGTTTGCAGTTTCGGGAGGGGCCGGCCACCTTGGCCATTTCCGCACGGCACTCTTATAGCGCAATTATTCCAGCCCCTCCCGAAACTGCAAACCCCAGGGTTCCATAGGAGATTGAAAGTGGAATAATCACGCTATAAGAGTGCCGTGCGGAAATGGCCCTTGAATAGCTCTACATTAAATTGGTCCATCACTCCTAGAGGCCTTTGGACGTGGCAATTTACTGATTTAAGGCAATTTTCCCACCCCATCCCACCCCTATTTTGTGTGGGAGTGCTGCAGGAGGTCTAGTGTGGCACGAGAGTATTTGGTTGGGCTATGTGTAGCCCACAGTTTCTCTACTCCTCTTCTAGAATGAATTACCGTAGGAGGATTCCACAGTGTACAGGCAGGAACAGCAACAAAATGTTGCAGCACGGAATACTCCTGTTCAGGGATTGGCCATCCAGCCAGCCATGTCCGTTTTCAAAATATTCCATACGGTCAGCCAGCATCCCATCACCACTGGGTATGCTCAGTCCCCAGTGGTCTATCCCCTTTCCCCCATAAAAACTTCCAAGACTTTTTAAAAAAAATATGTCTTGTGGGTGCTTCTTTGTCCCTTTCCTTCATGAGTGGTTATTTTGCTTGTTTCATTTGTGTCTACCTTTCTCCCATGGGACGTGAAGTGGCTTACAACTTAGGTGAAAACATAATATAGCTAAATCAATATATAGCAAAAATAATCCAATCAAAATGTTTTAAAACAGTTAAAAATGCATTTAAAACATATTTTTAAAAAAGAATTCCACAATAAGAGACTGCTGTTCGCTGTTTCAAGATGGCAAATGTTTTGACCGTAAATAAAAATAATAAATAAATATTCTTAAAATGTGTCCCTTTTTCCTAAAAGTAAACTTTTATGTAATTGCTTTGCAGCTAGTTTCACGTAAAGCTTGCAGGTGGGCCTTTGGCAGTGTGAAAAAAGGGTTGCTCAGGTAGTGAACAATAAAGGCTATTGTAAATGCATATATGTGTGTTCAGAATTAATATGTTCAATTGAGGGAGGGGAAAAAGCATTCCTGGAGCTACATGTGTTCCTTTAACCACTTGCAGGCACTTCTGGTTTCTTGCTTTTGGGCATTTTTGGTAGTCCCTTGGAGAGTTTTTTTGGCCTATGTTTTTCAGGACTGCTGGGCAATGTTGTGCGCTGCTCCTCTGACCACACAATTTACACCCCTTCCTTAAAGAGCTGAGCACCCAAAGCACACCCTCACAACACGTCACAGATGCAAACCAGGACACGGGTGGCCAAACATTATCAAGATGTGGTCAAGATGGCAAATGTTATTGATCAGGAAGAACACACAAGCTAGGAGAGGCTGCTGCAGTTTGCTTTTCCTCGAGTTTGCTGGGAAGGGCTAGATTCTGTCTCTCTTTCTCCTTTCCCCTTGCTGAGTTAACTAAATGCAAAATACTTTTGCACTTTGAACTCATTTTGCATCAATCGAAAGAAGCTTTTTAATGTCTTTCTCTCTGTGATGCTAGAAATGTAGGGAATGCAGGGAAATTTCATGAGGGTTAGATTTTTCATTTGGAAGGGATAACCCCTCATTCTCTCCCCCATACCTACAGCCCTGTGCTTGTCATTTATGTATCAAAGAAGAGGAATTCATCAAGGGGGAAAACAAAAGAGGTGGCTGCCCTAATTCAACACTGCCAATGGCTGTGTTGGCTTAAAATATCCATGAGCGATGTTAGAAGATTCTCAATCGCCCTTTCATTAGTGTGACTAACAAGAATATTGATTCACTTCTCCTATTGGCATATTATGTGACTGACTTCTGACTTGTGAACTTCTGTATGAAACTACTGTTACTGAAATCAGGAGTACATTTGTGACATCAGTGATAGCCTTGTCGGTGTACATTACGATAGTTACAGTCTGCCCAGAAGAGTTAGATAAGAAATAACAAGTAGTCAGTTTTGAGCGGAATACTAACCTTCCTGATGTGTGTTTTATTCTGCTTTCTTGATCAAGAAAACAGTATAAAAACATGAAGCTTGAAGAACAAAGTTATCCTTTTGGGTCACTGCTGATAGTAGATTGGACTGAATGATCAGAACTAAGTAAGGTCAGCGCGATTCTTGGTTGCATCAATAGGAGTATGGTGTCTAGATCGAGGGAGGTAATGGTACTACTCTATTCTGCTTTGATCAGACCTCATCTGCAATTACTGTGTCCAGTTCTGGGCACCTCAATTCAAGAAGGATGTCAACAAGCTGGAACGTGTCCAGAGGAGGGCGGCCAAAATGGTGAAGGGTCTGGAAGCCATGCCTTATGAAGAACGCCTTAGGGAACTGGGGATGTTTAGTCTGCAGAAGAGAAGGTTAAGACGGGAAATGATAGCCGTGTTTGAATATTTGAAGGGATGTCATGTCGAGGAGGGAGTGGGCTTGTTTTCTGCTGCTCCAGAGACTAGGACAAGGAGAAATGGATTCAAGCTGCAGGAAAGGAGATTCCACCTGAACTTCAGGAAGAACTTCCTGACAGTCAGAGCTGTCTGGCAGTAAAATATGCTGCCTCGGAGTGTGGTAGAATCTCCTTCTTTGGAGGTTTTTAAGCAGAGGCTGGATGGCCATCTGTTGGGAATGCTTTGATGGGTGTTCCTGCATAGCAAGGGGTTGGATTGGAAGGGCCCTGGGGTCTCTTCCAACTCTATGATTCTGTGATTACTAGTGGGATCCTTTGGGCAAAGAAAACTCTTTTGTGTGTTCTGTTGTATTGCATACTTTACATTCTGTGTTGTTGCCTCACTTCCTACTCAGTTTCAGGGCTCATCCCAGCTCTGTTTCCAACCCATTTGGATACAGTGGGTATGAGATTTCAACCGGTTCACAGCTGAATACACAAGATTCAGAAGTCTGGCTTTTTAAACAGCTGAGCATACCACACTCTCCAGGATGGACAAATCAGCCCATTTCACTGTCTTCAATATTCAATTGCATTTTTTTAAAAAAAAGAAATTATGCTTCCCCGTCCCATCCTATTTATGAAGATGCTTGCAATAATAGTTAAATTCTAATAAAATGAACCGAGCAGTCTTATTTCCCCATCACTAATTCATTCTGGTGGATGAAGAAAGGTCAGAGCAGGGCTAGAAGGAAAACCTGAAGCGACTATTTCCTTCCACAATATTAATATCGATTGGGCTGGATCCATACCTGTGCTTGATCTTCTCCACTCTATTTACTGAAATTCAATCATATGTGGCTGAGTGGCCCACAGCAGGTTACCGGGACCCCAGAAAAGAGAATTTTCAGAAAATTATTTCAAGTGATTTTGCTCCCAGATCTATGTGCAATTATGGATTCATGTTAGGCAATGCCATCCTCACCCAAAGATGTGCCAACTATATGATAGTATAAGGTGCAAGCCACTTCTACCAGCAGAAATGCCCACCTGGGGGCTGGTCTCAGTAGAGCTGCCAACTCAGCAGCATCCTTTTCTCTGGGATTTCGAGCCCAACGTTGACAGGAGGAGGTGGTTCCTTGTGACATCATAGGAGCTGGTTCTCGTGGCTGGTAGTACTTTTGTATTGCAGCAGTATATCAATGCTGGATTTTGTAGGACCTACTCCAGGTTTTAGGGGAGCTTTCCAAGGTGCTGAAGCCTACCTTTCAAATAAGTTTGGCTCTGTGGATAGTTCCTTTAAAGTTCAGTCTAAAATGCAGAGCAGATGACAGCTCCATGGACACCATGAGCTGCCCTGCGACCTACTGCTACATCGTTGGGGAAATTTGCAGGAGATTTTCAAGGCTTTCCAACTTCCAGCTTGTTTGACAATTGCGACAGAATGACTTTCCCCACTAAATTATGTTGCTGAAAGTGAATAGTCAGGACAACCGGGAATAAAGCTGAGTGTTAAAGGTCTGTGAGCTTCAGTTCAGTTCCAGGACTACAAAGAAATGCCTCGGCCCAGAAGATGCTGCAGGCCACTTCCCTCCCACAGCAAGCTCAAAAACATCCTGTCAGTTCCTGTCACCATTTTGAGAGGGACTGCAGAGCAAAACAGAAGTATTTAGAGGGTAATGTAGGTTTTGGGGTGCTCATGGGGGTGGGGTGGGGGTATTTTCGTACATTTGGCTTTTTTGTGGGGGTTGGGGGCAAAAGTTTCCTGAAAATTGCATTTTTAAAAAAATATTTTGGGTAATTTTCATATCATCATCATCATCTTTATTTATATCTCGCTTTTTTCCTTGAAAGGACTCAAAGCGGCTTACAACTTTAAAAAAGAACGCATAGTTAAAAAGACTTTGACGTACAAAAGTTAAACACTGATGTTTTTTGTGTATTGGGGCTTGGGGATAAAAATTACCCCAAGAGCACGCTTTTTTTTTAAAAAAAAATATTTTGGGCTTGGAGGTTTGTGGGGATGACTGATAGAGTCTTGAGGGAATAGAAAATTGGGTTCCAGAAGCGGCGTATAGACCACGGCCCACACTTTGCCCACCCCTCTTCTAGGAGGAAAGCAACAGGTAAGAAAAGTCTTAAGCACTTTTTTCTCCTAGGTGATTCTCCCTGGAAATGTCTTCTCCTTCCACATTTGCATTATTAGGCAACCATGAGTTTGGGAGTCCTTGTTCTGGCTCATAATGCATAATTCTGGCCATAAGCTCTCATCTTAAAATTGCTGTAGCAGCTGAGGGCATTTGGCAAAACAGACATGTGTTCCTGCCCTGAAGTTCAGTTGTACCCAGAATTTGCACCGATTTAGAAGGAATAATTACATATTTTAGACAGCGGATACGGGCATGTCCAACCTTTATGGGATCAACATAACGTGCAAAACAGGAGATCTGCCAATCTGTCTGTCATCTTGAGGATCCAGCCAGCTGTTCATTACCTTTAATCCTTCATTACTCTTTGTGAACCTTTCCAACTTCCATAATCTACCAAATCTAACATTGTCTTTGCACGATGGGTGCAGACTGCTGTGCCAATGTTGAAAAAGAGAGCTGATATTTTCCTTGTAATATATTACTGTATTCACCAAATGTGTACCTTCTAGATTTTAGCCAGAGACAGCAGATGAGGATCCACCATATGTTTGGCACTCCAGTGTTAGATATTGCAGCCAGTGATCATGATGGCTCGAGGGTTCTGTCATCCAAAAAAGTAACTTTTCAAAGCTCTGATGATGTACCGGTTCACACATAGTTGTTATAAGCCTGCTGTCTAATTTCTGTATCTTTTTGTAATTGAAAACACACACACACACACACACACACACACAAATTTGCACTATGCACAAATACCAGGTACCAAATATTCTTAATGTTCTTGCTTTGAAGAAGGAGAGCTAGGATTTTAAAAAAATGCTCTGCCATAATTTAGGTGCATCAGAAGAAGTCTTCTGGCCAGATTTCTGAATATCTCCCTTTATTGACAGACTCGGGCAATTTCTGCACTATATTGTTATAGTGCTATTATTCCACTTTCAACCTCCTATTGAATCCTGGGGTTTGCAGTTTTGGGAGGGGCCTTTGAGGATAGTAAATATGGGCCTTTGAAGCCCCTCTCTAAACTGAAAACTCCAGGGTTCCATAGGATGTTGAAAGTGGTATAATAGCACTGTAACAGCCTAGTGCAGACATGGCTTCAGCCATTTGGACAGCAAGCTGGCTAAGCTTTTTATAAAGCTCTTGGGACTTGGGGCTTTTGGCCCTGACTAAGTTGGGAACTTCGAATCTGTGTTTTAAATTTTGTAATGCTGGTTTGCTGTCCATACATTGCCCCAAAATCTTTAAATATCTGGTAAGATATATATATTTCAGTCACTCATTCAATCAATCAATCAATCAATCAATCAATCAAACAACTGTACATCCAGTTGTGAAGGTGGAAATAAAATATTTCTTAAATAAATAACTAAAAAGAAAGTATTGCTGCTCCCTCTGAGTTTATTTGCTCAGATGTAGCTATGAGACTGCTAATGCACCCAAATATTACAAGATTCTTATGGGGTGTATACATATTGCACAATTGTAGCAGTTCGATAGAACTTCAGTTGCCATGGCTTCATCTTAATGAATCCTGGGATTTGCAGTTTCACAGAATACTTGTCCTTCTCTGCCAGAAAGCTATAATACTGCAATTTAGGGGAGCGTGCTAGAAAATGCTAAGTACCTCGTGAAGCTACAAATGTCAGCCTTCTGTAGTTTGGAGCTATGGCATTTCAAGTGGTTTCACACTGCTATTATTGTGAAATGTGAATACACTCATGTATTTGAAAAGCTAGGCCATTTCCGCACCAGCCTGTTATAGCGCGATGATTCCACTTTCAACATCCTCTGGAACCTGGGGTTTGCAGTTTCGGGAGGGGCCGGCTGGCCCCTCCCGAAACTGCAAACCCCAGGATTCCAGAGGATGTTGAAAGTGGAATCATCGCGCTATATATAACAGGCTGGTGCGGAAATGGCTTTATATGGGAACGCTACACCAAAAGACGCGCATTCTCTTGCAGCAAGTGCCACTAGATGGTGCTGTTTAATATCTTCAACGTCCTTAAGCCTCCGAATAAGTTCCCGTTCTTGTGCTGTTGGTCAGATCAACTGCTAGTAAAGGATCCAAGGACCAAGCTTCAAGAACCAAAATGGTGGACATTGTCTACTGAAGATTCTGTTGCTTTCCTTTTGCACTCTCCAAACTGCAGTTCTTTTTGTCGCAGACCAAGAGCCCTGTGGTTCCTCAAAGACTACCCAACTGAAGATGGTGTAAGGTTTTGGAGATTCTGGCCATTTCTGCACTACACTGTTATGTTCTGTTATTTCACTTTCAATATCCGGTTGCATCCTGGGGTTTGCAGTTTAGGGAGGGGCATTTAGAATTCTCAGCCAGAGAATTCTGGGGCCTCAGTAAACTACAAACCCCAGGATTCCACAGGATGTTGAAAGTGGCATAATCACAGTATAACACTGTAGTGTAGAAATGACTTAAGGCTCATTCCAATCTCTCTTCTGCCCTATCCCTCCCTGAAATTTGGCAGTATCTCCAGAAGCTTAGGAAAATGCCTCCACGATCCTACATTACACCCCCCCCCCACCATGGCTGGTTCTTTCAACGATGTTTCCCCGCCTTCACGTTTAACTCTGAACCTCACCTTTTCTTGATTTAGGAGCCCTGGTGGCGCAGTGGTTAAATGCCAGTACTGCAACCACAAGGTTGTGAGTTCGATCCTGCCAGGCTCCAAGGTTGACTCAGCCTTCCATCCTTTCGTAGGTCGGTAAAATGAGTACCCAGCTTGTTAGGGGCAATTAGCCAAAAAATACATTGTAAACCGCTTAGATAACACTTAGTTGATAGGTGGTATAGAAATACATGCTATTGCTATATATATTTCTACACTGTCAACTAACTCCCTGGATTTCCAGTGCCTTTATCCCAAGATGGTTCAAAATGGTGGATGCTGACCTGCCTCCAAGGTTTTTATGACCTTATGATCTCTAAGTTCTTGAGGAGTCTTCCATCTTGCTCTTGGAAATGAAAAAAGAATGCTAAGCCCCTGCTTAGCATAATTCTGCTCGTCAACTCTATATAACAGGGTTGGCCAGATGGAGTGAAGTACTTTGATCTTCCCAACCAGGAGTGGGGTCCAAGATGGACAAAGATTTTGCAAGGGAAGGGGATGGGTAGAGAATCAAGAGGCAGTTACCAAGCACATCCAGGGTCATGTCATACGCAGAGTCATCAAGAGCAGAAGCATGGTCAAGGCAGTCTGGCATTGAAGCAGGAGAGACAGTCTGAGATTCACCAAGGCCCACGTCATCAGGAGTAACTGCTCCTTGGAGATGGAGCTAACTAAGCCTCCCTTGGGAGGGAGTTCATTAGCCTAGGAGCAGCCTCCAGGAAGAACTTCTTCTCTGTCCTCATCTGATAAGCCTTTCAGAATGGTGGGATGAAGAGAAAGCACTTCTCCAGAATTTGTAACATTTGGGCAGGCTCATATGGGGAGATACAAGCTTTCAGATACTCAGATAGAGTTTTCAGGCATCATTCATCTGCTCTTGGGAAAGTTCTGGAGGGCATCACACAAAGTTAGATCCTCCTCCCTCCATTCAGAGCTTGACCTCTCTCTCCTGCCCCCTGTCATTTACCCACCATCCTATTCCCAGCATTCAGTACCAGGTTTGCTGAGCCGGTTTCAGAATGTTCAAAGCCAAGGAAGAACTGAAGCATTGTGGATAGTTAACAGCAAGAAAACTGTACAGCCATGCAGACGTACACGAGCCTGTGCAGTGATTAGTTCGCAACATCAGCTAGTCCAGGAATGAAACGGTGCCTGGGGACACACCCATGGATCTTTGACACACCACTGTGTGTTCGTCACTTCTCAGAGAAGATCTGAATTTTGAGCCCAGCGGCTGCAAGCATTTGCCATAAATAACTGGTGTGAGATATAAAACTGCTTTAAAATATTTGCAGCCCAGCTGTTTCCAAGGAAGCTCATAATGCTGATTTGTCTTTTCTAGTGTCTGTTGATTTTGTGCCAAAATGCATTCACTGTCACCATAAAAGGCAGAGGTTGGAAAAGTACCTTTGGACTACAACTCCCAGAATTTGTCAGGGCGATTCTAGGAGCTGTGGTCCAAAATGGTAATTTTACCAGCCATGAAAATGAATAGGAACATTGTGTTTTCTTTGCCTGTTGATGTTTAATGTGTGATGCTTAAAGATCCCTCGGTCTCTAATTTTAGCCCTGAAATCTCAGGACCTCTGATTATATAAATCTGACAATCCGGCAAGTCAAAGCGGCTTACAAAAGTCAAAACAAATACAGATAAAAGCACATGAAAGACATAAGCAAAAACCCACAAAAAGCTATTGTTCAAAGTTATTGTTAAGCTGTCCCTGGAATTAGAACGAATTATAGCAAATCCATACTATCATTATTTCTTGAATTTAGTCCGTGTGTTCCATTTAGCCATAGTTCTTTGTGACTTTTATTTGAACCACCAACAACAGGTGTAGTCTTGTTGTGTTTACACACGGAGGATTACACACATGAGAGGAAAGAAAGAAAGAAAGAAAGCAAGAAAGAAAGAAAGAAAGAAAACAAACCCAGTGAGGTGTCTCTTTGCTACTGACGTGTGACACCTGAAACGGGAATCTGATCCCGGGGCCTGTATCCACATGTAGCTCACAGATCAAGTTGAAGACGTTAGGCCATTTACAAAGGCCAATTATGCACAATGAAAGCATGAAATTCAGTCCACCCACCTGTGTGCTGCGTGAGTTCAGTCATTCCATCACACAAAGGGTGAATGGCTGAGATCACCACACCCTGCGACTAACGGCAGGAGCCCGTTGAACCTTACCTTACTCTCAGGGCCATTTTCCCACCCGGGAATCCTTATTCCACAAGGCTCCAGGTTGTGCCGTGGTGGGCTCAAGACATTTTTGGCAGCACCCGGGGAAGCGAGAAAGATAGAGCCCCCTGTGGTCATGTACCTTCAAGTAATTTCCAACTTATAGCAACCCTAAGGCTATCCTATAATGGAGTTTTCTGGGGGTGAGAGTGAGTGAGGTGCCCAAGGTCACCCAGTGGGATTCCATGGCTGAGCATGGAATTGAACTCTGGTCTCCACTATACCATGTTGGCTTCCGCACCCTCCAACATTTCATTGATGAAGACCAAGGCCCTTTTCGCACGGCATTCGCCATGCGAAAGAGGGCCTGGAGTGTCTCGAGATTGCAAGGAGTGATCTGCATGACACACTCACAATTGCGTGACGCTCCAGGGGCCGGCAGGGGACGATTGCGCATTTTTTCATTTTCGGCTAGAAGCCAAAAATGGTGCGCGATCGCGCATTGCTCCCGGGACCCGCGTGCACTTACCTGGCGTGCAGAGCCTCCGGAGCCGCACCGGTCGCGCTTCCTGCCCCAGCGCAGCCTGGGAAGGTCCCAGACTGCGCTGCAGAAGGAAGAGGTGGGGGTCTCACGCGAGCAGGCAGCTCATGTGGAGCTGAAGCAGCAGGGAAGGGAGAGCCTCTCGGCAGAGGCTGCTTGCACGATCCCCGCACCCCAGCGCCGGAACAAGGTAAGGTGCGGAAAGGGCCTAACAAATATCAGAGTGTGGTCAAGATGGTAAACACTGTGAAGGGGGAAGAGCGCACAAGCTAGGAAAGTCTGCAGCCGTTTGCTTTTGCCTGAGCTTATGGGGAAGGACAAGCTTCTGCCCCGCTCCTCTCCTCTCCCTTCTGCCGCAATAATTGAGTAGATATGCTCCTCTTGCTCTGTGAACTCAGTTTGAAGGAACTGGATTAAGCCCAGGACAAAGAGGGAAACTGGAATGTTTTAGAAGCAGCTGGGGAAAAAAATGGAATGATAGATTAATTGGGGCTGTCCCTGTCAAACTGGGACAACCTGAGGCGATAAAAAATGGGATGATCAGCATTTCCTGTTTTCTTCATTAGTTACATTTATATCCTGCTGGGCATATCCGTACTACAGAATTATAGCAGCAATACTGGTCTAGTATGGCTCTATCCTCTGGGATCCTGGGATTTGTAGTTTGGTGAGGGACTTAGACTTCTTTGTCACGAAGCTCTCATTCAGTGGAGTGCAGTAGAGAAGCCCAAGTCCCTCCCCAGAGTACAAATCCCAGAATTGCAGAGGATGGAATCAAGGCAATTAAATTGGTATCAAATTGCTGTAATTGTACAATACTCCTGGGGGAAAAAAATATCGTCCTCTTATTTACATTTCAGATTAAGCATTCTTAAACATTTCCATTTGTATACTGCAGGGTTGATTTTTATGTGCAAGTATTTTCATACCCATTGTGGCACAATCCCACTACCTTTCCATGGCAGTGGGATTGTGTATTCTTGAGAGGCAAGAGGCTATGCTGAAGGCAGTAGAGTTGCTGGTAAGGTGTCCTATGTTAGACAGGCTTTTGCTGAGGGGCTAGACTAAATGTGCCAAACAGCTACTGGGCAGCAGATGTAGTAGGGGGTGACACTGGCGGAGAAGCCCTCAGAGTCCATGGCAGTGGCGCCATAGCTAATGCACAGAAGAAGGAAATGCTAAACCACTCTGTGCACAAGTATAGTGAACCAACTGTTCTCCTCTTTTTTAAAAAACTGCAATTAAGGCAAGTCTCAATTAATCATAGCCTTTCATTGATGAAAGCTTGTTAGCCCTGCTCAAGAAAGCCAAGATGGAACGCAGCCCGGAGAATGTCAGGGCTGGCCATTGATTGAAGATGATGCAACGTGGAATGAACATGGCCGTATGTTAATCAAGGTTTCAAACACGCTGCTTGACACTCCCGTCCACTGCCTGTTATTTATTTGTGGAAATGGCAAGAAGATAAATAAGAATCCATCTCTGTGGCTGAATGGCACCTATGTGTAAGTTGGTAAAGGAAGGACAACTGATTTCTCTGTTTCCTGAAAATCTTTTTTCCCCTTATGAAAATACATTGCACAGTTTTGGGGGGAAAAAAACACATGTTTTTAAAGCACACAAACACAAGTATGCAAAAGTATTTTGGGCTACAGATTATCCATCATTCACATACATTTTTTTGCAAGTGTCACATAAGAGAAAAGACTTAAGAGCTCTGGAATTTGTGAGAATTTTTCAATGTTCCAATTAATCCTCTGTCATCTCACCTTTTCACCTACTTTTAAACTGTTCCAGTTTCTCTCTCCTGCTCTCACTTTCCCCCTTTGTCCTCAGCTTGCTTCAATGGCTGCAAACAGAGTTCAAAGTGCGAAAGGTTTTTGCGCTCAGTAAACTCAGCTGGGGAAAGAGAAGAGAGGGGGCAGAATTCTGCCCTTCCCAGTAGGCTCAGGCAAAAGCAAACTGCCGCAGCCTCTCCTAGCTTATGTCTTCTTCCTCGTTAATAATGGCCACATGTTACTTGGCCTCACATGTCCTAGTTTTTATCCACGAAGAACATGGGCTGCTTTTATAGCCTCGGGCTTTAGGCCCCAGGAGTCCTTTTTCCAACTAGAAGTGACCTGGGAATTTACCTTCCCGTAAATGGTTTCTGAGCCTTCTATCAGAAATTGTTCCAGAAATAATAAAATTATAATTATAATAATAATAGAAAGAATTATCAATATGCAAGTAAAATCAAAGCAAGAAGGACTGGAAAATCTTGATACTTCCCGGGACCTTTTCTCCTTCCCAGATAAGCCCAAAGAGCGGGTGTGTTCGCTTGCTGTAGAATTTATCTTACTTTCTTAAATTTGTAATCCTGCTTTTCCTTCAGTGCATTCAAAGTAGTGTCCATGGCTCAGCTCCACTCTGTCCTCCCAACAACAATCCTCTGAGGTAGGTCCTTGGCCCAAGGTTGTCTGGTAAGTTAATGTAGGTTGGATTTTCCAAGTCCCAACCCAGTGCTCTAACCGCTACACTACATTGGCTCTTGGGCACATACATATGAAACACTGCAACCTTGTGTTGCTGTCCCGCTTGTCTTCAGTCTGCTTTGCTAATTGGTTCCACTGGGCTCTCCAGAAAGGGGAGGAGACCCTCTACCCACTTTCCCTGTGCCATGCCTTTCCTCTGTTGAATTAGCTGTCTGGAGTTATTTCAAATGCAACAAGGGAAAGACACCGTGGTCCTTCCCCTACCCATATTGCCAGGAAAGGGGTGGTCAGTGGTTTCCCATAAATTCCAGGGGCTGGATAGCTTCCAGAAAACACAGGAGGTCTCCCTTTCATCTGGGTGCAGTGTCTGGCCAGCCAGCTATGACCTGTGGTGGACAAGATGTCTGCTGTCTCCAAATATTGTGAAATATCATTTGTGTCATTCGCCTATGCTCGCTTACCTAAGGGATCTAAAAGCAAGAGTTGTTTGCCTGTTTCATATTGGGGGCCTTAATTTGCATCTCTTTCCCCCTGGGCCATCTGCAAATACCAGCAGATCATTAACGTCTAAAAATATTCTCTGGTTTGTGGATGCCGATCCAAACTAAACTTGTGGCTAATATGAGAGAGGTAAGTAAGAGAAAGAGTTTGTGTGTCAAGGCTTTCAGACAGATGAAGCTCTTTTAACCCCTGTTTTCTGCTCCTGTTTTAACCAGAAGGTAGCATCCCCTCCACATCAGTTTACGAGAAGTGAACACAAAATATCCAGGCCTGTGGGCAATCAGATTTTTTTAAAAAAATTATATATTATAGATGTCCAAGGACTGTTGCACAATGTGTTTAAAAGGAAATCTAATTTAATTTTGGCCACAGTCCTCTGCACATTTAGTTGGGTGTATGCCCCATTGAGCACAGTGAGACTTACATCTGAGTCAACATGCATAGGAAAGGCCAGATAGATCCTGGATTTGCGAGTATGACTGGACTGGAAACAGCTGGACTGGGTGTTGCGCTAGACCTATAAAAGAGTCAGAGCTCTGGTCCACAAATCAGCATAAAATTTGCAGGTGCTGATTTACTAATTTAGAAATAATTCCTCAAATGGTGAAGGGTCTGGAAACCATGCCCTAGGAGACCACCTTAGGGAGACCCAGAAGTGGCAGCTAAATATGCCAATGTGATCGATTCTAGGCTGCATCAATAGGAGTCAGGAGAAGTGAAAGTACCACTCTATTCTGCTTTGGTCAGACCCCCACCTGGAATACTGCATCCAGTTCTGGGCACCACAGTCCAGGAAGGATATGGACAAGCTGGAATGTGTCCAGAGGACGGTGACCAAAATGGTAGAAGGCCTGGACACCATGAAGTCCTATGAGGAGCAGCTAAGGGGACTGGAGAGCTTTAGCTGGGAGGAGAGATGATTTAGAGGCAACATGATAACCATGTTTAAATATTTGAAGGGATGTCATATGGGAGATGAAGCAAGCCTGTCTTCTGCTGCTTCAGAGACTGAGGCCATTTCCGCACTAGACTGTTACAGCGCTATGATTCCACTTGCAACATCCTATGAAATCCTGGGGTTTGCAGTTTCCGGCCCCTCCCGAAACTGCAAACCCCAGGATTCCATAGGATGTTGCAAGTGGAATCTCGCCTATAACAGTCTAGTGCGGAAATGGCCTAGGACATTATAGAGAAATGGCTTCAAACTTCAGGAAAAGAGATTCTGTCTAAACATTAGGAAGAACTTCCTGATGGTAAGAGCAGTTTGACAGTGGGATATGCTGCTTCAATGCAGTGTGATGGAGTCTCCTCCTCTGGAGGTTTTTAAACAGTCTGGATGGCCATCTCTCGGGAATGCTTGGATGGTGTCTTCCTGCATGACAGAAGGGGGTTGGATTGGATAGCCCCTGTGGTCTCTTCCAACTCTAAGGTGCTACGATTCCAGAAGAATTCAGAATAAACCTCCCCCCGCTCCTTTTTTTTTTTTTTTGCTCAGAAAGACTGGGAAAAATTGGATTTTTTTTTTTTTTTTTTTGCTGTTTGCACGATGAATAAAATATTAAAGTATTCAAGAGAGTATCTCACACCATTGCAATTCCTGATGTTGGTCTCTTTTTCTCAGTTCCTTTATGGGAATGAATACTTTGGCCATTTCCACACTACAGTGTCATAGTGCTATTATTCCATTTTCAACATCCTGTGGAATTCTGGGGTTTGTAGTTTACTGAGGCCCTCTAAGTATCCCTCCTTAAAACGCAAACCCCAGGATTCCATAGGATGTTGAAAGTGGAATAATAGCACTATAACAGCCTAGTGAGGAAAGGCCTTTTGTGTCTCCTTGACGCTACAGAGACCCAAAAGAGACAAAAGTAGTTTCATTGTTTTAAGGATATTGGTTGTCTGGCTGTCTGTGCATTTATTTGTTTCTCCCTTCTCCTTTGCAAAAACAAAGGGGTTACTTATTATTGTGATATTTCTTAGAGTTCAGGATCTCATAACAATAACATTTTAAAAAAGTGAATTCAATTTGTAATTATTTTCTGAATAAGTTGTACCTTTAATATATCAAGCACAATTCTTTTATGCAGAGCAGTTCTGTGTAATGCATTTTATGTTCCTAAAGTAACTAAGTGACCTCAGTCTGTAAAAGGTCCTCATATTGCATTTTAATTTTTTTTCCTGAAAATGTCTACCCCCCCTCCCAAAAACAGGAAGAAACCCTCTTTCCCCACCATAGCTTCAAAATTTCCAGAAATGTTACATATGCAGTGGTGCTAGAGAGACACTAGGGTGTAGTGGTTTGAGTCTTGAACTTGGACTCTGGGAAACCACAGTTTGAATCCCTGCTCAGCCATAGAAACTCGCCTTGGGCAAGTCACATACTCTCAGCCTCAGAGGAAGGCAAAGGCAAGCCTCTCTGAACAAATCTTGCCAGGGAAACCCTAGATGAGGGTTTCTGGGGCTGGAGTCGACTTGAAGGCATGCACCAACAGCAAGTTTTGCTTGGCTTCTGCTAAAATTAATGCATTTTAAGTGATGACTAATGTTTCACGTTGATTTCAGTGGTACCAAACTGCAGCTAAGGTGAGGTGGATCCTACTTGAAGTATCTACAAGTTTTCGCATGCCACCGAGCCCCAAATTCTATTAAAACCAGTCATGGTTGCTGCTGCACTTACGGTAAGTATTTTCTGCCATGGAATCAGTGTATACTTGTGTGTTTAATCCACCCAATGCTCTCTTGGAGACTGTTGTGTTTTTAAAATGCTTTTTAAATATGTGAAGCCATTCTCTCATCTTAATTGGCTCCATGCTCAGGTAGTTTATCTTCAGATGTGGCTCAAGCCCACGCCGTGTCTCCGTGTGCAATTAATTCCAAGCTCTGTCTGCAGTCTCTCCACCGCCCAGTCTGCCTTGAGCGATGCTTTGTACTTTAGAACATGTGTTGTTTCCTGGAGGTTTTGGCCTTCAGCCCATCACCTATTAGTTTCCACCTGATTGGCAATATATTCCTCTCTGGAATTCATCTGGAGAGAGCTCTCGGTCTTGTTCGGGCTCTTGCAGCACTCTTTCGTGGTGCCACCGATATCATGTTCCCCTTCATTGTTTGTGGCCCAAGAGCATGGGATGTTTCCAGAGATGGGAAAAGTTCCATTTTGGGACTTCAGCTCCCAGTATCTCACCAGGTCTTTGGGTGTGGGATGTCTGGAAGGAACTCTCAAAGCCAGAGAGATCTGGACCAAGCCAGGGCTATGACACTCAGGTCTGCTTTAAATTCTACCTTCCCAGAGAAGCAGCATCCTTCTATATTTTTGTCCCCCACTGGCTTCCTCTCCCAGTTTATCTCCCTCTACTGCCCTCCCTAAGTCCACACCCTTGCAGATATAGGGCAAATCATGGATTAGCTTATTGAAATGACTGGGTCACTGGTGATAGCGTGTTCACCCAATCCAGAGCAAAGAGGCACTTTGTGGAGAAGGCTTTTTATAAAAATACTAGCATATTTAACCGGTGTTGCCCAGGATTTTATTTTCTTATAGGTATTACTTGTTAGAAATATCTTAGGAATTACCTTACCTTACCTTACCTTGGGAATTAGATGTGGTTGAAATACACAGATTTGTGATCCTGTGTTTCTAATTCCCCAATCTGTCTTGTCCAGTACCTGTAACTTTCCCCCATATTCCCCAATCCAATCTGTATTCAGAGTTATTAACATACAGAGGTTGGGTTGCTGAGGGAATACACTGCCCTCCTCCTTGCTGCTAGGCCTCATCTCCAATGCAATTGGCTTGAGCTCTCTGGCTGAGAATTCTAAGGGCCCCTCCATGAATTTCCAATCCCAGGATTCCATAGAATCTTCACAGCCGGCCAATCCAATGAGGTCTTCTCACCTCACACAGCCAATCATATGAGATCTTCACCTGCCTGATGCAGACAAACAGACAAGATCACTCACAGACTTTGACTTTTATATAGTAGATAACAAAATCTTTATTGAACACACTGACAAGGGAAAAGGTAGTTCACAAATTAAAGATTAGCAAACAGCACAACACCTATATGTTTAAACCACCAAACACACTCTTTCCTCTCTCACACACACACTCTCTCAAAACTCTGTTCCAGTTAAATTTCTATTAGACTCAACCCCCCCATCTAGCTCCTCCCTCTGGCTACCCTGGGTTCCATATTCAACAGCCAATCAATTTAAATCCTCCGAATTACTGGGGTGGCTCTGTTTCTAAGCCCCCCTCCAAGATTCATCACAGGAACTCCTGTGAAGCTGAGAGAGTGTGACTTGATCAAGGTCACCAAGTGGGTTTTTGTGGCCAAATGGAGATTCAGACTCTGGCCTCTTGTTAGTCCTAGTCTGGTGCTGCTCAAACCACTACATCTCACTGGCTCTCTCATGTTGTGATCTACTTTACTGAAATTAGTAAGGGCTGTCTTAATACAGACGACCCAGACAATCGGCTGTTGAGGTTGGAGGAGGACAGTGGCATCGAAAAGGAGAGACGAATTATGGTAAATCTACAAAATCCTTTAAAAGCTAGAGCCAAGAGAAAGAGATGCATTTATAACATTCCTGCCTAAAATAAATGACTCCCCGGAGCAGCATATTGCTGACACATCATTTGCTCACTGGATGTAATTTCATGCATTTCCTTTTGGAAAAGTGGCCCAAAAATGAATCAAGAAAAGACCTAGCTTGGCTTCTGTGCTGTGAGATCTGCAAATGGATCATTAAATTTCATGTACTGCGGATACAGTTCTTGGGGATTTTTTTTGGGGGGAAGGGGTCCAGAGCCTTTGAAGAGCCAGAGTTGGAACCCCTGAAGAGGCCAAACGTGGCCCGTGGACTGAACATTCCCCCCTACACCCCCGAGAAACAGGAAGAGCATATGGCTAACACTTGGCTGCTCATTTGCATCATATACAACACAATGATCCCACTTTTATTGTTGTGGCTGCATCTTGGGGACTCCTGAGGTCTGCAGTTTGGTGAAGCACTAGAGCTCTCTGGCAAAGCATTCTGACTACCCCTCCCTAAACTGAAAATCCCAAGGTTCTATAGAGCAGCCATGGCAAGTTGAAGTGGGATCATAGTGCTATAATTTTGTGTTGTGAAGGACTCCTGTGCCCTGAAACTCTATGGATAATCATCCAATAGAAAACTCTATGCAAATTCTTTTGTAAAGTATAATATACCTTTTTGAGTTATGATTCTCCAAATCCCCCAGTTAGAAAGGGGTCTTTTTTTTTTGGTATAGAAGTAAAAAAAAAAGTATATTTTCCCACCTCTGTGTCTTTGAGTGGGGATGTGAGATAAAAGCCCTGTAATAGATCTGGGAAGGGGAAAGATTTCTGCTAATGAAAGGCTCCCTTTCTGTAACCATGTTTTAGAAAGGTTTGGATGGTTCAAAGGAGAAAAAAGACCTGGAGTGATGCCTCACGTATTTACAGGAGCCAGGGGTAAGGAAAAGCTATCTCTCTTGTTTAAATGTAGGGTGGACCAATGGCGAGAGCAGCTCCAGCTCTGGTGAAAGCAGGCTAGGTAACCAATCCTAAATTTATTTATTGGGTTATTTTACTTCCTTACTGATTATGAACTTCTGTTACAAAAGAATTAGCCCGGTGGTTCTTAATTTGCTGCCGAGGACCTCCAAGACTTAAGATTTAAACATTTTAATCTGGATTTGAATATTTATATTTGGATTTAAATTTTCAAATATATATACTTATTAAAGACTTCTGGAGCCTAGGATTCAAATCCCTGCTCAGACAGTGGGTGACCTGGGGCAAGTCACATTCTCTCAGCCTCAGAGGAAGGCAAAGGCAAACCTCCTTTGAACAAATCTTGTCAGATTCGAAGTGACTTGAAGGTACACAACAGCAAAGTGGAGGCAGGCATATGCACACGCCCAAACTGCTCCCTTCTTTGCAAACAAGAGAACGGTTTTGGCACTGACACACACAAACCCTGCCGCTTGTGTCCCTGTTGATGCCACAGCTCTTGGGGTCCCCAGACCCCAGGTTAAGAACCACTCAATTGGCCAGTTCAGACCAGCAGAAGTATTGTAAGAAAGGGATTATGCTCAGAATGTGAAATGAAGATAAGCCTCAAGATATTTCCGTACTGCAGAACTCTGCACTGTGTTAATTTGTTCTGAAATAAATAATGCAGGAGATGGATGCGTACTGAGTCAGTGACTGCAACAGAGAAATCTTTGAATGTGGACATTAGAGCTCCAAGGTGGAAATCGGAGAGTCTCGGTGAGTACGTGCTGCCAGTTTGTGCGTCCCTGTTTTCTTGTCTGTAATCAGAAATGGCGTTGTCTACTAACAACTTTGCTCCTACAACTCTGGCTGCATTGTTCCAATGACAGCAACCATGGAATGTAGCGCAGCCACTGGACTCTTGTTTGGATTTGTACGAGTTGAACCTGCAACAAAATGTTGCAGAATCAGACGCTCTTCTTTCAAGGTCCTTGCCAGCCAGCCAATAATATTCTCTTTCAGGATATTCTATTCCATTCCTCCCCAGCCTGCTGTTACCACTTTTCCACAATCCAGAAACCATTATTCTATGGTCAGAGAACATAATTGTCTGCAGATGGCCCGTGGATCTATTCCCGCAGGGGTAGTAGATCCCATCTTGGGTTCACCACCATTTTTCCTGCATGTCATTCAAGTTATATGGAAACATTCCAGATGCTGGACCTTGTTCTTGACACAAATTCATCACTGGCAGAGCTCCAGTACAACTCAGAGAAGCTACAAGAAGAGCAGATGTAAAACCGAGAGCTGATTCACTGCTCCTATGGGAATCGATCTGCCAGTTATCCCTGAAGCTCAGTCTTCATCAGGCTGTTTTGAAAGCGCTCTCCACTAGGATTCTGTTTGTACTTCTGCAAACCTTGGGTTTTCCCTGAACCTGCTGATACCTGCCTTTGAAAACAGACAGCAGGAACAGAAAGAATATTTGGCAATATTTGAACAACAGATGAAAAATGGGTCTCCTGAGTGTCAGGAAATCCTGATGAGAAAAATACCAAAAGGCCAAAATCTCCATAGTTCAGTTACTCTTTGCAAAAACATACATGTTCATATTTTTTTTGTACAAAAAGTGTCATTTTCTGCACAGAAAACTACCCTTTTCTGTGTGCTGCTTACTGTGCAACAACCCCATGTGTGGTTTTTGTACTGAATAATTCTCAGCCTAAGAAGACTAGAGCCATTTCTGCACTAGACTGTTATAGTGCTATTATTCCACTTTCAACATCCTGTGGAATTCTGGGGTTTGTAGTTTCCTGAGGCCAAAGAGCTCTCTGGCTGAGCATTCTAAAGGCCCCTCCCTAAACTGCAAACCCCAGGATTCCATAGGATGTTGAAAGTGGAATAATAGCACTGTAACAGCATTTTGTGGAAATGGCCACGGTTCCTAAATCTGCACAGTTTTTGAGGACTTTCTCACAGCAAAGAGAAGGATCATCAGCTTATTCATTCTCAACTGCAAGAACAACATTTAGGGAGATTTGCATCTCTAAAGAAAGTTCTGTTGTAACTATCTAGGGATCTGTACTCAACAGAATGAGTTCACTGTAAGTATATAAGATGTTATCACTGGCTTTCAGTTCCTGGTCTTTAGTTCTAGAACAGGAGTGGGGAACCCAAGGCACTCCAAATATTGTTGGGTTTCAGCTCCTACAACTCCTAGCTAGTGTGCTAGTAGATGTGATTGAGCAACATCTGTTACTCCACTCCTGCAAGCAACCTCTTCTTTAAGGATAACCAGTGTGCCATTGGTTGGTGGATGATACTGATGGTTTGTGATGTCACGGCTGCTTAGAAACCATCTGTCTACACAAGGGTAGCATTGCTCTCCGCTCAAAGCAGCAAAGAAAGCCAAGACAGGAGGAAGCCTCTTAAGTCTGGCAGAATCAACCAGGCCAGTCAACTGGAAGAAGGACACTTTCCAGCTCTGGGCATCTCTATTGTTTCACTTTCAAACCCCAAAGATGTCTCAAGAAATCGATTGGTTGAACAGCCAAGCAGGTCTGTGCCGTGTAGACCTGTACAAACACGGTATCCCCAAAGACAAGAACTGTGAAGTGGTCTGCTTCATCGACGTCGCCAGTCTGAACCTGAAGGAGAAAGATGAGAACAAAGCCAAGAAGACTACAAGTCAATCCAGCATTGCTTCCGTTTCTTCCAACGACTTGGACCTGGCCTTGGAGAACTTGGAAGAGAAAGATGTCATCGTCATCAGGGACAACGAGCGGAACAACACGATCAACACGGTCTGCCTGTTCAAGCAAGGCTCCTCCGAAGAAGCCAACATTGTCAGCTGGCTTAACAATGACCTTCAGAAATACGCAGCTGGGTTTCAGCAGGCGCTGTCCAATTTCGATGCTTCGTATAAAGCCAAACCGCCATTCCGTTCAACAGTGGCAGAGAAGATCTCCCAGAACACTAATGTTCCTTTCCAGGGACCTGATGGAAACATGCTCTTGACGCCTGAGTTTGGGCGGGGTGGTTTAAGCTCCCCCTAAAGCTTAAACAAACTGATCATACTGAGAGGTCCTGACCTGGACTTTCTTATGGCAATTCTACCTCTGCCTACCATTTGTGATCTATTTATTTGACTGGACAAGATACAGAATGAGTTTCAGTTTCTGGGATTACATCCAGGAGCTGGAAATCCGTAAAATAAAAACATTGTTGACATCACCTTGCCATGGTTTTTCTTTTTGTGTATGTGTGTGGGGTGTGCTTATTTTTGTATTAGTGCTCGGAATTTAAAATGTCTCTGAGGAAATGGTGCTGGTCTTAAACCTTTTGTGGAATGATTTTCCCAAAGTTGGAACCCTTGGGAAACTGTAAGCCCGAACACATGTAAGGCACCACACTGGATGTCTGGGGTCTTGGACTATTCTTGATGCAAAAGCTGAGACATGATACCACAGTTATCATTGAAACACGTGGGATAATAAAAACTTGGTTCCTCTGAGAATGTGTAAACATGTAGTTTCCATTTCTACTGGCTGAACGGTTTCCCAGTCTGCATCTGGGATGAAGGAACTTGGCAGAATCCCGGTTGCAGCGCTTGCTTCTCAACAAACTCCTAATTTCTCAAATTCTTCTTTAAAAGTTAAATATTCAAATGTGAGTTTTCAAGTTGGAATTTGGATTCAGCATCCAACAAATTCTGGAACCAATTTGATGACAAAAATGTGCAGATTATGATAATGATGATGATGACAACTTTGGAGAACAACAACAAATTAATCACATAACACTGTTTTTTAAAAAAACGTAAAACCAATATATATGAAAAATAATAAATACGTACTTTAAAATTCATTGATTTAAAAACTGTTTGGGTAGTACTAATGGAAGCATTTACAATCAGCCCTCTACATTTGCTAGAGTTAGGGGTGCAGGACTACCTATAAAGTAGGAAAGCCACAAATATATAAAAAATGTGTGTTTGTGACTGTGGGAAGGGAGCCGAGGCACAGCGGGGAGAGTGGGCATCCAGGTTCCAAACTGGGTAAGGGAAAGGAAATTCCTTTCTCACCTATCTCCTTCCTTCCGTGTGAGAGGGTATTGGGAGAAGGTTTGTGCTGCTGAGAAGTTGGGCTCCAATCCGTCCTTTGTTACTCAAGGAGTGGCTAATGGAGGAGGAGGAGGAGGAGAACTGGGGCTGATGCACGGCCTGATCAGAGCCACTGAGAAGGAAGGTTGCCCTGGAAAAGAAGCTCTTGAGATGTGTGTTGGGGGATAGGGATTGGAGAAACTCACAAATAATCAAATCCACAAAAGTTAAACCTGCAAATGTGGAAGACCGTATTAACATTCTCTAGCAAATCAGTGAATCTTCTCATTTTTGTCAGAACTGGAAGCCAGTGCACAGAACCTTTGGAATATACGGTTCAGCAGCTTGGCTAGCTTCTTTAAGGTTTGGAAAAAATCCAGAGCAGATTCAGTACTCCACTGGCATGGAAGCCACCAGTTGTTGGGGAAATCAGCTGCAAAGTGTTGGTTGCTACTGCAGGTCTTGCATCAAATGTTGTCAGCCTTTTTTGTCACATGTCGGGTTGTGCCAAACTGAAGCAGCCATTGTCTGCCAGCTGTCAGATTTTATCACGTGCTGATGGATACCGCACGACAGCTGTCAAATAAAATCTGGTAGTGATGGCTCCACAGCAGAATCCTGTCAATTCTCCAGTGTTGTGAAATGTTAATTGGTGCTAATGAATCTTTGCACACCAAGTGTTGACAATGTGATAAATGCAGGTAATCCAGACAACAGCCGCTGTCAAAATTCACAAAGGAGGGTTTTGAGGGAATTTCACCATATGTGGTTAAAATATCTTTCGTTCTAACATAGCACCACTTGGTACTGAGTGAAAATTTCACTTGGTGCATGCTTTGTTCCAAAATTTCAAAAGCTTGCAAATTTCTTCATAAATGTGATAGGAAAAACTTGGGTCTAAATCTGATTGCCAATCCCATTTAGAAGAGACCCATTAAATCAATTGCTGAATGGTAAATCAACACTAAGGCCATTTCCACACTACACTGTTATAGTGCTATAGTTCCACTTGCAATATCCTATAGAATCTGAGTTTTGTAGTTTAGGGAGGGGCCTTTAGAATTCATTTATAATTCTCAGCATGTATCTACATGATGAAGTGGGCAGCAGTTTGTGGATACTTATGCCCAATAAAACTTGTGAGGTTTTAAGGGACCACCATAAGAAGATCTCTGTCTTACTGCAAAATTATGACACTTTGTTCCCTCTTTAACTGCCATATTTTTTTTTTAAAAAAAACTAAATACCAATGGAATACTTCCTTGTTTTCCAAAGCTTTTACAGTTTTGGTTTACTGTTGTTTTATTATCTTGTATATTTTGATGATATATAGTTGCTACTTTGCTTTACTTGCTTTGTATTTTTTTTCCTATTATATCTGGATAATCTGTTCTATAATTGTCTTGTGAAGAATGAGAAATGACAGATTCATTCAAGGAAAAACCATTTGAAGATTAATCTACAGTTTTAGAAAATGAAGTGTATTCAAAGTACTTGGGAGAAATAGATCACCAGGAACAGATGGTATACCAGTGGAGCTGCTGTAAGATACAGAGACAGAATATACTCAAGTTCCAAGTAAAATTGGTCAGCAAATATGGAAAACAAAAAAATGGCCCATGGATTGGAAACACTCAATGGACATTCCAGTCCCCAGGAAAGAGGACATCAAGGATTGTCGCAACTGCGGGATCGTTGTATTGATTCAAAATGCTCAAAATTTTACAACAAAGGCTTTTAGTTTATATAGAGTGAGAAATGTCAGCTGTTTAAGCTGGGTTAAGGAAAGCAAGAGGCACTAGGGATCATATTGCAAACATATGTTGAATAATGGAGCATGCCAAAGAATTGCAGAAGAAAATAGGTGTGCTTTAAAGATTATAGCAAAGTCTTTGATTGCATAGATCATGAAAAAGTATGGACTGGTTTTAAAGAAATGGGTGCACCACAGTGTTTAATTGTCCTGATGCATAACTTGTACATCAGGATGAAAAATGAAGAAATTGAATGGTTTCTTTAACTATTCTCATGATCTTCACTCAAAGTACAAATCCTAACATTTGGTGGGATGCAGCTATGGCAGTTAAAGTGATATCAAAAGTGCTTACCCATAGCCATTTCCGCACTGGACTGTTATAGCGCCATTGTTCCACTTTCAATATCCTATGGAATCCTGGGGTTTGCAGTTTTGGGAGGGTCCACAAACCCCAGGATTCCATAGGATGTTGAAAATGGAATAATGGTGCTATGTCTAGTGAGGAAATGGCCTATACTGTGTGAAAGGGGATTTTATTGGTTGTTTGAGTGGAAGGGAATGGAAGATGCTGTAAAGAATCTTCCACTAGGACAGTAATAAAGGTGTATGCTTGGAGGAGGAGGAAGAGAAGGAGATGGTAGTGGTAGTGATGATAGAGGAGGAATCCAATGGAACTTAATGAAGATTTGGCTCTTGTCTCAATCAAATCAATGAGAGTACTGTATGGGAACTTGCTCTGCTCCCAGCGGTTGGGATGGTGGTTTGTAATTTTGAAGTCTCTGTGTAAATTGGTTGATATTCATCAGCCTGGCCCAATGCCAGCACACCACCGTCATCCTTTGGATGTGCAAAGAAGGCTGTTGCTTCCTGCTTCCCAACTGAGCCTGTCCTGGCTTTTGTCTAAGTTGTGGGCTAAAAGGAGGGGCCCATGGGTGTGGATTTTTATCTGGATTGCTGCAAAGGAGAGGTGTTGGGTTAGACCCTGGAGTTCTCAGGAGGTGCTGTCAGTTGAATGCATGAGTGAACATGCTTAATCGTCTTAATTGTTTGGAGAGATCCTGAGATCTCTGTTTTTAAAGATCTTTTTCTCCCAGTAGGCTCTCTGAGACTGATGCTTTGCCTAGGTAGGCTAGCATAATAAGCGAACTACTCTGTAATTTTAATCAGGCACCAAGAAGAGAGCTGGCTCTTCCAGCTACGCCTCTCTCTTTCTCTCTCTCAAATTCAGGAGGTATTTTATTTGCACAAAGGGCTGGGCTTCAACACTGCCTGCAGAGCCTTTTAACAAGTCCCACAAGAGAGATAATTTTAATGGAGAAAAAGCCCCTGATAGCAATCCAACTTTTTTTCTTTTTTTCCAAAAGCACCCAGAAGGCTTCTGGACATACTTGCAGCTAGATGAAGAACAACAAAAATTACATGACATGACTGAAGGCATATGTTGATCCTGCTCTTTTTTGTTGTTGTTATTTTCACCTTTTGGAGTTACACTGGCAGGCAAAAAGGAACAGAAGATTGCTATCTTTTTTACCAACTTTGCGAGAGGTGAATTCCCCTCAGCCTCACCCTCCAGAACTAGGCTTGTGTATCAAACTGTTTCCCAGAACATCAAGAAACATCTAGCTTCTCTTCCAATCCTAGTCCATTTACAAAATGCCCCAAATACTGATAATATCCTTTGCAGCTCAAGGGGTTTGAAATGCTTTCTCACAAGGCACTAGAGAAGAAGTTCGGTGGCTGCTTTGTTACCCAGGGCACATTCATATTCCCCAAACAGTCCCTGAAATGCCCAAATGTTTTTCCTGCTAGGGGGAATTGAGTGTCAGTGCTGTTTCCAAAGCCATGGAGCAAGCATTCAATCTGCTTTTGAACCATTTGGGAACCTGCTCTGGCTGGTCGTTGTTGTTGTGTGCCTTCAAATTGTTTCCAACTTATGGTGAGCCTAAGGTACACCAATCATGGGATTTGCTTGGTTGAATTTCTTCAGCCAAGGTTTGGTCTTGCCTTCCTCTGAGGCTGAGAGAGTGAGACTCCTTAGGATTTTTATGGTGCAAGATTACTGAGTTTGGGCAGGATTTTAATAGTGCAAGATTGCTGTTTTTTGTGGGGGGGTTTTAAAACACAGAAAACAGCAATCTTGCACACACACAGAATATGTGGCTGCTTGGAAATAGAGGGGTTTTTTTGTGCAAACTCCCACAATTCTCATATAATCTGTGCAGAATGATGTCCTGAAAACACTTAAGGATGTGCAAAGACCAGGTAAGAATTGCTCAGAAATAAATTATTAGTCCTCATTGTAGGAACAAAATGATTGGATGTTAACATCTCTACCTCTAATATGGTTGTGGCCCCACTCACTTTTCCCTGGATTTTTTTTGCTCAGGGACTTCATATTAGTGGCCCCTGAAAACCTCCACTCCTTTGGCTCAAGGAAGCACAGTGCTCAACATATGTGAGATTCTGCTACTTCGGACACCATGTTGGAATGATTATGGCAACCCAACCCAGATGGACAGGCTTCATGGGTTTTCCTTTTTTTGACATTTGCTGCCTTTGGGCAAGATACAGGAAGATTTTTTTTTCCTCCACTATAATATATATATATATGTATATCTACATACACTTGGTGCCTCCAAGTCTATGCTTTGATTTCCGCATAACACAGAAGACAAAATAGCATAATGGAGAGGATGCTATTGGCAACGGCAGCTGAATTATTAAGGAGACACAAGAACCTCAGCTACAGTTACAGGAATCTGCAGACGAGCTTGCTGTAAAGAGAGTTTGTTTTTGTTTTTTTTATGGGCGCTCTTTCTCCTTTACATTTGTCTGACTTTCTGCTCCAAATATCATTGCAAGATTTATTTCCATGCACTCCCCGTTGTTCTCCTCTGCATAATATCTCCCACTGCTCCTGTTATTCAACAGAGTGGAAAGGATGGCTCCACATTTCTTTGAACTGGAGCATGATGCAATGTGTCACGGAGAAAGCCCACCACAACCCAGAGGAAATGAAGTCTAGCTATGCAAGATGAGATGGGGAATGGGTGGGAATTTGGTTTCGGTTTGTTTTTGATATTTGTCAAAATTTTTTCTTTCATGGTCAGGAGGAAAAGTACATCAAGGTCTGAAATCTGTTGGTGTGTAGTTGTTGTTTGTTGTGTACCTTCAGTCGTTTCAGACTTATAGTGACCCTTAGGAGTTTTCTGGGGTTGAGAGTGTGTGATGTGCCCAAAGTCATCCATTGGGTGTCCCAAGAGAATACTGTACCAAGCTGCTGCTGTCCTGAGGTGGAGACTGATATGCATCTCTTTCTCTTTGCTTGGAGCTGAGCCCATCCAAACTGGAGAATTTGCACCCTTGTCTTCTGCTGGGGGATGACCTACGGAAGCTCGAGTCATCAGGCCAGGCCCTGAGATCTGGCAACTGTAGCCAGGCCTATATTTCCAGGTTAAACTTGGGGGGCTTGACTCTGGAGAAATGCTGTGAATGCCAGGCTTTGTTTCAGAGTGGAAGTTAACCGGTTGTAGACGCTTTAAAGGAGGGGAAAGAAAAAAGAAAAAAAGAAAACCCCCTTCTGCTATAAATCAATCGGGTACCGCTGCGGCTTTGCCCACCAGACGCTGCTTTGGGGAGATGACATGACTCAAAACCTTGCGCTCCTGTGGGATTTTTCTTGTAAATGTTTCCCTGCTGATTTTTCTTTAAAAAGCTTCAAGACAGAAGCTTTGTTGTCATCAGTTGGAAACCCGCAGGGATTTGGACTCCCTTTCAGGTGCCAGAAAGACAGAAGAAGCGATGATGACTCAAGGGTTTTCTGTGGCTGGGGGAGTCGACTCCAGTTTAAATGCCCCCTACGTCTGGGTTCGGGCAACAAAAAGTTCTCTCATCAGCCTTTGGCTGTGTCTCCATCCATGGAGCAGCAAAGGAGATGTGCGAGGGAGACAAAGAATGGTTTCAATTAGCTTCAGAGAACTGGAGGAAGAGGGAATAAAAAAGGAGTGAGGGGGAGTTCTGTCTTTTCCAGCAGTACAAGGGGATGCTCTCAAGGAAGGGTGGGCAACTGTCAGGGATGAGAGGGCTGAATTGGATTCCAGGGGACCTTGGAGGGTCACACCTCCCGAACTGGCCCCCTTCATATCCCCTGGAGCAGTGGTTCTCAACCTGTGGGTCCCCAGATGTTTTTGGACTTCAGCTCCCAGAAGCCCTGAGCATTGACCATAGTGGCTGGGGCTTCTGGGAGCTGAAGTCCACGAACATCTGGGGACCCACAGGTTGAGAACCACTGCCCTAGAGTCCCCTCAAGGATCTGGAGGCAATTTCTGTACATTTTTGGCCCTCTCTGGACTGCATCAATAGGAGTATAGTGTCTAGGTCAAGGAAAATGATGCTATATACTGCTCGATTCTGCTTTGGTCAGACCTCACCTGGAATACTATGTCCAGTTTTGGGCACCACAGTTTAGGAAGGATATTGATAAGCTGGAATATGTCCAGAGAAGGGCAACCAAAATGGTAGAAGGTCAAGAACCCATAAAACCCTATGAGCAGCAGCTTAGGGAGCTGGGGATGTTTAGCCTGCAGAAGAGAAGGTTAAGAGGAGACATGATAGCTGTGTTAAATTATAGGAAGACATGTCAGCTGGAGGATGGAGCAAGCCTTTTTCTGTTGCTCCAGAGACTAGGACATGGAACAATGACTTCAAACTTCAGAAAAAGGGATTCCATCTAAACATTAGGAAGAACTTCTTGGTGGTAAGAGCAGTGCAACAGTGGAATACGCTGCTGCCTGGGAATGTAGTGGAGTCTCCTTTGGACGCTTTTAAACAGAAGCTTTGATGGTTTGTTCCTGGATGGCAGAAAGGGGTTGGACTCAATGGGGTCTCTTCCAGCTCTATGATTCTATGATTTTAGGACCAGGAGAGACCCTGCCAACATACTCTCCAACATCTCACAGATGAAGATGGGACAAGTGTTGACCAAATAACATAATAGTGTGGTCAAGATGGCTTGCTTGTTTTTCCTCATTAATAATTTTTGCTGTCTGGATCACCCTCTGATGTTGTTTGGCCACATGTGTCCTGGTTTTCATCTGTGAAATATTGGCTGGTAGGAACTGGAAAACCAACTCTGGGTACGTCTGGGCTACGAAAGCTCTATGTAATTAGTAGGGTTGCCAGATGACTTGAAGACACATCCGCCCACATGTAGAAGATGCAGTGATCTTTTTTTCTGCTACTACAGAGACACAAACCAATAGAATCATATTACATGAAAAGAGATTCCACATAAACATTAGAAAGAACTAATTGGCAGTAAGAGCTGTTTGACAGTAGAACGGGCTCCCTCAGAGTGTGGTGATCTCCCCACCTTTGGAGGTCTTAGTTGGACGTCCATCTTTTGGAAGTGCTTTTGCTGAGTATTCTTGTGGGGTAAGGTTTGGACTAGATGGCTTTTGAGATCCATCCAACTCTATGGTTCTATGACTCTGAAGCCTTGGACCAAGGTCCATGTTTCGGTATGGGGCCCTCTCTTAATTCTTGGAGCTTCCTGGTCTTGCTGATGTCAGAGCCTGCTATAGAGTTTGACAAAGGGATGATATTTCTTGGGAGACCTTCCATTGCATATTCCTGCATATTCATTAGACTTGATGGCCCTTGATACCACTTCTCCACTTCACTGATTCATATGGACTGTAGCAATCCTCTCCCACTTATTTACACTACTTGACACAGACATCCTTTGCTTTGCTCATCCTTTGAAAACGCACACACAATATTATCTCTGTTTTCAGAACTTTGGCAACGCCTCTTGCTTCCAACTGTAACTAGGTACCTTTCGTCAGAGGGTTGTTTGCTGACAGGTTCCACATTGTTGACCTAATCAAGTTTATTCTGTGGGTGTGGTTGATTCTCTTCTGCTCAGACCTGGAAGTCACCCTACTCCCAGTGAATACTAGCAGATGACAGCAGGGGTCAGCCTAGGACAATGAAGAGTTAGGGGGCTTCATTGGACCCCAGAGAGTCAGTACCTCATTTCCTCTTAATTATATTTTTTGCCCTGAAATCCCCCCATTCCCCTCCTTCACCAATGTTTTGGCTCTCTGTGGAAGCTCTAGTATACTTTCTGCTGGGGAAAAAAAGGTTCTAAAATGGACCAGAGAAATACCTTTGCCAACTCCCAGACTCTTGAATTCCCACTCATGGACTCTAGTAAACCTTGTTTTCAGCCCGTTTTCCCTCTTAAATCAAGCTCAGTCCCTGATTTCATTTGCAAATATTCCATTAACAGGTGCCAAATCTAAAGAAATTTACTATATGGTTTGTTTTCTATTGTGCAGGTAAGTCGGCAGAGGAGAGGTCCTTTCAATGTTAATTGTTTATTGTATGTGTAGATTTCCTTGGCCCAAGGTTGGTCTTAAAAGTGTATCTGTCAATAGATGAGTCTAAATTGGAAGGATTAAATGTTGTTAAGCGAATGCTTGTTATAGTAATTATTTCGCATTAGTGCAATGTTACTGTTAGTTCAATTTGTATTATGTGGCTGTTCGTTATGTGGATTCTTGTGTTTATTTTTGTGCCATATTTTTCCCTTTTTTCTCTGTTTGTTTTAATAAAAATCATTTATAAATATATAAATAAAATGGACCAGAGAAAGAGAGGCTATGACAACTGGAAGCAGGAGCCCTGTTGCAATTCCTCATTGCAGCCTTACTCGCTGGTGGGAGGGGGCTGCAAACGTCATCCCCCTTGCATCCTGATTGCCAGGGGAACAGACCTCCATCGCTTGATGCAGCTGCCGGGTGCTAAGGTGGGTTTGGAGGGTCAGGAGATGTTATTTAGTTATACATTTCTAGCTAAGTAGCCAGTGTAGGATCTTGTTACTCCAAAAGGTGGGTGACTCAGAAGCCCACCCGTGGTGCCAACACCTCAATGGAAGGGTAAGGAATTACAGCTCAAAAAGGGTGGTCTGTGGGAGAGGGGTAATCTTACAGGAACTTTCAACTTTTGTATGCAGGTACTAATGCAGGGACACCACTTGGAGATTAAAAGGATGTTTTATTAGGGAAAATCACAAACACAGGCAAGATTCAAGCAGTCTCGCAACCATACAAGGCTAACCAAAGGAAAGGAAGGAAAATTGGATAGTGTGGAGTTGGGATGAAGTGATATTTATCTATCCCGAAGAGAAGAGATGAAGCAGAGTGATGGCTTATGTCCAGTGTACTGCGTCCAAGGTACTACGAGTTGTCTGGCTCAGAGCCAGGGATTAAGTACCCCTTTTCTGCCCTGAAGGGGGACGTGTTAATGGCTCTCTGGCAGAGCAAACAGTGGGGTCCGGAATGGTCTTAGCATTAGGTGACAAAGCATTGATGGGAATCATGATAGCTTCTTAATGTCTAGGCAGATGTGGAAACAAAGGAGAATTTTAGCAGGAAGAGGGAACAGGCTGATGACCATCAGTTGCTCTATTGAGACAATTTCCTGAGCTATAGTGCTTGAAGGTTGAGTCGCTGAGGGGATTACTGCAAGCTCATCAGCACCGGAGTGTCCTAACTGATCCCTTGAATTTAAGACTTGGCCATGCTGTGAGGTCCCATCTGACCTACTTTTGCAGGTGTGCCACCAGTCCTCTTTGCTAGCATGGCTTTTCAGCCATAACAGTGTATGATTTCTATTTTGTGCCGATTAAAATAATGTTCATTACCAATCCTATCATGGAGTGGGAGTGTACGGCACGGTAACAAAATTGGTGAGGTTGTGTGCGTATGTGAAAAACCTGTGTTTTTCTCCACGGAATAATTCTTCCATAACACTTTGGAACATTCAAATACAAGGAGCAAATTACACAAAAATTGTTGGTACTCTGATTCCTCCTAAATTCAAGAAACATGCTTTTCAACCTGGGAATGAATAATTACACGTATTCATTCCCCACCTGTTCCCAGCAACAACGGCAACATATTAATTTTCCCCTTTCCAATAAACATTAATCTCTTCTTTTTTAAATCTAATGTTCCAAGATCCGGACAAAGTTGTATATAGTGGGGTCTGATGTGATGTGTTTTAAAACAATACCATAATTTCTGTTGAAAAACTTGGCCACTGACCAAATCAGGTTAGATTAGTCAGAGAAATCCTTTCAAGGTTTCAGTAACCTCTATTAACTCCCAGGGGTTCATCAATATTCTGTGCAATTTATATTAGCAAAGAAAGGCCCAGTTTATAACATAAATGTGCTCTCAGAAACTTTATGGAATATTATTCCAAGGTGACATTAAAAGTGTGAATCTAAAATCATAACCCTTTAAAGTTCAGCAACAGTAATCAAAGGCATTTTCCTGAGAAACTAAAAATGGGTGTTGATGAACGCCAGTTAAATGTACTCTCTCACAACCATTTATAAATCCAGCTGGGCCTGGAGATGGATATTCAAGTGATGGGTTGAGTCCTTGCTGAATTGCATTACAGTCTTTTAATGTTACGGAAACCTTTTAATGTTGTGGGAACCTTTTATTTTGCAGGGTGAGCAAGCATAGGAGAGCAGCATCCTTTCAAAGACTTAAATAGGTCTGGGCATGGACTGGAGCGGTTCAAAAGATCTGTGTGTACACTGAGGTATCACCACACCTGTGAAATAGGCAAGACTGAGAGATACCGTGAGGCTCAAGGTCACCAAGTGAGCTGAGTTTATATTAGGGGAGCCACTACGGTCAAATGAAGCTGGCCGAGGTCCTAGAGCAGTTCCAGAAGGTCACACTCTGTCCCAGGACCCAGACAGGATCCTTCCCAACAGCGACAACAGCGGGGCAGGAACGGAACGATACTTACTGCAACCAGCAAAAAGTGAGAACCCAGGAGCCTCGGATCATTTGTATAGTAAGGGCACATCAGTTAGGCAAACAGCTGGGGCAGGCTGCCAGCCTATATAAACAGAGAAAGGGATGAGAAGAAGCCGTTGCAGACAACTGATCTTACCGGTGAAAGCAGCACATCAAATAGTCTAGGCCCAAGCTGTGCATTTAATTATCATGAAATTATCATGCGATCCAGCATCACATCAGCTGAACATAAAACGTGGCTGCCTTTTGTCTACTTCCTGTCCTCCCCTGGCTGTTGAACAGCTGCATGAGTGGGGGGTCATAGCAGGTGGAGATGCTGAGTTCTGCTACTTGCTGTGACCTAAATGAATAAATAAATAACTATTAAAAATGAAAAAAAAATGCAGGCATATAAGCTGAAGGTACAAACACTGATTTCAGAGTCGACTGGACATTGCAAGTGACTTTTGTGGCTCAATACGGAGTTAGCCCTGCTTTTAACCGGTAGCGATTTTGCAAAGATGTCTTAAAACGAGAAAGAAAGAAAGAAAGAAAGAAAGAAAGAAAGAAAGAAAGAAAGAAAGACAGACAGAAAAAGACAGACTACCTTTTCTTGGGAAGAAAAAAATCAGATCAAATGTTTATAAGCATATGCTGGCCAAAAATACAATGCTCCCAACTGGAGCACACCTGTTGAATCAACCAATGAATGGTAAACCAGTACTTATGTAAATCCCTTTGACTGAATGGCTCTGCTGTCGTTGGGACTCCCAACTGAATTCAGGTTTTAGAGTGTTTTGTCTGAAGTGGAACATTTTTTAAAATAGTAAGGACTGAAGGACAGTGTTTTTCAGAGCATATGCAGAGTTTTTTTCCAGATTTAAAAGAGTGTCTAAATAGGACAGGTTTCCTCTGAGCATGTGTGTGCACCCAGCTCCCTTTCTTTCTGTCTTTTAAGAAGCACAGCCAGCAGAAATCACAACAAACAACTGAACACACAGTGTTCCACTTAAATATCCTCTTTCTTGGCAACTGTTCAAAGGGAAGAAATTCTGGTCAGGCCAGTCAACTCTGGCTGGGCAGCACCCCCACAAGCTTGAAGCTACTCGCAGAGAAGAGGGTGAAATATGAGAAAATTCTCTTTCAAAAAAACTGGGAAGAAAAAAAAAGGCTTCAGCTTCTGAAGCAAAGGACAATGAACAGTAGAAACAATCCACCAAAATCCCCAAGGAGTTAAATCCTTCCCTGTTTTTATCTGTCAGAACAACTACGTAAAGTCCATAATATAACTGTATCCAATGACACAGCAGTGACTATCCTTTAAATGCCACAGTCTAGACTGCAGATTATAATTTTAAAAGGTATTCAAGATTGTCCTGGTAAGATACCCTGAATGTATGGTCTTCTATTAGACATTTAATTAGCTCAAATGAACCTGTCTAAAGATGTATAAAAGACAAGTTTGCTTTTGGAAGCAAGATCCTATTTAATGTTGGCAAAGAGTAAAGTTCTGCTAGCTTACCAAACTACAAGGTATGGAAAGGTGTTTGTGTTGTTGTCATCTGCTGTAATGTTGGCCTGGACTTGTGGCGACCCTATGAATGAGAGAGACCTCCAAGAGACCCTATTGTTAACAACCTTGACTGAATAAATCCATCTGTAGTGAAGTCTTCCTCTTTTCCTCCAGCCTTCCATTTCACTGAACTTTATCATCTTTTCTAACGTTGTCTCATGATATGTCCAAAATAAGATAGCCTCATGGCTATTTCTGCATGAGACTGTTATAGTGCTATTATTCCACTTTCAAGATCCTATGGAATCCTGGGCTCTGCAGTTTGGGGAGGGGCCTCAAACCCCAGGGTTCCATAGGATGTTGAAAGTGGAATAATAGCACTATAACAGTCTCGTGCAGAAATGGCCATCGTCTTTCTAGTGGTCCGTGGTATTCTTAGAACTTTTTACCATTACCACATTTCAGATGAGTTGATTTTCTGCCTGTCAGCTTTCTTCACTTTCCAGTTTTCACGATCACACATCCCAAACAGATCCTTCACATTCAGTAAAAATCAAATTGAAAAAGTGGGGATGCGTCCCAGATTGCTCTCCAGTGAATTTTATGTCTGTCACAGATCCTATATTTGGAGTCAGGCATCCCAAATGTACCCTCCAATCTGGTCAAAATCCAACCAGCTCTTTTCCCAAGAGACAAACCAAAAGAAACTTAATTTTATTGAGATGGATGGACCGTGACAGTGGTGCCAACCCCATAGGCCAGGGAAAAAAGCCATCAGACAAGTGCATGTTTTTCTGCAGGAAGCCCCCGGACAAATTTGTGGTATTAGACACTGCAGCCCTTGCAAACTTCATTTTGTCTATGCTACAGTTTATGAAGTTCTGGGGAGAGGTTTTGATAAATGAATTACAAGGTAGACAAATGGCTTGAAGCAGTGAGGAGAAAGATGTGTGTCTGTTAAGGAGTTGTATGGGCTGTTGCTGTTGTTGTGTGCCTTCAAATCGTTTCTAACATATGGTGACCCTAAGGCAAACCTAACACAGGTTTTTCTGGGGCTGAGAGTGTGTAGCATGCCCAAGGTCTCCCAGTGGGTTTCCATGGCCAAGCAGGGAATCGAACTCTTGTCTCCAGGGTCGTAGTTCCATGCTCAAACCACTACACCTCTCTACGTGGGTTACAATATTTACAAGACTGTACATGTGTTGCAAACTTGTACATGTTTACTTGGAAGTGAGTTTCATTGAACTTAATGGGGCATATTCCTGAGCAGATATGTGTGCAATTGCACACATCCATACGCACACCGTTCCCCAACAAGGATGCGCTCCCTCTCTCACAGACAAATGCTCTCACGCTCACATAAACAAAAATCCCTGCATTTTCGTAAGACATGCACAGGCTGGTAGGAAAATCTTTGAACTGCTCTTTGTCTCCTGCTACTCTCCCCGGTTTCTCTTGTCCTCCTTCTTCAGTCAGTTTTTGCAAGAGGAAATAAAAAGCCTGCTCACCCCAAACCCACCTGATTCATTTTTAGACCCCTCTCCTTCCTCAAGACTGCCATCCACCCACTTTTTGAGTGATTGATGGGTTACCCAAGTGAAAACATCCAGTCATTTTAAAATGCTTCTGAGGGTGGGAGCTCAGGCAGCAACTCTGAATTTGGGATTCTGCCACAGCCGGCAGTACACCGGGGTCCCTGCAGGTTCCCAGGGACATTCCTGTGATTTTCAGGACACTTGGAGCGTATGAAGTCCTAAACTCTGAAAATTCTCCCTCATTGAGGGTCAACATTTCTCAGCCATCAAGATACCTGTCTTTAGAATATTTTTGAGTATTCTTTGCATTTCTGACCAGCCTGATTCTAATCTGGATGACAGAACACATCTCTTTTTTTAAAAGGATATTTTTATTTTTAAAAATGTTTTGGTATATTTAAAATATATTCCAGTATATATCAACATATATCAATTTCATCATTTTTAAACAAATGTTCCCATTTTTTAAAAAAAATACAATAAAATTCCCCTCTCCCAACCCCTGTCTATCATCCATTTCATCGCATTTTCACTTACAACAAATACCATTTATTCTTAAAAGTGGTTCTCGTTATGCTGATTTCACCAATTTTCCATTATTTAGTACATATAATACTAATATTTTATAGTGTTTGATACCATTTTTTTGAATATTTTTTAATATTCTTTCCATTTCTGGCAAGCCTGATTCTAATTTGGATGACAGAACACATAATTTTTGTTAAAACACACACACAAACACACACACACACACACAACAGGGTATTTTTAGAAGCTTGGATAAAAATATATATATATATATATAAAAATATTTTTAAAACTCTAAAAATATATATGTATATAAAAAAATGGAGTAGGGATTGAATGTTGAATTATGACTCTAGGAAGCCAGAGTTCGAATCCGCAGTTGACCGTAGAACTCTCACTCTCTCAGCCTCAGAGAAAGGCAATGGCAAAACTCCTCGGAACAAATCTTGCCAAGAAAACCCTGTGATAGATTCATCTTAGGATGACCACAAGTTGCAGATGCTTTTAAACCAGAACAAACAGTTTTGTCTCAAGTTATGGCCCTTGGGCTATGAAAAAATTTGAGACTCACTCCAACAGGTTAGAACCCTGATGAACCTGAATTTCCTTTTTTTTACCCTGTGTAAATTGGGCCAGAATCATGTGAGTGATCATGCCAATAGGAATAAGAACCGTTGTGAGAAAATGTGACTGAGGAGGACCGTGATGGCAAGAAAAAGGAAATGGTACCCAGATGGAAGGTACCGAAGCAGCGCACATGTGTTTCCAATAAGTGCACTTTTCATCACTCATGAAAATAAGCATGAAAAGAAGTAAACAATTTCCAGTCCAGGGCTGTACGCTGTATCTGATTGTAGGGCTGTCATGCTTCCACCCCACCCTGGTGCAGGAGGAATGAGTAGCTAAATAATTGGTTCCCATCTAAGCAAGACAGGAGTAATGTGACATGGGCTGGCAGAGCTCTTGACAGCTTCTCGGTGTGCCAGCGCCACACCCCATGATCCCAAAGGCAGCCGAGATGGGAGAAGAGAGACCTCAGAGCACAGTGGCTCATGCAGAAGTCTGCAAACATCAAGCCACCGAGCCCAGGGCAAAGGCCTGCCTTATAGATGTTTTGCATTACAGCGCCCACTGTCCCTCGTGGTGGCTTATCATTTGCAGGTAAGCATATAAAGCTTCATAAATTTCATTCTCAGAGACAAGAATAAATAAAGTTACTTCATGCCCTCCCGCTGTAAGAAAGTGCTTGAAAACTTGCATATTTCAATAACGATTTGCAGTTCAGGGTTCAGTCTGCAAACTTTTTTTTTTTAGCATGGAAAACTACATTTTCTATGCTAAATAGGTAATTTTTTTCTGCAAAAATCCCCCCCCCCCAGAAAGGGTCTTTTTTGGTGTGTGCATACTAAGTCCTGAACTGCTAAGATTCCCATGCATCCAGGATACTTTTAAAATTTTCTTTACATTTTTCTCATTACAGATATTTCTTGTTTTACAGATATATGGTAACATTCAGTCCCCCCATCCTCCTGTTCCTCCCTTCAAGTTAACAAGCCAAATATGTATCACTGTTTACCACTGTAAATCTAACTCATTTTCAAAGTACTGACAAATGTGTTGCATATTGTTCTTAATATTCAAAACATCCTTTTGCAGAGAAAACCTTTGGTCAAATGGTCAGTTAAATCCAGCGTTCGTACAAATGACACAAGTCATAAAGGGCTCCCTAATTTCTTCATATTTACCGTCTCTGAGTCCTCCTTTGTCCAATCTTTATAGGTTAGCATTTTTGATTGTGCTGTAGACCACACTATATTTATCCATCTGTCCAAGAATCTCCTTGTTAGAGTTGTCTGACACTTAAGGAGAAGTGTAAGATACTACACTTGGGCAGAAAAAAATGAAATGCACCAGTATAAGATGGGTAACACCTGGCTTGACCAAAGTACATGTGAAAAAGATTTAGGAGTCTTAGAAGACCATATACTGACTATGAGTCAGTAGTGCAGTGGTTCTCAACCTGTGGGTCCCCAGATGTTCGTGGACTTCAGCTCCCAGAAGCGCTGAGCATTGACCATAGTGGTTGGGGCTTCTGGGAGCTGAAGTCCACGAACATCTGGGGACCCACAGGTTGAGAACCACTGCAGTAGTGTGATGCAGCAACTGAAAAAGCCAGTGCAATTCTGGTTGCATCAATATGGAGTATAGCATCTAGGTCAAGAGAAGTGATGATACCGCTTAATTCTTCTGGACAACTGCTGTGTCCAGTTCTGGGCACCACAGTTCATGAAGGAAATGGACATGCTGGAACGTGTCTAGAGGAGGTCAACCAAAGTGGTAGAATATTAGTTTGTTTGAGGCCTCACAGCACAAGTAGTTTGGAGTTAGAAGGATGGCTTGTAAGGAGCCAGAATGGTATGGTGGTTTGAGTGATGAACTAGAGCTCTGGGAGAACAGGATTTGAATCCCCACTTGATCATGAAAGCTCACTGTATAACCATGGGCAAGTCACACTCTCTCTGCCTCTGACAGTGGAAAGCCTCCTCTTGATGAAATCTGACCAAGAAAACCCCATGATGACACATGGCAACAACAACTCCAGGTGTGCCCAGGAGACACAGGTCATTTCTGCGGAATTTTGGGGTTTGTAGTTTACTGAGGCCACCAACAAGCTCTCTGACTGAGAATTCTAAAGGCCTCTCCTAAACTGCAAACCCCAGGATCCCATAGGATGTTGAAAGTGGAGTAAAAGCACTATAATAATGTAGGACGGAAATGGCCACACTGCTTCAGTGCAACACTCAAAGGAAGAAACAATCATTACAGAGTAATTTATGCAAGTAGTAGTAACTTCAGTGGTCTTTCAAAAGTTAGTCTTTCTGATCACCACCGTCACAGTGCTTTGATGCCATAATCTTGTGGTCTGTTTGGACACAATGTGTGAAAAATGTTTCTTAAAGAGAGGAAAGCAAACAAGTTTATTATCTAACATGACAAGAGCGTGCTCTCTTAGAGAGCTTGCGGTAACATCCATTACGCTGGTGCGAAAGTATGCAGGGGGTTTGATCCCATTTCTGTTGCCACAAAGAGGTCCAGTAATGGGAAACAGTAGCTGCCTTTTCACAAAGCCATTATTTCCCAATAATCTTGAAATGTGCTGTAGTGAAGAAAGCGGCAGAATGCAATCCCAGCATGAGACTGCCGTCATTCTCCATGGAAGTCTGCATCATTTGCAATCCTGTTCAAGGAAAACTGGACGTGTCTAAATACTGAACCACTTACCACGGCTCAGCTTTTCTTCCCAGCAGAGAGAGCCGAAGCCTTTAATCTTGATACAAGGAGAGGTGAAAGTAGTTTTAAGTGGTTTTCTTTCTTTCTTTTTTTCTTTCTAATGCATGAATAAATTACAAGGACTTATCCTTTGGGGAAAGCATTTGCAAAGTGGAAAAGATTGTTTATTATGAGTCGAATGCAGCCGTTGTCAGAAATGCTAGCATGAGCCTAGCCAAATACTGGATCTCAGATATAATCGCGGCAACCCTCCCTTCCAGAGCACATCCAGATGTTCATCACTCTATATATTACTCTTGGAAACAGCAGTGCTTTCTTCAACAGCACATAATCCTTCTTAAAAGACAGTCTTTCCTGCAAAGCCAAGACTTAACCCCTTAGCCTACATTCCCCCAATAAAACAAAGACTGAGGCTAGAACCCCCTTGTTGGCTTTTGCCGGCATACCTGGGGATTACATCCGCATAACAAAATGAGGGAGAAGTGTAAGGTGTTACGCTTGGGCAGAAAAAATGAAATACACAGGTATAAGATGGGTGACAACTTGGCTTGACCACAGCGTGTGTGAAAAGGATGTAGGAGTCTTAGTAGACCACAAGCTGAACATGAGTCAGCAGGGTGATGTAGCAGCTAAGGAAGCCTGTTAACAGTACTTAACTAAGTAAGCTCTTCTGGTTTGACTGCCCCCCAACCAGATCCTATGTAGGTCATTCCTACGTGCGCTGATCTCTGACGGAATGGACTTCCTTTCCCCCACGTAGCTGATGCTTGGTAAAATGGGTTACCTAGATTTACTCATCCATAACTGTTCCATATTCACAACCAATATTTCTTCAGGATTGTGACACTGGCCATTTCTGCACTACACTCTTGTAGTGCTATTATTCCACTTTCAACCTCCTATGGAATCCCGGTGTTTGCAGCTTAGGGAGGGGCATTTGGACTTCTCAGCCAGGGAGCTCTTTGGCCTCATTAAGCTACAAATCCCAGAATTCCACAGGATGTGGAATCTTTTGAGTTGTGATGTTAAAGTGTAAGGGCCTGGAGGATCCTCACTGGAGGAGAGGAGCCACTCTCTAAGACTAAAACCCTTTCTGCTCTCTACTTTTTCCCAGTGGCATCTCGTGGGGATCCTAGCAGCAGCTCTACTGGGAGGAGAGCCCAATGGGAGCACTCCCCTCTGCACCAGATGCCTCTGTGACCCACTCTGTGATGGCCACACCTCTTCCTGCCGCAGTGCCATCGGGTACCTTCCCTGGCTTCTGGGGCAGGAAGCATGCCATTGCGTTCCCGGACCCTCCGCACACCAGCTAAGTGCAAGATGGTGGCGTGATTGCAGGTCAAACTCGGCAATGATTTACTCCATGATTGCGCTGCCTGCGGACGGCAGAAAGATGGGACCATGATGTCATTATGCAGAAACATCATTGCAGCCCTGTCCTTCTCCTGTCCCTGTGGGGGGACGGCAATATCCTGTGGAAAGGACCTCAGAGTAAGGCTCTAAGATCTGGCAATCTCGTTACCTAGTTTCGCCTTCGCTATTTCAGTGAGGCTTTCGCTGAATGTTAAGGCTGAAAGTTAAGCCCAATTATGTTTTGATGAGTTAGGAGGAAAATGTCGATTTCTACATATGAAAGCTTTCTTTAAACGTTATAATTTGCTTTGATTTATAGCTGGCCTACTCTCCTGCTAAAACCCCATGACTTGGGAGTTCTGGCTTTTCAAGTTTTGAAGATACATTTTGTTTGTTCAAAATGCCCACTTTGGATCTGACTTGGTGGAGATGGATTGCAGCCATCCCAGATGAAAAGGAAGCCTAGATTTAAACAGCTGCCCTTCTTGGAGGATTACGACATGCCATTCCTCTGAGAATTTCAGGCATTGCCATAAATCCCTCTTTCTTCATTTTTAGAGGCATCTCATAAACTTAGATAGGGTCAGGACCAAACATTCCCATTTGGAAAACTGCAACGCTGGCTAATTCCAGAATGGCCCCAATTTGGTTCTGCTTTGCTTTTTGCTATTTTTCTTCTTGCTAGTGCTAAAAAAGAAGAATCCTTTTGACATGATTTCCAAAACTTAATTCAGATTTAAATGAAGAAGCAGGAATAGGAAAGGGGGATTATTGCCCTTATCCTCATTTACATGTCCCCACAATTTAATTTGGGGTTTCTATGACACACAAAAAGGAAGCCAAAAGTATCTTTCACAGTTCACAATGACAGCACTCTACTACCATTTTAACTGCCATGGCTGAATCTTATGGAATCCTGCAATCTTTCGATTTCATATAGTGTTTAGAATTGCCTGCTAGAGAATTCTAGTGCCTCCCCAAACTACAAATCCCAAGATTCCATAGGATGGAGCTAGGAGCAAGGAATGCTAACGTCAAAGCACGATGCTTCCACCACTAAGATCAGTTGTCTGCAATGGCTTTTTCTCACCCCTTTCCCTAATCTGTTAAGATCATTCTGAATTCTGATCCTGTCCTCTGGGATGTTAGCAACTCCTAATTTGGCATCATCTGCAAATTTGATAAGCATGCCCTCTAGTCCCTCATCCAAATCATTTATAAAGATATTGAATAGCACTGTGCTCAGGACAGAACCCTGTGGCACCCTACTAGTCACTTCTCTCCAGGATGAAGAGGAGCCATTGGTGAGCACCCTTTGGGTTCGGTCGGTCAACCAATTACAAATCCACCTAACAGTAGCATTGTCTAGCCCAGATTTTAGCCCAGTTATTGCATAAGGAAATCCAATTGGTTCAATGGCCCTATTATTGTACAGTCTAACAATAGAATCGGGACTCTTTGTGAAATGGTTTCACCTGTGGAACTTTATGGCCATTGCACAATGGCCAAAAACGCACAGCTACATGTCTAAAGGCCAAGGGTAGGACACCCCCCAGGAATCTGGCTGTAATAAGTGACTAAAGGAGACCTGAGAATTTTGGTAACCATGTGGACTTGATGCCATATTTATGTTTTGTCCCATCTCTGGCCACACATATTTTAAAAATGCCTCCTCTGCCATGGTTCTTATGTTCCATTCTATAATACATGTAGGTCGTTCTTGGACCTGATGAAGAAGCAAGTAAGAGTCTCCAATGTATATATTTACAAAGAAAACATGCAGCTTGATGCCTTTGGCTCGCTTCCCTGCCTGCAAAACCTCAGCAGAAAGTCTGGTTTCTCCAGTGGGAGGTGTAAACAGATCTAGGTTAGTTTTTGAGCAACTCAGAATATGAGCCATCTGATGCCAATGAAATCTTACGAGAACCCTGGCCCTGGAACCCAGGAGCTGGAGAAACGCAATTGGTAATATTTGTCATCAGTAGGAAGTTTGCTTGGGATTTGCAACATTTAATGGGTTTCAAGTGTAGGTCCGGCCACCGTACAACCGCAGCGTTGGAGGAGATGAGAAGCTATTCAGGTCCTACTCTTCTCATCCAATGGTTTTCAGATGATGTTATGGGGAAATTTGGAACCCTTTGGAAAATTTTCATCCCTAAAAGCTTAGCATTCCGAAAAGACAGCTTTGAGAAGTTTTTGCACATTTTGGCATTCTCCATGTAGTTTTCGATGCCCAAACAAGGCACTAATTTTGCACTGATATAGTTTTGCACTAATAGTAATTTGCACCGATTTTGTGCTGATATCTTTTTGCACGAATAATAATTTGCACTAATAATAGTTTTTCACCAAATTATTGCACTGATTTCTTTTTAAAAATGGGGGCAGGTTGGAGAGCTTTGGATGATTGGTAGGGAGTTTTGAGAGGACACAAAAATAAGGTCCTGGGTTCACGTGTACTGCATGGTCCACACTTTGCCCACCCAATGTAGTCAAAGGAAAATTTTAGGTGGTCGCACCTGGACTGGTTAGTTCTGAGGAGGCCTCTGGCAAAATACAATCCCTTTGGCAGTACATCATTATAGCATCTCAGTACCACTGCCATGGCTCTGCCCTATGAAATTTTGGGATTTAGAATTCAGTATGGTATTTAGAATTCTATTCCAGAGAGCTCGAATGCAGTGATTCTCAAAGTTGCTCCTCCAGATGTTCCGGATTTCAGCTCCCACCAGTCCCTGCCACAATGATCAATGGTCAGGAATTCTGGGAGTTGAAGTCCCAAATTTCTGGAGGACCAAAGATTGAGAACAACCATTCTAGCACCTCACCAAGCTGCAAATCCCATCATTCTGTAGGAGGCAGCCAATGAAATGAAAGTGGAAGAGAAGGTCTATAATTGTGTAGTGAGAAAGAGCAACACATTGAATGGATTGTTAATTTATTTGCATCATTTTAGGAGGTGGTACGTATGACTTTCTCTCTCCCTATTTTATTGTCATGACAACCTTGTAAGGTAGGCCAGGCTGAGAGAGGTTGGCTGAACCAAAGAGGGCTCTCAATGAGGTGCAGTAATAATGGACTTGGCACCAATCAAACAAATCTAGTTATGTTGTTTTGGTCACTTGTAGACAAGGGGAAGAAGGCTAAATTTGTCCCCTCCCCCCATATTGCAGAAGCAGAGAGATTGAAGTTTTGAGATATATTCACAGTATACAGTTATAATATTGGATACTGTTTAAACTGCCACGGTTCCTTCCTATGGAATCCTGGGCTTTGTAGACTGGTGAAGCATCATTAGGTACAGGATAACTCCAGTCCCAGAAATTAGGCTTAGAAATTTGCAAAAGCTTTACTCAGAAACAGTGGAGTAACAACCTCACATTCTGACAATTGCCAGGACTAAAGACGTCTTGAAATACAGTGTCTTACAAGCAGCAACATTACAAATTTGTGTGTGCAAGTCCCCTATTCATCAGCTAATTAAAATCCCTCTTTTCTGAGGCTCACTTCCTGCCTGCCAGCAGCCTGACCTTGTTTCTGCCTTTGTTCTCTTTCTTACCAGTATTGGTTAAAGCAACGTTTCTTCATTTCCCAAAACACTGTTTTCCCATCATGCCCTTCCGGCCCCTGTGTTCCAAGTATTACATGATATCGAAGAGTGAAGCACAGCATGGCAAATAACATGGCGTTACATTGCATCACATGGCTTTACAAGACATCAAACATCAGAACTTTTCATGGCATTGCAATACATGGCGGGCAGAACAAAGCTGACTTGGCAAGCCTTTAGACTGTTCTGACAGAAAGCTCCACCGCTGTAGATTCTCAAACTGTTGTCTTCTAGGAGATTTAGCCTTCATCCCTCAGAACTTGCAACCAGCTTCGCCAATGGTCAGGGATTGTGGGGAGCTCTAGTCCAAAACACCTGGAAGATCAAAGTTTAAGAATCACTTCAATAGGTCATTCCAAGTATTTCACCAAACTACAAATCCCAGCATGCAATGACAGGGAACTATGGTAGTTAAAGTGGCATCAAAATACTGTGAATTGGAAGGAAATATCCTTTTCCCTTTGGAAAGGAGATCCAATGAATTAGCCAAGGAATGTATCTGGGCTGCTAAGGAAGGGATGCATTGCAATGCACTAAGAGCACCCCCCTAAATCTGCAATCCTGTTCCCACTTATTGGGAGCAAGCCCCATTGAACTCATAGAATGATAATGTTGGAAGATGCTCCAGGGAGTATCAAGTCCAACCCCCCTACACACTCTCAGTGCAGGAACTCCAGCTAAAGCATCTTCAGTAGGTAGCTGCCCAGCCTCTTTTTGAAGATGTTCAGGGAGAAAGATCTGACCACCTCTCTAGGCCATTGGTTCCATTGCCAAACTGCTCTTCCCATCAAGAAATTCCTTTGAATGTTCTACCTTCCGGGACAGCAGAAAACAAGCTCGCACCCTCCTCTCTGTGACAGCCTTTGGGATATTTGTCATGTCACCCTTCAGTCTTCCCTCCACCAGGCTGAATATGCCAAGGATCCTCAATTTTTCTTCATATGTTTAGAATCATTTCTGTTGGAGTTGCTGTCCAAACTCTTAACTCTATTGAAGTAGACGTGGGTTGCCGTACAGGACTGCAATCCTATGTACGGGTAATTAGGAACAAAAATTGGATTTTCTGTGCAAGGGCTACTTATTTCTTTTAGTTGAAGGGGATATATAATATAATATCTAGCCACTTCTTTCCTCTACCCAGATCTTCAAGTCTCCGTTTCAGTTCATCTCATGTTGCAACCAACTGAAGATCACATGCCACAGAACATGGTGTGTTTATTCAACAATGCCTTGTTTTTTCCCGAAATTTCAAATTATCCTGTATGGCTTTCCAGCTCAAATCCCAGACTCTGCAAAGCCTAGAAATGGAATTGCCACTATAAAATGCCAAGATAATCACTTAGTCACACAGGACTCGAAGAAACCGATACCTCTAATTATAGTGCTACGCAATATGTTGGTATAATTGCTGTCTCCCACCAGTCCCCAGTCTACATTCCACGTACAGAAGTTACTGGACTGGCAATTGAATTTTATTTCAGAAACGGCCACAGGGCATTGTCTTTCGTGGCACCAAGGTCAACAGTCTAGCTTGAAGGCTGCACAGGAAAAGCTCTGTGGCTGGAAGCATCTGTGGTCACCTCCCTTCATCTGTGACCCAAGGTAGTTGGGAAAGATGCCACTGTGAACCACTTCATCCTATTAGCAGTAGGAGCCAGTAGCTTCCATGTCAGTGGGGCAGTGAATCTGCTCAAGAATTTCGTCAGAAATTTCTGTTGTTGTTGTGTGTGCCCAAGTCGTTCCTGACTTACGGTGACCCTGAGGTGAATCTATCATGGGGTTTTCTTGGCAAGATTTGTTCAGATGGGGTTTTCCCACCATTGTCTTCCTCTGAGGCTGGGAGTCTGTGACATGCTCAAAGTCACTCAGTGGGTTTCCATGGTTGAGTGTGCATTCGAACCCTGATCTCCCAAGTTCTAGTCCAACACTCACACCATTACCAAAATAATGGAACATGTGGATGCAGAGCTGATGACAACTGCAAAATCTGGCAAAAGCCAAGGAGCTGTATTGCAAGAAGTCATTCTTCTGTAGACCAGTCTGGAAAATGTGTGTGTGTGTGTGTGTGTGTATCTCCTGAGAACTATCTGCACAAACTGCCTGACATATTTGTTCCACCTGGAGGAGCTCCAACTGATTTCTTGTAATATAAGCATTCATGGATTGGTGCCTGCATCTTTAGATGCATCTGATGTCTTTGCAGAAGTGGGTTGTGGCCCCCCCACACACAATTGTTGTTGTGTGCCTTCAAGTTGTTTCCAGCTTATGGTGACTCTAAGGTGAACCTATCACAGAGTTTTCTGGGGGCTGAGACAGTGTTTCATGCCTTAGGTCAGTGTCATGCCCCTATCCCAGGACTCAGACAGGATCCTTCCCAACAGCCACAGCACAGAGACATGAATAGGACTTATGGAAGCCGGCATAGGTGGAAAAGAGAGACCCCAAGAGACTCGGAGCTTTTATATAGTAAGGACGCATCAATTAGACAAACAGCCGGGAGAGGCTCTCAGCCTATATCAATAGGGAACCAGATGGGAAAGAAACCATTGCAGATAAATGATCTTATCAGTGGAAGCAGCACACCTCATGTTTGGACCCCTTCCTCGTGTTCCTGGAAACCTGGACCCTCACCTTGTGTAAGGACTTGGCTCTGAATTTACTATGGACTTGGACTGCGAAAACCATGACTGGTAACTGGCTAACAAACTGATATAAACTTTGCTGGTGGCTGCTGCTGAAAGATAATTAGAGAGCTGTAAACCTTGGCTGGCTACTGGCACAGGACAGTCACCCAGTGGCTTTCCATGGTTGAGCAGGAAATCAAACCCTGTTCTCCAGGGCTGTAGCACAAAGCTCAAACCACTATACCACACTGGCTTTCAGCCCCCCAAAACCTATGCAGAAATAAATTGGCTAACCTTAAAAGTTTGACAAGTTTCCTTCCCCCACTCTTCTCTCTGTTCTTTATATAATAAAGCTATAAGCATGTCTTTCCAGGAATGCAAGGCCTTATGGGAAGCAGAATGCCAAAATACATAGTGTTCAATGTAGAAAGCCATATAATGCAGCATCTATTTCACCCAGTAGATAAAAGAACCATTTAATTTCTTCCCTGGGACTATTCCTACTCCCCTGCCTCCCTTTCTCTCTGTGATACCTTTTCCAAATGAAAATAAGGGAATCGGAATCAAAACCAGGGCAGCTGAGAACGATATGGAACAGACCTCAGCTCCAACAAGGAAGCTATTCATGTGCTTGGCTCTGCAACATGTGGAAAGATATGACACTGGGCTCGAAACAAGCCAAAACCATCCAACTCCCATTGATTTGGATACTGATAATGGAGGTGCGAGAAAATACCAAGAGGCTTAACAGTGGGAGAATAAATAACACTCTTTGAAGTCCCTGGAGAAAACCTCTCTCTCGTCCTCTCTCTTCTATCAAAGGCAAGCAAGACAGTCAATTCATTTTCTTCCTCTTTTTTTTTTTTAGGTCCACCTCTAATCTCAGCCATCTTCCAATAACACCTCTCTCCTGACAGGCTCCTTGTGAAAGCCCCAGGCGCTGAAAAGGTGAGATTTTGGGCAATGATCCAAAGCCATTTTTCATTGCAACAAAGAGGCAGAGAGGTGAGGGAAGCTGGAAACAGGAAGGCTATCCGTGCTTCGTCAAGGCGTGGTTTCCTTGTCAAACAAAAAGGAAGTGGAGGGAGAAATGACTGCAGAAGGAAAGCTCAACCGTTGGGCTGGAGAAAGGGAGCAGTCTTTCAAAGGAGTGATAGGCAGCTGTGGTGACAGAGACCTATCCGCCGCCATGACCCCTAGGTGTGCCAGCCACTTACTTCTGGCATGACACAGCCACTCCTGCTTTCCTCATCCCCTGATGCACCACACACGTGCTTCTGGCAAAAGTCCCGGTCGTGACCTTTACAGCTCTGTGCAACTTGGGTTCAGACTATTTGAAAGACCATGTCTCCTTCTATGAGCCTGCCCAGCTTTGAAGATCTTTGGCGGAATGCTATGGAGGGCCATCATGACAGTTGTGTTGGATAAGAACAAAGGACAGCGCCTTCTCAGTGGGTGCTCCCAACCGGTGGAATTCCTGCCAATGGGGGGCTCATTTGGCCCCCTCTCCTCTCTTTCCACCTGCAGGCAAAGACCTTTCTAATTTAGGCAGGTCATTGGCTTTTAGGTTACTGTCGCAGAAGGATCTTTTAATGGGGCGTATTATGTTTTTATCTTTTTCCTGTGTTTTAATGGGTTTTTAGCTGTTGCAATGTAGTATTTTTAAAAGAATTTTTGTTTGTTTGTTTTTTTAAAAAAACTCCTGTATGAAATAAGTTTTTCATGCACTTTGTTTTTAACTTTTCTGCCCTACACTGCTATAGTGTTATTATTCCACTTTCAACATTCTGTGGAATTCTGGGACTTGTAGTTTCCTGAGGCCAAAGAGCTCTTTGGCCCTCCCTCAACTGCAAACCCCAGGATTCTATAGGAGGTTGGAAGCGGAATAATAACACTATAACAGTGTAGTGCAGAAATAGCTTTAATGTGAACCATCTTGGGTTTCATACTGAGAGAAGAACAAAACATAAACAAATAAATAACCGAAGTGACAGCGTATCTGTTTTAGTTCTGGAATGTGAGAAGCATGAATCAGAGGAAGCTAGACATAGTAAAACAAGAAATGGAACACATAAACTTTGCAGTATTTGGGGTGAAGTGGACAGGATGGGACCTTTTGAGTCAGATCATTACGTAGGAAAGGAAAATCTAGGAAGAAGGTGACATTTATATTAAGGAGAGATATAGAAAAAGCAGTCAAAGGATAGAATGCAAAATCTGACTGAAACATGTCAATAAGATTTCAGAGAAAGCATATCAATATAACCATAATCCAAGTTTGTGCTCCAGCCCAATTAAGCCTAACGGACCAGGAGCCAAAAGAACTCTGAACAGAACCCAAGAACATTGTCTGGGAAGAATGCAAAAAGATGCCATTTGTGGCCAAATAGAAAAAGACGCCTCAACGAATGACAGATGAAACTCTTCAAGTAGTTCACAATGGAGGAGAAGCAAAAATAAAAGGCAACAGAAATAGAGATGAAACTCTGAATGCAACTGTTTAGCTACTTTTGTGCAAGGGCAAGGAGAACTACTATAATAATCAATGCAGAGAAATAGAAGATTATAACAAAAAAGAAGATTAAGAAAGCTCTTCCAGTAGATCCAAGAAATCAAAGGGAAATTTAAACCAAGAATGGGGATGCTCTATACCCACATGGGGAACATGTTATATCACTAAATAGAAATAAGAAAGACGATGGAAACAATACACTGAAGAACTGTATAAAAGAGATGAAAGGATGACAAATTTATTCAAGGAAGAACCATTTGAAAATGAACATACAATTTTAGAAAGTGAAGTGGAAACTATACTCAGAGTACTTGGAAGAAATAAATCACCAGGAACAGATGGCATACCAATAGTACTACTTCAAGCTGCGGAGACAGAATATGCTGTAGTTCTAACTAAAATCTGTCAACAAATATGGAAAACAAAAGAATGGCCCACAGATTGGAAATGCTCAGTACACGTCCCAATCCCCAAGAAAGGGGACATCAGGGATTATGGTAGCCACAGGACTACTGCGTTAATCTCCCATGCAAGCAAAGTGATATTCAAAATTCTGCAGCGAAATATTTTACCATATATGGAGTGAGAAATAACAGATGTCCAAGCTGGGTTCAGAAAAGAAAGAGACACCAGGGGTCATATTGCAAACATATGTTGGATAATGAGTTCACCAAAGAATTCCAGAAGAAAATCAGGCTGTGCTTTATAGATTATAGCAAAGCCTTTGACTGTGTAGCTTATGAAAAAGTATGGACTTAAAGAAATGGGTGTGCCACAATATTTGTTTGTCTTAATACGTAACCCATACTCAGGATAAGAGTTTATGGTCAGGACAGAATATGGAGAAATGGAATGATTTCAGAGTGGCAAGGGAGCCAGACAAGGCTGCATGTTACCCTATCTATTTAACTTGCACATTGAACATATCATACACAACACTAGATTAGACTTGGAAGAAGGAAGTGTGAAAATTGGAGGAAGGAACCTCAACCATTTATGATATGCAAATGACACCATACTACTAGCAAAAAATAGGAAAGACTTGGAACAATTCCTGAAAAAATCAAGGAAGAAAGTACAAGGCAGGTTCACAGCTGACTATTAAGAAAACAAAAATAATTACTGCAGATGATTTACATAACTATAACACAGAAAATGAAGTCGTTGAAATAGTTAAAGATTTTCCATACTTTGGTTCAGCCATTAATCAGAAGGCAGACTGCAGTCAAGAACTGGAAGAAGACTAGGAATTTGGAGGGCAGCTATGAAGGAACCAGACAAGATCCTGAAGTGTCAAGATATATCATAAAATACTAAAGTTAGGATTATCCATGCTATTACATTTCCAATTTTCATGTATGGTTGCGAAAGCTTGACAGTGAAAAAATCTTACAAGAAGAAAATCAATGCACTTGAAATATGGTGCTGGAGAAGAGTTCTACGGATATCCTGGACTGCTAAAAAGACCAATAAATGGGTCCCAGGGCAAATCAAGCCTAATCTCTCCCTAGAAGCCAAAATGACTAGATAGACAGAGATTGTCATACTTTGCACTCTTCACAAGAAGAGATGACTTATTAGAAAAGACAGTAGCGTTTGGTAAGGTAGAAAGCAGTAGGAAAAAAGGAAGGCTACAGGGCAGATAGAGAGACTGAATGAAGAGAGCCACAGCCCTGACTCTGCAAAATCTGAGCAGGGCTGTTGATGACTCAGAAATCTCTCATTCATAGGGTTGCCGAAAGTCCAGGTCAACCTGACAGCAGTTAACAGTGAAGACCCCGTATATCCGGGGTCAGTTTCTGGGAATCAGTAGTAACTGTAGCGTACCAGCCATGTACTGAGTTTTGTGCAGCAGACAGACCTCCAGAGACAGAGACCTTGTGCAACACCTGGGCACCCAGCAAACGTGGGCCAGTTTATACATGAACTCGGCTCCCTGCCAGTCTCTGTGGATCCGTCTGGAGATTCTAGAGATTGACTATTGTGCAGACGGTGCCTTCGGGGTAATTTCGTTGGCATCTCCTTTCACATGCGTAGGAGGGGAGAAGAAAAGCTAATAAAGCCAGAGCCCTCCAAAAATGGAATGCCTTTGAGGTTCCTTTCGGTAGTCAGAAAAGGCAGCAAACCCTGGGCATTTTTTGTGTCTGCTGCCTTTTACACCCCCCTCCCTTTGTTTTTGTTTGCTTGCTTTCTGGCTAAAATAATCATGGGGCATTCACATGTTACAAAGCTGTCAGCTTCAAAGTCCCCGTTGTCCAGCCCCACCCTGTCAATCCTGATCTAAATTTACAGTGGCTCAGCATGCTAAGCCAACCATGACTTGAAAGAATTCCTATCCATTCATCAGCGACTCAAGTGGAATGAGTTTGGGCTTTAGACTAATTAGCCATGAAAAATGGTCAATACTGCAAAATTACAGCTGTCACTAGATGTGCTGAATCCAGAGGGACAATTTCTTCCGTGGAATAACTGATGTGTTCAGTCCCAGAATGGGGTGCACCTTCAGCGAAGCTTGCTATAGTGGTGCTTCTATTCCTTAACAAGATTGCTGAAATTCTCCTTGTCTCAATTTCTTACAGGGTTTTATAGTTCTTAATGATCCAGACCAGTTTCCAAAACAGAGCTAGTAAATGAGGAATTCTCTTTTGTCCTGGTAGTTGGATTTTACTAGAGGCACTACAGAACTTCTTTCTAGCCTGCCATTTTAAGTGGAACAACCTCAGCTGCACTTTCTGGACCAATATAGGAATGGAAACAAAAGTTTGTCCTTTAGACTCTGCACATATCTGAATTTTGCCATGTCCTCAGATGACAAATGTGTATTTTGGGGGGAACAGTTATAAAACATGTCTTTTATTGAATCATAGACCTGGAAGAGACTACAAGCATCATCCAGTCCAACCCCATTCTTCCATGCAGGAATACATTATCAAAGCATTCCCAACAAATGGCCATCCAGCCTCTGTTTAAAAGCCTCCAAGGAAGGAGACTCCACCACACTCCCAGGCAGCAACATATTCCACTGTCAAACTGCTCTTATAGTCAGGAAGTTTTTCCTAATGTATAGGTGTGTGGGTGCATGGAATCAATTTTTTAATGGTAACTCAACATGCAGCTAAATCACAGTATTGCAATACTTCTGTTCTATTTGGGGTGACAGGTAGAACTGAGGCCATTACATTTTTGACAACAATAAAAGGGCTGCCACACCTGAAAAAGCACCAACAACATTGTATGTGAATACTTCCCAGTTTTCAGCTACAAAACAGAGCAGATGACTCAACCCTTTAGCAAAGAACTGTTTTCACCAGCTTTGTCTGATGCTTCCTGAAATCTCCATGCCCAGGCTTGTGGCAGCAAGTGTACAGGATTGGTTTGCCACAGTCTTGTGGCCACCGTGCCTAGCCTGTCTCCATGGCGGTCACAGACCTAGACGATCCCGCTTACAGGACATTGGTTTTTGAGGTGTCACCTCAGGACTGGTTCAGCTGGTATAGATGCCCAACTGCCAAGGCAAGGGGCAAGAGAAGAAATCTATGGCACTAATCACCAAAGCATGGAACATCTGGCATTAGAAAATGGGCCAGTTGCTGGTAACGTTCCTTGGAGATGAGAGCTTCGTGTGTGCATGTGTGCGGTTGAATAATATTTTTGGATTGTATCTCATTAGAGTGGATGCCAAACCACTTGGCAATAGTTCAAATATCTCTGACCTTAGGGAAACCTTCTTCACTTTGGATATAAGGTTGATATTTTCTCTTCTCACCCAACGTGCTACTGGTTTTCACCCACGACAAGGCCCTACTGTTCATAATTTTTTGCCTGCTTAGCATTTTGGAGCTGGGTTGTTTCAATCTGTGTAAACTCTATGAAAGAGGGGCCTTCACTTTCCAAATGCTTTGTAAAAATAGGTCTTAAATCTGAAAGGCTGGAGCTGCAGCTAAAACAATTTCCTTGCTATTAAAGTAACCAAAGCTGACCCAACTGGGAAATCAGTGTCAGGCATGTTTTGATAGCTTTGACCTGGTCATCCATGACATTATTTATGACTTCCTAGTTGGGGCCAACAAGTAGGGCCAGATTTCAAATGGCCCCCTGGCAGAACCTAGTAGGCGAGGACAGAATCAAGAGGAATTTGAGAAGTCATAAGCAAAGAGTTCTTTAGCTTTTCTAACTTCAGTTCAGACACCGTTTTGAAACACACTGTGGCAACCTCGGGTGAAATGGCTAGGAAGGGGCGAGCACAATCAAAAGAACAGTTGTTTTCTTTCAAAATACTTCTGAGCCTTCCTGAATGTTTGTGAAATGCCTGCCGTGTACATGCTGAAAATGCCTAGGCTCATAAATGTTGAAGCCATTCAAAGAGAGGAGTTGTTGTGTGTTGTTGACTTCCATTCCAAAAATGCCTGTGGTAATACAGTGGCAGTTCCAGAGCATCAAGCCGCTCAGGCTTTACTGGCTGAATGGAGCAAAGATGAATAGCGTTTCTGGGTTTCACAGCATACATGGGAAGGAAATAATATTTGGGTTTTTAAAAATCATTTTCCCGTCAGGACAGAAACCCTGTCAGGTAGAATAACAGCAGCCATGAGGTTCTTTGCATTTTGGAAAGCCCCTCACAGCTTCGTCTCTACAAAAACACACATGATTTTTCTGTGAAAAATGTGAGGTTTTGGAACAGAAAACCTGTCTCCTGCACAAGGGGCAGTGCAGTTTGTGTCGGGCAGATATTTTCTGTGCAGAAAATGTGTTTTCCACTTGTATTTATACACAAAATGCTTCCTTGAAAGACTTCCTGAAACACAAGTAGCGTTCAAAGATAGCCCAAAGATTTCCATATTTTTTTGTGCAGTGAGAAAAACAGTGAGGGAGTTAATTGTTCCCACTTTAAGAGTGAAGTAAAACGTAGCTATGATAGTCTTCTGTCTAAGCCGCCCCCACTTTTCTCAGCTACAGCCCCTGCCATATTAGCCATTACCTGGATGTTGGGGAGTGAGGAGGAGAAGAAGAAAAGTATCCTGACATTTCCTATAGCTGGAGCCACAGTGACATGTGTCCTGTGGACGATGCCGTTGCTCTGTATACAGCTATAGGAAAAGAACCGGATGCTTGTCCCCCCACTCACCAGTGACTGGGAAATGGCCAGGGTTTTTTTTGGGGGGGTGCACAGGAGAAAAAGTGATTTGGTGAGATTTTCATCATTGCATGCTTGTTAGTGAATTTCAGCTACCTTGGCAGATAAAAACAAGCCTGACTTATGTCATTGTAATTTAGCAATATGATGCCTCCCTTCCCTTCCCTTCCCTTCCCTTCCCTTCCCTTCCCACGAAGGGATGTCATATGGAGGATGGAGCAAGCCTGTTTTCTGCTGCTCCAGAGACTAGGACATGGAGCAATGGCTTCAAACTTCAGGAAAAGAGATTCCATCTAGACATTAGGAAGAACTTCCTGTTGATAAGAGCAGTTTGACAGTAGAATACACTGTCTCAATGGAGTGTGGTGGAGTCTCTTTCTTTTAAACAGAGGTTGGATGGCCATCTTTTGGCAATGTTTTGATGATCTCTTTCTGCATGGCAGGGGGTTGGACTCAATGACCCTTGTGGTCTCTTCTAACTCTATGATTCCAGTCCTGTCTGTCACCCAAAGACTAGAAATGTTGATGTTCGAATGTAATCACTGTGCTATTCACAGGCATTTCTGAAACAGATGTCAAACAAACCCTGGGAGGGAAATGAGAAGATTGGTTGTGTGTGTATCTTTGTGTGCTTTCAAGTCACCTGTCAGCTTATGGTGGCCTCATGAATTTCATTGGGTTTTCTTAGACAAGGAATACTCAGGAGTGGTTTTGCCAATTCCTCCCTCTGAAATACAGCAATCTGGTCACCAAGAAAGAAAATGAGCAGGAGAGAAGTCACTGTCCTAACAAATCAAGGCATCCATTCTTAAGACCATGTCTAACTGGTTGTCTCATTTGCTTATCAGCTCGGTATCACTGGCTAGTTGAACCACGACAGGGAGCGGAGCCAAATTAAACAAAAATGGGACCTGTGCTAAATTATTCTGAGGTCCCATGCATCGTTGACCCATAAACCACACTGTCTTTCCTGCCAACATTTGCACAGAAAAAGCATTCACGCAGCCACTCACAGCCACACCACCCTGTTAGTGATCTCCCTCTGCAGATTTAGTTGGAGGAGATCTCTCTTTCTGGGTCCAGTCTCTTCACTAGGGAGTTCCATCTGTATAACAGAGCGTAGGGTGGATAATTTAGAGCACAGTTGCAAGATTTTGGTGCAATTAGTATTGTGTGTGAGTGCCTGCCTGTCTGTCTTGAACTGCTGTGTGAATCCATGACAAAGGCCATTTCTGCACTAGACTGTTATAGCGCTATTATTCCACTTTCAACATCCTATGGAATCCTGGGGTTTGCAGTTTAGGGAGGGGCCTTTGAGGATGGCCTTTGAGGCCCCTCCCTAAACTGCAAACCCCAGGATTCCATAGGATGTTGAAAGTGGAATAATAGCACTATCACAGGCTAGGTGCAGAAATGGGCAAAGTTAATTTAAATCAATACTTACATTGAGTATTGAGATAGAACACAACTTAGTTTTTTAAAAAAATGTTTACATTTCAAAATAACAACTAAAATGGTTATAAATTCTTTGTTCACAAACCAGTTCATTATAACACAGCTGTCAAACACAACTATCAGTTTGTATTTAGCAGGGATTTCTCGAAAAATTCATAAAAGTATCTCTGAGGTCCATAAGCTGTTCCAAGTCTGGTGGCAAAATTAATGAAGTGATACCAAATTGTTGCAAAGTCACATGTGGTATTGATTCCTGTTATTTCCTGCAGATTTCTGTATCATCAACCCTGTATGTCTTGGATTTCAACAGTCCCTTCTTAATGCTGTTTGGAAAATCTGGCGGCACTAACAACAATATCCAGTCATGCTGGATCCAGGGCAAGGGCATTTCCTGCGATCCTGGTATCTATGGATGTGTGTGCTCACACTCAGGAATTCATTGCTGTCTCTCACTTCGGTTAGTTTGTAGGAGCAGACAGCCATCAGGCATGCTCCTGGAAACTTCTGCAGGCCAAAAGAAGATCCATTTGGGATTGGTTTGGATGTTTTGAGAGGCATGAGCCTGATATGAAACTGAAGAAGGGAACACCCGAAATCCAGCATCCAGCCTCTCCCCCGACCCCCCACTTTCAGATTCCACTCTATGAATAGCTGAGTTTATTCATCAGATTGCAAGTCTCTCTGGGGCCTTATGCTATAGCTTAGAAAGCATTTCAGTCTACCAGAAACATATGTATTTTGAAAGCTTGTCCAAAATTTCCAGCTCTTGTCTGGCTCCCAAGCTTTCGAGAATGAAGGGGTGGGTGGGTTTGGTAAACATAAAAATCTTAATTACAGTAGTGAAGAGCGGAACTAAATACAGCCATGCCTCCTTGCTAGCTTTAGCCTTTGATATGAAATATATAAAAATGTGTTCAAAGTAGGGGTTTGGGCCCTCTAATTAGCTGTTTATTGTGGTAATTATTTCCTACAGCCCGTTCCAGGCATGTTTCATTGGGGCAGCAGCCGGGTGCCAAAGAAAGTACTTCTCTATGTGGGTGCAAGCGCCGAAAATATTTTGGAGATTGCCACTCCAAGTATTTCAACGTCAAGAATGCAATGGCCACTCTCTCTGGTCACAGATTCCTTGAAAAATTTTCCTGTATAATTTGCGGCATGCTGCTCTTGCTCAAGGTTGAGTAGGGGGGCTTAGCACTCGTCTCCCCTCCCTGTTCTCTTGTCCCTGTTTGCAAGCCAAGGGTTGTCTGAAAAGAGTCGTTAAAGCTATTTTGTGTGGTCTGACCACCCCTGAGGTTTTGCTATAAGTTGTTGGTGCGAGCAAATGCTGACTAGCCAGACACGGATGCTGCTAGAATTCCTATGATGATGTCAGATGGTGGGCTTTGAAGCCCGGGTGCTTTCGAGTTAACAAGCAGCTCCTTCAGGATGTCATTAAGAGCACCCTACATTCTTCTAACACCTTCCATCTTGGGCCTTCGAAAGTATTTTTCTTTGAAAGTAAAGACAAATTAAAAGCTCAACCGAGACCCTACTTTTAAAAATAGCCACCCACACAATCTTAATATTCATGCCCTTGAGCTTCACACTTCAATGGGCGTCCTTAAGTGTGGCTTGTGCACACAGGCCTGTTTTTGGATGGAGAGAAAGGGGTTATTCTTTAGCCGTTCACATCCCGACCATTTCCGCAGTAGCTTGTTCTAGTGCTATTATTCCACTTTCAACATCCTATGAAATCCTGGGGTTTACAGTTTAGGGAGAGGCCTTTGAAAGTGGAATAATAGCACTATAACAGTCTAGTGCGGAAATGACTTATGACTCTGGAGACCAAGGTATGAATCCACACTTGGCTACGGAGACCCACTGGGAGACCTCAGGCAAGTCACGTTCTGTCAGCCTCAGAGAAAGGTAAAGGCAAAAAAACTTTGCCAGGAAAACTCCCAGGACAGGTTCACCTTACAGTCACCGTAAGTTAGTTTTCAAAGGGGAGAGACATGGTGGCTAGAAAGAACCTCTCCTTGACAGTGGCGCTTTGTTGTTATTTGCCTTCATGTTGTTCCTGACTTTGGGCAATCCTAAGGTGAACCTATCACAGTGTCTTTTTGGCAAGATTTGTACAGAGGTAGTTTCTCTTTGCCTTCCTCTGAGGCTGAGAGAATGTAACTTCCCCAAGGTCGCCCAGTGTCTGAGTGAGGATTTGAATCCTAGTCTCTAGAACCCATAAATAAGTAAATACATATTTCAATATTTAAATTTAAATATTTAAACCTTGAGTTAAGTCTGGCAAAAAATTATATTTGCAGGAGGTCCCAAGTAAAGAAAAGATTAAGAATCACTGGGTTGGGGGGTTTGGGCCAGGAGATGCTGCTTTGTTAATTAATTAAGCATACATAAATAATTTAAGTAAGTAGGATCTAGGATCTCAGCCCCTATTTTTTTCCATATATTGGACGGAAATTATAAATGAGAGATCCTAGAAGATATTCTTGAGATATTACAAGAAATAAATATTCTGGAGAAACTGGAACTGACTGATTCATCCCTTTGGGCGGAGGACTTGGGGTGCTTAACTCTTAAAAGCCTAGCTGTGTAAATGGAATACAGTCCTCTCTGCACATTTGCAAGTTTGACCTTTGCAAATTTGATTATTCAAGAGGTGCCCGCTTGCCTTCCCCCCTTCCCTCCTTTTCATTCCCTTGCTTTTTTCCCAGGCGCGCTGCCTTCCTTCTCTACACCCCGGCAAAAAGGCCTCTGCCCTCCATTTGCCTTGTGTGCCTCACTGCCTCCTTTTGCTTGCCATTTGCCCGGGCGCCGTGCCTTCTTTCTCTGCACCTGGGCAAAAGACAGGTGAATGGAGGGGGAAAGGCTTGTGGGCACCTTCTCTGCTCTGCCCCCTACATTCACTTGCCTTTTGCCTGGGAGTGGAGAAAGAAGCCCTTGCAAAAGTTGAGAGGCTACTGTACGCAGCTGTAAATAAAAAGTTGTAAATAAAAGTTCGGTTTTTTTAAAAAAAAACCTTATATAACATTTGGATAAGTATCATTTCTCATTTGTAGAAGCTTGCATTAGAGTTTTGGAACAGACGAGCAGTAGCAATGTCATTTTGTATTGACTGAGTTTTGGTTTCTGTTACGCAGCCTGCCATTTTAATCCATGTGTCTTACTTATATATTTTTTTTTTAAAAAAAAAATACTTTAAAGATCATGCTTGCCAAATTTGTGAATCATATACAGTTCCTGGAATTCACATTAGCACTTTTGGAAAGCCATCATGAACTCTGGCTGACTTTGATTAATTTGCTGCATTCCTAATTAATGATAATTCATCATTCATGGTTTCGCAGTGATGGCTTTGCCAACACGGAGTTCACAATACAGACTTTCAGGTATTTGGGAAACACAAATACTGGCATCGCAGTCGCTTTTCCAGGATCTGGGGATCAGCTGTGTTTATCGGGAGAACTAGGCCATAGTTCAGTGGCAGAACACATGTCAGCCTTGGAAGAGGTCCCAGCCTCATTCCCTGGCATCTTCCAGTAGGGTTGGGAAAGGTTCCTACCTGAAACCATGGAGAGGCACTGCCAGTCCTTGTAGACAGCCCTACAAGGGCTCCACATTGGCCCAAATGGACTAGACCAACAGCCTGACTCAGGCCATTTCCTCACAATATAGTACTATTATTCCACTTTCTACCTCCTGTGGAATTCTGGGGTTTGTAGGTTACTGAGGCCAAAGAGCTCTCTTGCTGAGATTTCTAGATGCCTTTCCCTAAACTGTAACCCCAGGATTCCATAGGATGCTGAAAGTGGAATAATAGCACTACAACAGTGTGGTGTGGAAATGGCCGCAGTTTAATTCAACTTCCTCTGTTGGGGAAGGACTGCAGTTTAGTGGCCAAGAACCTACTTTACATTCCATAGGGCCCAGGTTCGACTTCAGGTTTCTTGATTAGAAACATGGGCACTTCCTTGCCTGGAACAGTGGAGAAGCCCAAAAATACTGATCCATGTCCATCTGCTTACCTATTTAGCTGCCACGGCTGCTGCGGTTAGGTTGACCCCAGTTTACGGTGACCCTATCCTAGGGCTCTCTTCGGAAGATTTCTTCAGAGGAGGTTTGTCATGGCCTTCGTAAGAGAGTGTGGCTTGTCCACGGCTCCCAAACTCTGGAACTCCCCTCTCAGAGAGGTTAGATTGGCACCTTCCCTACTGTCTTTCCACAGTGGACCTTTGAAATAATAATAATAATAATAATAATAATAATAATAATAATAATAATAATAATAATAATAATTTGGAGCAAATAGGCTTTGCATAATTGTACGCAGACCCCATCTGGAATCCTCTGTCCAGTTCTGGGCACCACAGTTTAGGAAGGATATGGACAAGCTGGTATGTGTCCAGAGGAGGGTGACCAAAATGGTAGAAGGCCTGTACACCATGAAGTCCTATGAGGAGCAGCTTAGGGACCTGGGGATGTTTAGTCTGCAGAAGAGAAGTTAAGAGGTGACATGATAGCTATGTTTAACTGTTTGAAGTGATGTCATATGGAAGATGGAGCTGCTGCTCCAGAGACTAGCAATGGCTTCAAACTACTGGAAAAGGGATTCTATCTAAACATTAGGAAGAACTTCCTGACAGTAAGAGCAGTTTGACAGTGGAATACATAGCCATGAAATGTGCTGGAGTTTCCTGCTTGGGGGGGTTTAAGCAGAGGCTGGATGGCCTTCCGTTGGGAACCCTTTGCTGGTGTCTGCCTGCATGGCAGAATGGGATTGGACTTGGTGGCACTTCGGGGTCTCAGGACTAGGGATGAAAAGAATGGTTGTAATTATGTGTTCACAGCCACCAAAAAAAAAAAAAAGGTTTCCTAATAGTTAAGAAACCCCACTGGCAAGAATAATGACCCAGTTAGAATTTTGTCCAATGTTCTCCTGGTATTCGAATTCACCGAAGTGTTGCAGAGGAATAGAATGTGGAGGGGGAAAAAAACCATGTGTTTTTGTTCAAAAAACCTGCTTTCTCTGCAGGAAAGTGTGTTTCCTCTACAGGGAAATGTGTTTCCAGAGCAGAAAAATCACATGTCATCAGCACAGAGCATGTGGCTTCCAACAGATAGAACATCTGGCTTGGAAGAGACTGCTTTAGGCCTGGAGAGTTCCCTTATTCATAACCCCCAACATTTTACCAATGAAAACTGGGACACATGTGGTTAAGTAATATCAGAATATGGTCAAAATGAAAAAATTATTTATGATGAAGTACAGACAAGTTAGAAAGGGATGCAGCAGTTTCCTTTTGCCTGAGCCTTCTGGGAAGGACAAGATTTTGCCCTCTCCTCTCTTTTCCCGTAAGCTATTTTTATATTTTGAATTCAGTTTGCAGCTCCTGAAATAAGCTGAAGACAACAGGGGAAAGTGAGAGGAGCAGGAGGAGAGAAATGGGTATATTTTAAAAGCAGCTAAAAAAGTGGGACAACAGAAGAGCAACTGGGAGTTAACTCTGTCTAACTGGGACACTTGGAGGGTGTATGATGTTTTCCCACAATGAGGAGCAAGCAGCCATAATTATTCATCATCACAGAATCATAGAATCATAGAATCCTAGAGTTGGAAGAGACCCCAGGGGCCATCCAATCCCCCTGCCATGCAGGAGCACACATCAAAGCACTCCTGACAGATGGCCATCCAGCCTCTGCTTAAAAACCTCCAAGGAAGGAGACTCCACCACACTCCACTGAGGCCACATCTTCCACTGCTTTGACCTTCAGGAAGTTCTTCCTGGGGTTCAAGTGGAATCTCCTTTCCTGCAGCTTGAATTCATTGCTCCTTGTCCTGGTCACTGGAGCGGCAGAAAACAAGCCCACTCCCTCCTTGACATGACATCCCTTCAAATATTTAAACATGGCTCTCATGTCCCCTCTTAACCTTCTCTTCTGCAGACCAAACATACTGAGCTCTCTAAGCTGCCCCTCATAGGACTTCATGGCTTCCAGACCCTTCATCATTTTGGTCGCCCTCCTCTGGACAGGCTCCAGCTTGTCGATATCCTTCTTGGATTGAGGTGCCCAGAACTGGACACAGGATTCCAGATGAGGTCTGACCAAAGCAGAATAGAATGGTACCATTACCTCCCTTGATCTAGACACCATATCCCATGACCCCATGAGGGTGAAATAGTTGAGTAACCTGCCTTTGGTTCTCTGATGCAGAAAGCATGTTTTGGAGCAAATCTAAGACAGTCACACTGGTTTCTGTGCAAAAAAAACAAACAAAAAACCTCATGTAGTTGTCCTACATGTATTTTCAATGCAAAAAAAGCAATTTTGGCACAGGAAGGAAGCCATGGCTGCTCTGAATTTGCAAGACTCAATCAGGGCTGTTGAGGTCTAAGGCTCTTGGAAGTTTCTTATTCAAATGGTTGTCGTAAGTCAAGTTGACTGATGGCAGGTAACAACACCAAATATGTATATTTTGCACAAAATATACATCTGTACATGCACATGCACACATAACTGTTCTTTATGCAAGAAACCCACCTGTATTTTTGCACAAATTTTCCCCAACAAAGTCCCAAAGTATGAATAATAGTCAAAAATTGCACAGAATCTGTTATATTTTCATGGAGCAGGGAGAAAAGTGTGTGACATTGCCACCCAATGTGCAATCAGTTGTTCAGCAGGGCAGTCCAGTAAACTCCAGCATACTGTAACTCCCAGATAGCATAAATTTATATGATGCCAGAACAGGATCTTGGGCAGGGGAAACTTCCCATCTAATGGAGGGTCACCACTTATTTTCAACTAGGGAAAAAAAAATTCCCCTTGGATCTAACTAGGTAAATGAAAGTCATCCCAACACTCACATCTGGAAAGTACCTGATGTGTTGGCTGTAGTAAGGGAAACCTAGAAAGCAGTAACTCACAGCTGATGTGTGGCCCAGGCAAGAGAGTTTTAGATGTTGTTCTCTATTTGTGGAGTGAAGGAGCCCATCAAGATGCAGATTCCTACCAGCTAATAAGTCAAACTATTCTCTTTCCAGGCCTAGAGGGGAGAAACTGAACTGGGAACTGAAATCATCCATGCTCAAGACAGTATGCAGCACAAGTCAAATCTGGGAAAAAATATTTTTTCGGACTGGCAGAATCCCCCAGCCAGCACAGCCAGGTTGTGCCAGAAGGTTTTGAGGCACTGTAATGCAGAAAGGTAACTTTTCCAAGCTTTGGTTTAGACGTTGGAACAGCCACTGCTGCAATAATGTGATTTTTTTTAAAAAAAAAGCAGTGAAGTAATACAACAACAACTTGGCACTAGCATTGCAATCTTTGCATGCAAATTCCTGAATGTCAATTAAAGTTGCACTTTGCCGGTGTGTGGGATTTATGATGCTTGAGACATTTTGCTTGGGGTTCTGTGCCAGGGGAGGCTCCTTCTGAATGTGGAGGGTAGAGAGATCAAATCTGTTTGCTTCACTCAAATGCAGCCCGCCTTTTTTTCTCTCAGTCTGCTTCGAGTTAGTGCACAGTAACTGATTTGAGGGAATGAGGGAGGGTTGCTGCACGCTTGCGTCTCTGACAAAAAAAAAAAAAAAAAGCAAGGGAATATGTTGGCCCCATGCCAGCGTAATAGTTGCAAAAGCTTTTAGGGACTTGAGACTAATTCATCATCAGATACACAAAGGCCAGAATCTCCTCAGGGCTATAGGCTAGCTTAACCCCCAGTTACACAGCACAGCGGAGCAGATAAGGAGGTATGCAATACCTCTTTATGCAACAGTTTTGCCAGGCTGAACGATGACTTTTGCATGCAACTAGGCATGTCTCCACCCTCACCTCAATAGCCATTGATTGGCTGCAGGGGAATGCTGGGAAATCTCCCTTCCATTGTCCCCTTTTGGCTACCCTCGCCTTTCCTCTTCCCTAACCTTCAATAAACAGCTGATCTCAGAGGATCTGGGCAGACATCTTTTCGTTTTCAAATTTCCCCAAGTGTAGCATGAGCAATTTCTGAACATTTGGAAGGGATCAAAATCTTCAGGCTCTTTCTTCCTCACAGGGCAGGATGAATAGTATTCTCCCTGCTGCACCGGGAAACAAAGATTTCTATGCAGTTGTCTAGAAGCATTTGCATTTTGTGGGGGAAATATTTGGTGCAGAAATACACATGGCATTTTTGTTGTTGTTGTTGAAAAAAATCCAATATGGTTGCTTTGCGTAGGACAACTATGTACAGAAAAATTTTCTGAGCAAAAGAAACTGCACAATAAGCACATTTTCTGTGCAAAACACACGTTTCCCTTGAAGGAAATGCCTTTTCTCCACATAACAGGACATTCCTGTGCATGAAATGCATTTTCTGCACAAAATCTATCTTCTTTATGAAGAAAAAAATCATCTATTTTTGCACCCAAAAACTTGCCCTGAAAGATGTTGCAACACGTGAAGAATCTTCTCAAATCTCCACCTGGAAAATGGATCAAAATTAATAATAATAATTATTATTAACTAAGTTAATAATAATTACTGGCATCCTCTTAGCAAGTGACAATGTTGTAACAGCCGGGACTGCTTTTAGAGTTCTGTTTGCCTCGTTTATGCTCTTGACACTGTAAAATAGATGCGTATTATATAGTAGCATATTATTAAAATAAACTCACGTTAGCCCTGCGCAGGGCTAACATGTAAATAAAGATAACATGAAAATAATTAACTGGCAGAACCAGCAGTATGAGGTCACTAGAGAGCATTGATCAGTTTGAGCATTGGACTATGACCTTGGAGATCAGGGTTCATTTTCCCCCTCAGCTATGAAACCCACTGGTGATCTTGGGCATGTCACACACTCTCAGCCCCAGAAAACCCCATGAAGAGCTCACTTTAGGATAGCTGGACCCTAAGAGGACTTTCCAGCTGCTTGTTCTCAATATACCTTGTGAGAGTGCCGCAAGTATCATTTTCTAAGACCCCAATCTCTTTTTTTTAAAAAAAAAAATTAATTACTAATCAACACAATACATATAAATCAATATACAACAAATCCATAATAGGCTATCAATGAACAGTGTAAATGGAGCATTACAGTATTATTCAATACACAGTTATCCCCCAGAGAAAATATAAATGAAATAGATCAATCATTAGATAATTTTGAGATTATCTATAACTAATATAACCTAATACAACCTAGAAGAACAATCATTATTTTAGCCTAACGGTTATTATACCCCAACCCAGACCTATTGTATATATTCAATATTTCTTATCGTAGAGTATTATTATGAAAATCTAAGATGAGAATCTAATTAAACTTAGATTTAACAAAAGAAAACAAAACAAAATTAAAAAAAGGAAAGAATACGAAAGAGATACAAATATAAGCAATATAAAAAGTAAAGGAAAGAAAGAGGAAGGAAAGGGAAAGGAAAAGAAAAAAAAAGAAGAAAATAAGGCAATGAAAAAAGAAAATGGAAGGGACCAAGATCCCAATCTAAGACCCCAGTCTCCAGTGCCTTGGAAATGCTTTGGTTAGTTTGTTGGGTAGTTTGTTGGGAAAGGGTGGCACCATCACATGTAACTTCATCACCAAAGTTATGTTGATGATGCAGGACCACAGCCCTAATTTTTATGGTGCCCCAAAACTTTCTGTTGAATTTATTGCAGCTGGAAAGCATGCCCAACTCTTGGGTGAAACTGATTTTCTTGGTGCCACCATTGCTGCTCACCTTTCTGGTGAGGACACTTGAGAGGGCCTTCTCTGTAGTTGCTCCTTCAATATGGTATTCCCTCCCATGGGAGAGTTGGCTGTCCCCTCTCTGCTCTTCTTCTGGTATCAGAAGAATATATAAACGGGCATTTGGTGAATAAATAGTGCCAATGAAAGCAGCATGATGTAGTGGTTTGAGTGATGAACTATGATTCCAGGTAAGGGTGTGTGTGTGTATGTCTTCCTTACGGTGACTTCATATATTTCATCGGGCTTTCATAAGCAAGGGATACTCAGAGGTGGTTTTGAGGTTTTGTGAAGGCTCTCTCCCATGTCCTCACCAGGTGAGCGTGGGATGGTAGGAGGATTGAGAGAAATCCTTCCCTGTGGATCTTAAAGCTCTGGCAAGTTCATATGGGAGTTGTTCATCAGGACGGTCCCCAGCAACGGAACAATGGTATTCCCTAAGATTATCCTCTGGTAGTAAACATGCAGGTACAAACAGAATGACTAAGACACTGTCCCCTCAGCTGCCAATTCACACAGCCAATCAGAGAAGATGGGGCTGTCCATGGTGCTGAAGCAACTAAGAGGTCCAGCAGCAATGACAGAACCATGTTCTCCATCTTTCCTCTAGCATAGGTTTGACCAAAGCTTCACGGAGACCCAGGCCATTTCCACACTAGACTGTTATAGTGCTATTATTCCACTTTCAACGTCCTATGGAATCCTGGGGTTTGCAGTTTAGGGAGGGGCCTCAACTGCAGACCCCAGGATTCCATAGGATGTTGAAAGTGGAATAATAGTGCTATAACATTTTAATGCAGAAATGGCTGAAGACACTTAGCTTCCTGGCCAAAACTTAAAGGCACCAGAGCCCATATGATCTTGGAAAGTAAGCTGGGTCAGCCCTGGTTAGTACTGCTAGTAAATATTAGGTGCTGTAGGTTCTATTTCAGAGGAAGAAACTGGGAAAACAACACAAACATTTCTATTGAAATTACAAAAATAGCACAATTTTAAACATACTTAAAATAAAAAAGATCAAAGCACAGCCCCATTAAAAACTCTTTCTGATGCATGAAGTATAAGCCAAATGTCCATCTAAAGAAGAAGGTCTTCACCCTCTGGCTGAAAAAGACAGAAGAGGGGGCCAACTGAATCTACTATGGGAGAGAGTTCCACAACCTGGGAGCTGCCACCAAGAAAGTCCTCTCCTGTGTCGTCATAAACCATACATGAGACGATGGTGGGACTGAGAGAAAGCCTTCCCCTGGAGATCTTAAAATTCAAGCTCATATAGGGAGACATGATCTTTCAGATAGTCTGAACCCAAGGTGTGTAGGTCTTTATAGGCCATAACTGGCACTTTGGATTCTGCCCAGAAATACACCAATAGCCAGTGAAGCCATTTCAACTGGGAGTTATATGTTTCCTGTAATGAGCCCCAGTCAGCAGTCTGGCCATAGCATTTTGGACTCACTGAAGTTTCTGAACAATTGCCAAAGGCAGCCTGACATAGAATGCATTATAGTAACCCAACGAGAACATAATCAAAGCATGTGTTATGATGGCCAATTATCGGTCGTAAATACAGTTAGACCCACTGAATCAACGTGAACTTGATTTACCAAGCTCACATCTATTTGAGGGTTTACTTCAGCTGGAATTTCCAAATAGATGTAAGCCAGTTTATCCTTAGGGTCAACCGTGCCTCTCACACAGGCATGTTAATTTGTTTCTCCCCTGGTCACTGCCATTTCTGCTAGCCTTGAAAAAGTTCCTTTTGTCTTACTTGTAGAAAGTAGGAAGAGCTAGGGCCCTGGTGGAGCAACAGTTGTATTTGATAGGATAAGAAGATCCCTATGTAGACCAACATTCTGTTTCTCACGGTGGTGAAAAAGATGCCTACAGCAGAACATCTATGGCAGAGAGAGCCTGTGATGGAACTTCTATATGGGATGTTAGGCTCATCTCTAAGCTGTTATGGAAGATACAACAGAAGAAAGGCCAGCAGGAGCACACTGTGGAGGGGAGGATTGTGCTCTATGCAGAAGAAGGCTAGCTGAAGTAATGAGATATCTGTGGTTTGCTTCTGGGAAAAATCTAATTAAGCTGGAAGAGTTATGCTTCACCTCGTCTCTGGTGGTTGTATGCCCTCACCCCAAGAGGCCTGGCCTTGCTAAAGTTCTACCAATTATGCACACATCCAAGTTAAAAGGTCAGAGGTGAGATGCTTTATGCTAAGAGAACTGAAGAGCAATGAGACATGTTTATTAGGAAAAGCTCCAAGAAAAAGCCAGAGAAGTCTGTTCCTTTCTAGAGGGCCCTGGGGTTTTTTTGCTACTGTAGGCTATATTGCAGAGGAAGGAACTGTCAAAACCACCTCTGAGTATTCTTCGCCTAAAAAATTCCCATGAAATTCACAGTGTTGCCATACTTGTAGGCTCATACACACATGCACACCCTGAGAGGAGTGCACATTTCACTTTTAGAGGAGCTTTAGATATGGTGTCAGACCCTTAAAACATGTTTATTGGAACACCAAGCTAGTTATTTCTGATCTGGTCAGAATAGCAGCATCCTTACCTCAGAAAGAATGGATTGGATTGGGATATAGTCACACATAAAGGTGACCCAGTGGTAGTTGCAACCAATGCAAGTACCATTGATATCAATGTTTCTGCTCTAAGTGTGTCTAATTCCAGATCCAATGGATATGAGCCAAAGTGATTAACCTGAGGATAATCAAGAAAAGTTATGCAGGAAAACCCAAGTGCCCCCAAAGTGTAGATGTGTGCACTTAGTTTCTCCTAAAGCAGTGGTTCTCAACCTGTGGGTCCCCAGATGTTTGTGGACTTCAGCTCCCAGAAGCCCCAGCCACTCTGGTCAATGCTCAGGGCTTCTGGGAGCTGAAGTCTAAAAACATCTGGGGACCCACAGGTTGAGAACCACTGTCCTAAAGCTTATTGCACTGGAAAATTGGCCAAAAATAGCAACCAGAAGTGACATGACATCTTATTGGTGTTGCCTGTGTGAAGAATGATGGGATGATAGTGGCTTTCCATCCCTGGCGGTTGATCACACCTGCATTACACCAAGAAACAACTTTGTCCCCACTTGCTATGTTACATTTTAAAGATACAGGTACCTATCTTGTTTGCACCTTGGTATTCCAAGCTCTGTCTAAGTATTGTGGCTGCTCTTCCTTTGAGCGGCCTTTTCTGAATGAGCCAGAAAAGATGGTGGGGTGGAGGACCAGACAGCTTCACCCAAAGCTTGCATGTACTGGTTGAGTAGATACTATTTTGAATCTTACCACCATGAGGAAGACCATGACTAGATGACCTGTATGCTTGCTGTCCAGTCCGCCGTCTGGGGGTGTATATGTACAAGAAAGTTATAGCTATTTGATATCACTTTAACTGCCTTGCTTCCATTATATGACATCTTGGAGACTGTAGTTTTGTGAGGAACTTAGCATTCAGTTCCATTCCACACAACCACAGCATTACACCTCCCTAACAGAGGATTTTAAGTATCTCTGTCATTATTGTGTGTCTTCAAGTCATATTATCTCTTGGCAACCCTAAGATAAATGCATCACAGGGTTTTGTTCAAAGGGATGTGTTCAGGGGACCTTTCTCTGAGGCTGAGACAGTGTGACTTGTCTGAGATTTCCATGGCTGAGTAGGGTTTCAGACCTCAGTTTCCTGGAGCCCCAGATCAGCACTCCAACTACTACCCAGTTCTGGCTCTTTCTCACCAGACTACAAACCCCAGTTCCAAAGGATGGAGCCTTGACTGTCCAGCAGCTTTTACAGTAAAGACATTGTTCCTATTCTTTAGGTGTAATTTGAACCCATTGGTTTGTGTTCTGGTTTCTGGAGCAGGAAAAAACAAGCTGGCTTCCTCTTCTACATGACATCCCTTCAGATATTTAAAGATGGCTATCATGTTACTTCCTCAGTTTTCTCTTCTCCAAACTAAACATAGCCAGCTCCCTCAGTCCTTTCCCATAAGGCTGAGTTTCCAGATCTTTCATCATCTTGGTTGCCCTTCTCTGGACACGTTCCAGCTTGTCAATATCCTTCTCAAACCGCAGTGCCCAGAACGTCTTGACATAGTGTTCCAGGTGAGGTCTGACCCTACTCTTTTCTGAAATTCAAATATAGTATTGGAAGGAATCCTCTTTTCCAGAAAACTGGGGAAAAAATGAAATCTTGGAACGGTTGTGGTCGCAGTTTGTAGGATCTCAGTCAATTACTCACGGCCTTCCTCATGCTGCGGTTTCGGCTGTCCTATACTTTTATAACATACAGATGCACGGCTCTTTGCCTTACTTAAACATTTCTTTTTTACATTGTTGACCTCTTCGTGGAAGGCTGCATTTTTAAAAGCCCCCAAGTAAAGACACACTCCAGACTTCTAGATCCGAAGCATTTCGAGGGCTTTAAGGAGCAGCAGAATTTGATCTTGGCTTTTATTTTTTACAAATGGTTGCAATTTTTATTCTTTCTTTCTTTAAATATTTCCACCCTGCCTTGTATCAAGAAGATCTCAGGGTGGCTCACAAATTAAAAGAAAGAGGTTTAAAGAGTTTAAATTATTCACTTATTCACATATTTATTTGAATAGCGCCATCGTCACTGTACATGGCATTTTATGAGTAAAAGAACAAAAAGGAAGGAAAAAAAAACAGTTCTCTGCCTTCACGCTTATAATCAAAAAAGACAAGGCACAGAAGGAAAGGGGATGGCAATGACGGGGTGATATAGTCCAGGAGATACTGCCTGTTCTTCTCTCCTCCGAAGTCACAGTAGCAGCCGTTGGAATGGACGGAGGGCTTTTTATCTGTTTCTGGGCTTAAGAGTGATGGAGCTGTGCCTGTCTTTTCTTCTCTCTCTTTGTGCTCATAGCAGTGTCAGTTGTGATGGAGGGAGGGCCTGTTAAATTTAAATTAGTTTAAATAAACTAAAAAAAAAAAAAGAACATTAAATATACTTACCAAGCTAAAACAGATTCAGAAGATAATAACTGTTTAAAACGTGGGACATTAGTTTTCTGTGCATGTGTCTTCAAGTTGTTTTTGACTTATGGCAACCCTAAAGAAGGTTTTCTGGGGCTGAGAGTGTATGACTTGCCCAAGGTCACCCAGTAGGTTTCCGTGGCTGAACGAGGAATCAAACCCTGGTCTCCAGGGTTGCAGTCCAATGCTCAAACCACTACATTACGTTGCCTCTCTTTAGTGTTTGAGAGAAATCAATGAGGGCCAAAGGCTTTGATGAGCAGCCAAGTTTTTACTTGCACCTAAATAAGTGTTAGTGGCTGCAGGGCTTCCAAAGGGAAGGCATTCCACTATTGGGGTGCCATAGCTGGGAAGCATTTCTCCCACATCTCTATGACCATTTCTGCACTAGAGTGTTATAGCGTGATTATTCCACTTTCAACATCTATGGAATCCTGGGGTTTGCAGCCGGCCCCTCCCAAAACTGCAAACCCCTGGGTTCCATAGGATGTTGAAAGTGGAATAATCACGCTATAACATTCTAGTGCAGAAATGGCCCATGTAGAGTATCAACCTCACTTGGGAACTGTCTTTTGTTCTTTTATCTGTAAATTTCCAGGTACAGTAATGGCACTATATAAATAAATGGTATTAATCATATTGCCCCAGAAAACCTTCCTTCCTAGGCAGGCACATATAAGGAGAGGTGTTCCCTCAAACATTTGAGGCTCCAGGCTGTTTAGGGCTTTAAATGACAAGCATCTGGAATTCAGACTGGAAATATCTTGGCACCCCAAGGCAATTTTTATGAGCCCATTTCCTCACTACAGTGTTATAGTGCTATTATTCCATTTTAAACATCCTGTGGAATTCTGGGATTTGCAGTTTAGGGTGCACTAGTTGGAGCTGGCACCAAGCTCCCTGAGCCACAGAATCCATTTGGATGTGGGATGGATCCAGGACTACTCCCAAATTATGCTCCTGCTCCTGCAAGGAGAGTGCAACTCCATTCAGGACATTTCCTAGACCCAAGCACTACCAATCCATAGAGCCTCCATCTTATCAAGACTCAGCTCCCAGTTTGCATCTATGAAATGCTGGAGTCTGTGAAACAGATATTTGAAAATCTGCTTTTTTGGGCAGCAGGTTCTAGCGATCCTTGCCAGCATAGCCGACAGTTGTACAGTTGTTGCTGTACAACAACATCCAAAGGGCCCTATGCTTCCCACCCCTGCCCTTGAGCATCTCGCTGAAGACAATGATGTCAGTAGCATGGATGAGGAGGAGAATCAGAATTAGAAACTTTTAAAAGGTGAGCACATTGGGTCTGGCACATAGGGAGTTGTTGTTTACATTTACCTTTCTTGGGTTGGTAATGGGCTGACAAGTGAAGCCCACGCTAATTGGCTCTTCTAGTCTGTTTCAGATCTCTCCAGAGTGGGGATAATTGCAGCAGAGGGAGAACAGGGGTCAGAAGCCAGCATGTAGCTGTACCTTTTCTTCATGCATTCACAGAACGTTTCGAGGCGAGATGGCTTTGCAGTTTTTCTACCGCGTATGCCCTTCATTCTCAACTGGAAGACAGGCTAATTAGAAACACAAGGCGCTCCCTCATGGGAAAGCAGTCCTTTGGACCATCTTCTGCCTCGGGCTGGTTTGCATCAGGGCTGAATGCAGCCCCTGGACTCTGCGTTGGCGTCACGCTCCCATCACATCAAAGGTGCTGCCAGTATTGCGATGGGACGACCACGGGATCCAGTGAGGCGTGGAAATGGACACAGTCTTTCACAGAGGCTGGACCCAGGCTGTGTGCGGCCATTACCACACACCTTGAAGCATTTCACAGAGGAAAAGCAGGGCACATGAGGCTGCATTACATCCCAGCGTGGTCAAGAGGGAAAAATTTATTAATGAGGAAAAACACACAAGCTGGAAAAGGCTGCTGCAGTTTGCTCTGGCCTGAGCCTACTGGGAAGGAAAAGAGTCTACCCCACACCTCCTTTCTCCTCACTGAGTGCAAATTGGGCCATTTCTGCACTAGTTGTTTATAGTGCTATTATTCCACTTTCAACATCCTATGGACTCTGGGGTTTGCAGGTTAGGGAGGGGCCTTTGAGGATGGCCTTGGAGGCCCCTCCCTAAACTGCAAACCCCAGGATTCCATAGGATGTTGCAAGTGGAATAACAGCGCTGTAACTGGCTAGTGCAGAAATGGCCCTTCTTTTTCACTTTGAAATCACTTAGCAGCAGCTGAAGGAAGCTAAGGACAAAGGTGGAAAGTGGGAGGAGGAGAAAGAAACTGAACATTTTAAAAAGTGTGATGGCAAAGGATTAATCGGGGCAGTCACTGCCAAATCACGATTGCTAGAATATATAGCCAGCACTTTGAATTCTACCTGGAAACAGCCCAGAACTCTACCCAGAAATGGGCTATGATGGGTATATTAAAGTATTAGGTTTGGTTTCAAGCATCAGACAAACAGAACAAAACAAACAGGTTCTGGCCCTTCACAGGGAGGTGGCAGCAGCGGGAGGGGGGATGTAATGCTCTCCTGCCTGTAAATAGATTTTAAAGTCTGAAGTAAGCCAGCCCTTTCAAAGGCCAAAATAGAACGGATCTCGTTCTCAGCGGGAAGGTCTGTGACCTTGCTTGCCAATTGTCAATATAAATTCTGCCATCTCTGTATCGACTTCCTCTTTGGTCTTCTTAATGTTCAGGCTCTTGAAAGGTGAACCTCAGCTTTTGAAGAGAAATGGATTTTATAGGCAAGTCTTAATGGATTTCTGTTGTTGTTTTCCAACCCTTCCTTTGCTGTCTCCTTGCCTGCAACCTTCAATATATTTTTTTGTCTATAAATGGGCCTTGAATTAATAGCCTTGAATCTATCTAAACTAAAACCACTCCATCATGCAACACTTTCCTCGTGTAATGCAATCCAGCCCATGGATGTGCGCTCTCCTGAAAAAAGGCAAAGCCTAGAAAAGTTATTTTTGAGAAGTATAGCTCCCCAAATCCCTTAGCCAACATAGCCACTAGCATGGAAAATTCTGGGAGTTGTAGTCCCACCCCCAAAGGAAACCTTTCAAAATCTGATAAGGGACTTGCAAATAAGAAGCAGAGGGTTAAAACTTTGTAGGACAAGGTTGAGAAAATTTTCCTGGAATCCATTTGTGTATGCATATGGATACAGTCATCCCTCCACATTTGTGACTTTGACTTTCATGGATTTGATTTGCAAGCTCCTCCAACCCCTCTCCCCCGGCTCAGGGGCTTCTTTTCCAAGGGAACCTTCTCTCTTGGCAGCTCTGATTAGGTTGTGCACCCTTTAAAAACCCACTTCTGGCTCTCTTCCTCTTCTACCAGCTGCTGCCTGGCCAGCTAAGGGTAGATCGGAGCCTGATTTCTCAGTTCCACAGACCCTCTCCTGATGCCCCCCGCACACATCCAAGGAAGGAGATGGGCACGAGGAAGAAGAAGCATAGGGCCACCGTGCCGGCTTACCCCCTTCCCTCTTCCTTTCTTGACCCGTTTGGACCTTGAGTGCCTGCTCTCCCCACTATGCCCTGGCCCTCATCCCACAGACATACACAAACATTTCAATATCTGTGGTTTTTCCACCCTACACTGTTATAGTGCTATTATTCCACTTTCAACCTCCCACGGAATCCTGGAGTTTGCATTTTGGGGAGGGGCATTTAGAATTCCCAGCCAGAAAGCAATTTGGCCTCAGGAAACTTCAAACCCCAGAATTCCACAGGAGGTTGAAAGTGGGATAATAGCACTATGACAGTGTAGTGCAGAAATGGCAAAAATATCTATACTGGTCTCTGTTTAGGAACAGGATAATCTGTCAATTTCATTTCATTGCTGTTGTTGAAATACAGTTGTTGTTGTTGCTGTTGTTTCATTTTTAAAAAACCCTTAAATTCCTTGTCCCAGCTATGAGAAGCTTCTGAAGTTTGATAAATTCTTCCACAACAACCTTAAAAACAAAATTCTGCCTCCTCCGCTCTCCATTTTGCATCTACTACATTCACAAGCTATTCCCAGCATGGAAAAGAGGATCACATTGAATCAGCTTGAATGGGTAAACATTGAACTCCATGAAAGAAAAAGAGGTGGCAACCTTAATTCTCCATGTCCGTGCTAGTACACAAAGGATTTAAAAATCAGACTTTGAAGCACTCAAACCCTGAGCCAGAATGGACAAATCTACCAGTTTTAGGTGCCTTTACATTTGACTTTTTAAAAAAAGAAATCTCAAGTTCTTTCCATCCCAGAAATGAAGAGGTTTGCAGAGTTTGGTATATTCTTCTCAAGAAACAAACAAATAAACCTCCAAATGAAATCTTTAGCTTATCTCTCACCTTTGCCTGAAAATTCATAAGTGCAGAACTGGAGTACTTGAGTATATGATGGTTGGCTGTTTTATTTAGTGGTAAGAGGACACCTAGTGGATCAACTTTAATATTTTCAGCTGCCTACAAAACATTTGTACTGGAAGCCCGTTGGGATGTAAACTTTCACCTATTTTATCCTTGTACACAGGGACAAACAATTCCTGCAATTTTATCTGGACTTTGGGAGAAAATGAATGATGGTGATATTGATGATTATTTTTGTTTATATTCTACCTTTCTCCCTGTGATGGGACTCAAGGTGGCTTACAACATATTCAAAAACAATAGAGATGAAAAACTATAATAAAACTTCAGTAGAAGTACACATATAAAAAGTTATTTAAAAGACATTTAAATAATTTATGAAGTTAGGAACATAAACATCCATTGGAAGACTATGTGCACACTATGCAACAGCACAACACACTATTAAATACCCATCCCATTCAGTCTCTAAAAGCCTGATGGCATAAAAATGCTTTACCTTGCTGCCAGAAGGAGATCAAGGATGAAACCATCCCAGGCTATCCAGGGAAGGAGCCACAAAGTCTGGGAGCATCCCCTGAGAAGGCCCTTGTCTACCCTGCTCCCACCAAATGACCATGACAAGATGGCTGGAGAGAGAGAAGGGCCTCTCAGTGGTGGCATTGCCACCCCAAATAGGAATTCTTGTATGGCATTCTCCTGGCTTTTCATATTTGACAGTGTTCCAGAAAAAAAAAAGTGCTTTTCTGTGTAGAATAACTCCCCAAAACAGATTGAGATGTGCAAATGCCATTCAGTGAACCACAGCTTGAAACTACCCCCCACCTAAAAAAACCAAAATGCAAATTTTGATCTTGCCATTTTATATAAGGGGCACCTTTTTACTACACATTATTGCACATAATGGGACTTGAGCATCCATGAATTTTAGTATCCACGAGGGGTTCCGGAACCAAACCTTAGCAGATACCAAGGGCCCACTGTATTCACCTTTGCTTGCTCTCTTTGCCTCCCTCTTTTCTTTGGATGCCTAAATTTTATTTCTAAATGTTCCACTGTAGTTTTAGGTTACTGGAAATATGAGGACTGAAGGAAAATTTCATGGCAGAACTCTTATTGGGAGGAATATTTCGCTTACTTTGCACCCTCCCCAGCTACACTTCTGTAGAAACAGAAGAGACAGTGACCCAAATTCTGGATTTCCCAAAAGAAAGATCCCAACAGATCTGCTCAAGTAAAAGAACATTCAGTTCATTTTGAGCTACACCTCTAGAGACATCTAAGCAGAGCATCTGACACAGGCTCTTTCTTTTTTCTTTTATTTTCCAAGAGGGAGAAAAAGGTGGAGTTTTTCCCTAAGAGGAATTTCATTCTCAAATTATCTGAGGACAATTTGTTGTTTGTTTTAGTTGGGTGAGGTTTGAGGGTTTTGTGTTTTTGGCAACGCAAAATGAAGCTAGAAACTGAATGGCTCTGATGAGAATTCCCAGGAGGTGGAGAAGACATACCCACTTCAGCAATGTCTCATTAAATAAAGTTACCCACAGATGGACTTTCATAGCATTCAAGTTCTAGCTTGAACCACCTTGTTAACTATTCATCAGAATACTCCCAGAATCTTCTAAAGCTTGACACAGAAATCTCTTTCAGCATTTCCAGATGCATCTTTAAGACTCGGTGGGAAAAAAAAAGAAAAAAGAAGGTGGATATGAGGGAAAACTTTCCACTGCATCCCATTCAGTTGAAAAAAAAAAGGCATTTTGGTTGGCTCTTGTACATGCTGGTTTTTATGCAGATCAACAATGTGTGAATTTTATGGAGAATACATCCCAAATTACAGCATTTTCTATGTAGAAAACAGCATTTTCTGTTTAGAAGATGCAGTTTTCTGCACAGAAAACTCTGGTGTGTAAAACAAACAGATGCAAATTTTGCACAGAATAAGTCCTGAACTGCGAATATTCTCATCAGTCCAAGTGTCTTCTCATAAAGGATTCTCAACGTTCAAAAAAACATGTTTCTTGTCCATTTTTTCAATTTTTTTTGAATATTTTTTCCATTTCTAATTTTACTATGGTCAGATTCAACATGTCCAGGAACAGATGTAGTTAGTGGACTGCATGTGTCCATTTCACTATATTTGAATGAATTTTTTTGCAGCTTTCTCATCTGTCTTAGTCCTGGGTCATACAGGCTGATCCTCTCATTAAACCAACATGGTTTCATTCAATCACCAATGTAAATTCATTACAGATTAGTTTCAGATTAAGTTCCCCCTTCTCCCCCTCTTAGGCTATAATCCTCATTTCACAAACCAGAACTTCTTGGCCTTTCACCTCCCTCAGTTCAGTGGCTGATCCTTCCACTAGATCAACTTGGACTTGTCTTTCCATGTAGTTTTACAGCCACCACTCCTGTGCTAGCCACACATTTCTCCCTCTCCCTCTGTTACATTGCCCCACAGTTCTGTCTTCATCTTCTTGATCTCATTCCTAAGGTTCTTTCTCAAATCTGTCTTCCAGTTTCAGAGTCCCTCTTCTTTCAAAATTTGCTGTAGACGGTCCTGAGGAAATTCCTGAGAAGTTTCCATCTTCCATTCAAATCCAGCAGATGCAGAGTGAATGGTTCTTCTCTCACCTAGCCAAATACAACCAGCTAGTCAGTCTTATCATCATCAAAGAGATAATGCCTGCACTTTCTCACCGGTAGTTTCTCCGCACTAAAGTCCAATTCAGTCTGTCCATAAAAATATATGCAGTCAAATCCTGATGTGGTCTCTTTTAAACAAGTCAAGCCTCGATCTTTTATTTGTCCTGATCTTATGGGGTAAACCCATTTATTCAACTCTTGGTTGGAGTAACAAGGTGACTGGCAAGGCTTCTGTTGTTCTATGTTAATCAGAAGAATTCTTCACTTTTGTAACTCCAGAGTTTTGTTTAAGTGCTTTTTTAAAGAAAGCAGGTTGCCAGCATGGGGCCCACGGATCCTCAGATCAAAACAGCTGCATTTCACGGCAGGGGCAACAGATGTAACTTTCTCAGTCCTTCTCATTCATTATGTGTTTACAAATGAGTAAATGCAAGTCATGGGAATTCTGGAACCTGTAGGTAATCCCTCACTCCTCCTTTGATCCAGGGAGAGTACTCCAGCCAGAGATCCCCTGGCCAGCACTTTTAGCGTGAAAGCTCTCCTTGTTGCAGAGCTGCCTTGAGGAACATCCGCCTGACGACCTGCCCAGAAGACAAGTCAGCATTCAAGGTGATTGGACTAGGATTCCAGGAGAACAGCTTTCAAATTCTTGCTTGGCCTTGGAAACCCACTGGATGGCCTTGGGCAAGTCATACTCTCCTGGCCTCAGAGGAAGACCATTGGAAACCCCCTCTGAACAAATCTTGACAAGAAAGCCTCAAGGTTGCCATAAGCTGAAAACAACTTGAAGGAACACAGTGAAGATAACACGCTAGAGAACAAGTTTAGGATTCAAAATGGTCCTAACAGATGGAAGTCCTGGACCAGAATTAGCAAAGTGAATTTCAGCAGGGGTGAGTGTAACTTGCGACATTTAGGCAGGAAAAATGAAATGCTGAAATATACAATGGATGACACCTGGCTTGACAACAGTTCATGTGAAAAGGATCAAGGGGTCTTAGTAGACCACAAACTAAATATAAATCAGCAGAGTGTAGTGGCAGCCAAAAAAGTTGATGCAATTCAAGGCTGCATCAACAGAACTCTATATCCAGATTGGGGGAATTAATTGTCTCCTCCTCTATTCTGTTTTGGTCAGACTTTTTCTTGGAATACTCTGTCCCAGTTCTGGGCATCACAGTTCAGGAAGGATATTGAGGAGCTGGAACATGATCAGAGGAGAGTGACTAAGATTGTAAAAGTTCTGGAAACCAAGCCCTATGAGGACTGGCCTAGGGAACTGGGTACATTTAACTTGGAAAATAAAAGGTTGCAACTTGGTATGAGAGCTGTCATTAAATACCCAAAGGGATGTCATGTAGAAAAAGGAGCAAGCTTTATTCTGTTGTTCCAGAAACAAGAACATGAACCAATGGGTTCGAATTACAAGAAAAAAAAAACAATCTGATTAAAAATCGAGAAGAATTTCTTGACTGTAAGAGCTGTTTGACAGTGGAACGGTGCCTCAGAGGGTGATGGAGTCTCCTTCTTGAAGATCCTCAAACAGATGTTAGATAAGAGTGCCTTAGTTGATTGGTGGCCTCTAGTGTCCCTTCTGGCTAGCTGATTCTATGACTGCACTTTTATCAATATGGCTCCCTCCTATAGAATCCTGGGATTTGTACTTTGAGAAGGTACTTAGAATTCTTTGCTAAATTGCTGTGATGCATTCTCCCATTCACTACCACCCTGGGGTTCTCTGATGGAGAATTCTTAGGCCACTTCCACACTATACTGTTATAGTGCTATTATAGAGCCACCTTCAACCTCCTATGGAATCCTGGGGTTTGCAGTTGAGGGAGGGGCATTTAGAATTCTCAGCCAGAGAGCTCTTTGGCCTCAGTGAACTACAAACCCCAGAATTCCCCAGGGTGTTGAAAGTGGAATAATAGCACTATCACAGTGTAGTGCAGAAATGATCTACATACCTGCCCAAACTACTCCCTGGGATACAGAGACAGAACAGTTACAGTAGCACCAAACTGCTGCAGATCTCCTCACAAGCTGTGGAAGGGTAGAGACTGGGGAAAGGTAATTCTTCAGAGACCTCCTCCGTGAGGCCCTTAATCCAGGTGTGCCAAGCCATGAGCATGCAGCTGTTGCAAAGTGTGGAATCTGGCCAGGCTGACACAAGAGCTGCCAATGAAATGTCAAAGCAAATTTGGAGGTTCCTCTTCAAGCCAAACATCTGAGGAGTTCACAGGAAGGCAAGCTCATTTCAACCAGGCTAAGCACGTTCCACCGGAAACTCTTCCTCCAAGTGCCCAGGTTGCCACTGGATTATTGTTGCTGCTGCACTTTGAATCTGGAGCAAAGGGGGAGACAAAATATCTAAGGAATGTCAAAGGGAAATAAGATCATTTTTCAAAAACAAGGGCCATCTCTGAGGTAATTTCTATACCCAGCTGTGACCTGTGGAATAAGGTATTCCGTTTCAAAGGGAAATGTGTAAATTTTGCAAGCGTGTGTTACAAAAAGCAGACTTTCAATCTCTGGGAGCTGAGTAAGACCATTGGTGAATCAGAGCAGGGATGCGAAGGCTTAAAGCTTGTCCTACCCTCTCAAACCCCAGAGTCCATTAAACAGAGCCAGGGGCAAACAATTATGGGGAGAGAGAAGAGATGGCCTGAATTTTTAGATCTTCAGGGCATGGCTATCTGTTGGTCTTCTGAAGAACAGAAGAGCATTACATCTCCCCTTTGGAAAAAAAAAAAAAGTGGGGGGAGCAGGAGACACTTTCAGTTGTTTTCTTCTGTGCTTGTCTGCTTTACCCCCGAAAACAAACCTACAATTTTGAACATATTTATCACAATGATTTCTGGGTAGAATTCAAAGTGCTGGCTATGCCATTGAAAGCCCTGCATGGCTTGGGTGCAGATTGTCTAAAAAACTGTACCTCCCAATATGGGCCTGCCTGAGATTTAAAATCTGCTTTCTTTCAGTTCCGCAACAATCCCAGGAACAACTGGCAAGGACATAGGAGAGAACCTTCTCGGTGGCTACTCCTAGGCTGTGGGACTCCCTTCTACAGCAGGTCCAGTAGACCCACTCTCTACTCTCTTTCCTCCAAAAGGCAAATACATTTTTTTAACTTAGGCATATCTTTTGTGCTTTAATTATGAGGTAGAAGGGTGTTTTGAATATTTTTTAAAAAAACCTTTTAATTAAATTTTTCAAAGGGGTTTAAAAAGTTTAAATTATAGTGGCCCCTCCACTTTTGCAAGGGTTCAGGGTGCAGAACCCTCACAAAAGTAGAAAAACCATGAATATTTCACCCCACTCCCCCTTCCATTCCTGTCTGGAGCTCCCCCTTCCCGTTCCCTTGCAAAACAGAAGGGAATCGGGCGGTGAAGGAAGGCTTGTGTGAGTCTTCCTTTCTTCCTCCGGAGCTTCACTCCCATTCCTATGCATCTTGCCTCAGCATGGAGAACTCATACAAGCCTTCCTCCCCATTCCCTTCTGTTTTGCCATGGCGCTAGTTCTCTGCACCAGGGCAAAATGCGTGGGAACGGAAGGGGGAGCTCCAGAGGGGAAAAGAAAGGCTCTCGTGAGCCTTCTCCTCACCATTCCCTTCTGTTTTGCGTGGGAACCAGAAGTAGGGAGGTCTGCAGGGGGAAAGGAAAGCTGGCTTAAGCCTTCCTCCCATACCCTTCTGTTTTGCCTCAGTGTGAGTTCTCCAAACAGGGGCAAAATGCATGGGAATAGGAGGAGGAGAATGGGGGAATAAGGCACACATGCTCATGAATAATCAAATTCATGAAGGTCAAACCCACGAATGGGGAGGGAGGACCTGCATTGTCCACTTGTTTTTTTAAAACTTTTGTAAATAGGATTTTAGCTGGACTTTGTTTACAATGTTGATAAGTCACATTAAGTCCCTTGCTAAGGGAAAAAAAAATTATAGATTAAAGCAGTAATTAATATATAGAGTGGCATCAGCTACCTTCTCTATTCATTATCCTTCTAGTGTGTATCCAATTACAAACCTGCCTCTGAATTTCTGCAGTTCAGGGTGTGGGCAACCAGGCGGGGACATTTGCCATTTGTTTTTCAACCGGTTGCACCCATGCATTTTGAGTAATCTGGAATTGACCTGGTTATTTGTCTATTTATTTTATTTTTCTCCCACTTTTCTTTTAAAACGGGACTCATGCTGGCTTACAGCATAGGTTAAAATAAATAATGTACAATAACATTTATTTATTTATTCATTTATTTATTGAATTTATGTCCTGCCTTTCTCCCAAATTGACTCCAAGGCAGTTTATAATATATATATTAAAAAAACACCTAAAAATGTAGGTTGCAAAAATTAAAAAGAAATTAGATATTCTAATTATTAAAACATGCTTAAAAACAGTTAAAACACAATATGAGGCAAAAAAGAGTTTGGGGAAAAGATATTAAATAATCAATCCTGTTAAGCACGACTTTAAGATGTACATTTGTAACAGCAACAAACACATAAAGCACTTAGTGTATATAAGAAGCAGTACACCCATAGCGCATCCTTCCAGTTAAAAGATGAAATCCTGTTTAAATAGCAAAGTCTTTGAGGAGTTTCATAATCCCCGAGCAGCCAGCAAGAAGGCTCTTTCCAGATGAAACTGTGATGATGGTGGGAATGGACAGACCTGATGCCGCTTCAAGTTTGAATTTCTATTGGAGATACGACATTTCCCACATTTTGGAGGGTGCTGTGGGGGAGAAGAGAGCAAATCCCTCCTCCACACTGGCATTGTTTTTGCACTTTTGCAGTGATTTGGGAGTCATTTCTAAACAAACCCCCAACTGGGACGTACTGGGGACTGAACCTGGGACTTTCTCCATGCAAAACATGCAGAGAAACTTTCAGGGAGGCGACAGTCCTTCTCTAAGGCCATTTCCACACTAGACTGTTATAGACTGCATAGCAGGGGGTTGGACTGGATGGCCCGTTGTGGTCCCTTCCAATTCTACATTTCTATGATTCTATGATAGTGCTATGATTCCACTTTCAACAGCCTATGGAATCCTGGGGTTTGCAGTTTGGGGAGAGAAAGAGTTGAAAGCGGAATCATAGCGCTATGACAGTCTAGTGCGGAAGCGGCTTTACATTGGGGTCTTTTTCCAGGGAGAACCAACATCCAGCATCAATTGTGAAACAATTCTTTATTTGGTGGAAATACTTGGCATATCTCACACTGATGAGATTTGAATCTTGCAGTAAGTGTTCATTGATTTTCGGTTGCTGTTTTTAAAAATAACTTTTTAAGATGCTTTACTGATGGCATTTGAGTTGTTTGTTTTAACAGCTGAAGCCAGCCTGAGCCCTGGGTTGAGGAGGAAAGTGGGGCCTAATTTTCTTCAATATAAGAAATGAAAAGAAGGTAATCATATACCTTCTTGCACCCTCAGTAGAGGAAAACTGAGCCTGCAAAAAACTGGCTGTGGAAATTCCTACAGCTCAGGGCAGTGGGAAGCGTTAAAAAAAATTCATTCATCCTAAAAATAACTGGAACAAAGTTATCTTCACATGTTCAGGCCACACCCACATTAGCTCTGATCTCTTGCCCATCCTTGGTATATAATAGCCTTATTTGTTCTCTTTGTGTGCTCTTTTCAAGTAACTATAAAAGCTCTGACTACATGTCAATATAGTCTTTGCTAGGCAAAGTTTGATCAGTCTGAAAAGCCACAGTCTTTCATATTTGTTTTCCAATTTCCTTCCTGCGTGTACAGAGGGAAGTTCTTTCCTTCCTTTTCCAGTAACCCCATTCCCATGACCATATTCGTTCATGAGTAGAGTTTCCAGGTTGCAGGATTTGGCCCTGAGTCTCACACGGCCCAAACCCATTGCTCTGGTCATCAGGGCAAGAGGGAGGAATCTCAGGGCGAGAGCATTGCCTCTGTTTTAAAATTATGTGTACACATTTAGGTGGTTGAAGGTGTTGGGTGTGTTTCTTGGCCAAAGACATTATTATCCTGCCATAAGTGCAATTTGCCTGCACTGTGTGACAAAGTGCTCAATGTGTCTTAATACACTTCTACTTGTTTATTCTTTTTACAACTTTGCCTGGCTGTGCCAGTTAAATTTCGACAGAAAGTAGGGTCACACTTATGACAGTGAGCCCACAGAACAATTCATTCACTGGTCCACATAGGGGTCTCCTTCTGGCCCAAGTACCCCGCCCAAGGAGGGATCTGGAGAGGAAAAGGGGCTGGAATGGTGAGGCCACCCTGGTGAGGGAATCCACCATAGCTTCTTTGAAGAAAAATTGTACCCTCTCTCTCCTACCAAAAAAACCCAAAAACCCTATGAGGGAGTCACCGTAAGTCAGAATCAACTTGAAGACACACAACGGCAAGGATAACAATAGCTGGTGGGAGCCAGCACCGTGTAGTGAAGTGAGTATCGGACTAGAAGTCCACGAGACTAGGGTTCAAATTCATGCTCAGCCTTGGAAAACCTGTGAGTGACCTTGGGCGAGTCACACTCTCTCAATTTCAGGGGAAGGCAATAGCAGATCTCCTCTGGAGCAATTTTGCCAAGAAAACCCCAGGATGCGGTTGCCATCTTGGACGCAGCATGGCGAAGTGGTCTGAGTGTTGAACTAGGCCTATGTGAGACTGGTGTTCAAATCTCTTCTTGGCCGTGGAAACCCACTGCCTGACTGTGGGAAAGCCACACTCTCTCAGCTTCAGGAAAAAGGCAGTGACAAATCTCCTCAGAAGAAACTTTGCCAAGAGAACCCTAGGAAAGGATCACTTGTAAGCTGGGGATGACACGAAGGCACAGAACATCAGCGGTGATAGTGGTAACTAACTATTTTGGTAGACCTTGGAAACATAACTACTGCCAAGCAACTACTTTTTTAAAAAGTGGCTTTGCAAGCTGAAATGTGTTTACCAGAAGAGCTGTCTTTTGGGAAAGACGATGGTAGTTGGAATGAAACAGTCAAGAAAACTATTTCCTTGTTCTCAGTGGGCATATTCTTTTCATCCACATCAAAATCTGACAAGACCTTTCATTACTTCTGTTATGTTGAAATACCAGCTGATTCTTCTACACAGATCTTATTTCTTTTATATACGATCCAACTTTTTCAACACCAGGAAGTCATATCCATATTGCATCTCTTTATCTGGATATCTGGTTAGAAACGTTTTCCTGTGAAAGAAACATGACTCATTAAGCTCCATGAAGGGAAAAAAAACATCTTTTTAAAAAATTATAGTAATTAAGTGAAAGTGTTAAGGGTGGAGGGTTGGGAAGCACTGGAATTCAAAGGCAGGCTGAGATGCTCTGAGCAAAATGCCTAATCACGGGAAGCCTTACAAGAAAATGCATATCTTTAATCATCATTTTTAATTTGGAGAAAATAATAAACGGCACAAAGCAAAAGCTTCTCATAAAGCCAGAAAAACAAGCAGTCAGAGGAATTCTTAAAAGCCGCAAAGAAAACAGACACGTTTTTCCCATCCACTGCTCTGATTATTTCAAAACCAGTGTCCACACTTTCTCTAGGCTAAATTAAATTACTTACTTACACACAGGTACTCACGCACATTTTAGTTTCTGCAAAGTGAGTTTGAAGGGCAGAAGTAGGACGTATTCCATTAACTCAGCAGGGGGAAAGGAGAGGAGAGGGTGGAATCCTGCCCTTTCCAGGAGGCTCAGGCAAAAGCAAACTACTGAAAGCTTTGCTACCTTGTGGGTTCTTCCTCAAGGACAACTTTTGCCCTCCTGATCCCACCGTGATGTTTCTTGGCCACACTTCTCCCTGTTTTCATCTGTGAAATGTTGGAGGGTATGCATTACAGAAGATAAGGGCATTTCCACATTACACTGTTATAGTGCTATTATTCCACTTTCAACATCCTATGGAATCCTGGGGTTTGCAGTTTAGGGAATAAGGTAGTAAGTTCTTTTTTCAAAGGTGGAACCAATATTGACAATGGGTTATTTTTTAAATAATGATAATCAGTATCAGAATGAATTAGTTCTGTATAGTAACTTTCTAAGGTCTGACTTTTTCCTGTGTTAGCAGAATGCGCAAATGCATTATCGCCTTTCCATGGAGATTTCTTTGTGGATTCTGCCCTCTAGTGTAGAAAATCTTTCTACAGGAATGTGAGAAATTCCGTAGTCGTGTACTGAACAGCACCAACATGTGCAGAAATAGAGATTCAGGCTCAGGGTCTTCATCCTCTTTCACAGAGAGGATGTGAAAAAAAGCCTTCATTGCTCTCAAGATTTTGTACAACTTTTGTTGTTTGAGCACGACAAGACTACTTTGTGAGCGCGGAGAAACTTCCTGAAGAAATCTCATCTTTGGTTTGAGACTGCAATGTCAAACATTGTGGTTTGTTTTTTTAAAAACAGCTTACCCGATATAGAATTGAAGACACAAAGTCCCAGTGCTTTGTAGTGTCCTGACTGACTTTGGACACATGGGCCTATCCCATGCTGTATTTTAATTAGCTCATTTGGCTGCTTGGCATTCCTTCCTGGCACAACGGCAGGGATATAGACACTCAGGTAGGTAGCATGCAGCCCTCATGAGCTTTCAGTGGTACCAGGTGATGAAGGAATATGGCTGATACATCTGCCATCACCAGCTGTCTCGCGGGGAGAAGTGATATTGGATGCTGGCAATCCCCTTGTAAGGGCACCTACAGTTCACAGGAACAGACAGTGGACGCGTGCACCAACATATATCAGTTCTGGAACATTGCAGAAGGAGGAAGTCAATGCCTCCTTGCTCAGTGGCCCCATTTTCCCATAGAAGGCAGCTCTCCATGGCCTTCCCATGGCTCCCATAGGTATTTAATGGCCAGTGGAAACTGTGCGAGGTTGAAAGCACGTGGGCAAGATCTGGCTGCATTTCCACAGCTGGAGGAAGAAGGCAGGCATCAATCCACTGGGCCTCTACTTTGGGGTGCACAACACAAGCCTACAGAGCAAGGGGAGTGGGGAGAAATTAGTCCCCTGCAACCCCTTCATCATAGCATAAAGATAGCTTCCCTTGAGTTGTTATGACTATGGACCTTTCCACACTACACTGTTATAGTGCTATTATTCCACATTCAACCTCCTGTGGAATTCTGAAGTTTGTAGTTTCCTGAGGCCAAAGAGCTCTCTGGCCGGGAATTCTAAATGCCCCTCCCTAAACTGCGAACCTCAGGATTCCATAGGATGTTGAAAGAGGAATAATAGCACTATAACAGTCTAGTGCGGAAAAGCCCTATGAGTGCTCCAGGTCACTCTTGGCTCTTGATCCAGGAGGCAATCAGATGCTAGCCTCAGAGCTGGCCCTTAAGAGAAGAAGAATGTGGTGGTTGTCTCAGGCAGCCAAATCTGAGTATCACAAATGGGTGCTCAGGAATTATTTAGTGGATTATATATACAGGAAAACAGGGAGGAGGCAGAACGAAACTGGGCTTTCGTTCTGAAATAAGCCAGTCCCTGGTCCTTCCCCATTTACCTTTCTAGGTTCTGAAAGAAGTAACACCTCTGTCTCTTTGAAAACTATTTAATGGACTGATGTTGTACTTTTACTCCCAGAAAAGGGCTCCTGTGGGATTTTCTGGATCAGCTGCCCAAGCAAAAAATAAAAATAAAAATTGGCTACTGTTGACTTAGAGAGATGGGGAGGATGCTCACAAAGATGACGTTTCCTTGTCTACCTCAGAGAAGCGAAGCCCCTCAACCTGGCCCTGATTAACTTAGCTTTTTCTGGTTCTCTAAGACCTTATTTGGTCATTTTCCCCCCAACCTTGCCACACGATATGGTAGACACACAACGCTTAAAACAAACCAAAAGAAAAAACTACCACCCACGGAATGGAAAACAACTATCACCCTGAAGCAGAAAAGCAGTTTCTTTTTGTGTCATCCCAGCCTTTCCAAAAGAAAAATGCGCACGCACACACCAACGGTAGGATTCACTGTCATGAATCTGATGATGCGGGATTAGCTGTTTTCCCCTGCATTAAATGTGTTATGTAAGTTTATTAATTCCAGTCAGCCCAAGGACAGCTTTATCTGGAGCTGTTACTTTGGCGTCAGTCGGCCATGTTTTTCCCAAAGCAATGGTAAACTTCCAGCATAGACAAGAACCCTCCTTCAGGGGGCAAGGCGTGCTCCGTGGGGTGCTCCCTCCCCACTTGTTTCGTTGCAACCTTGGAGGAGGGGAGTGTCAGAAAAACACACCTTGGTCTGTTGTTATTCCAACAAGAAGCAGGAGTTTGAATGCTGGAATGAACAAACAGAGGCCAACACATGGCTGTCTGGTATGTGTGATGTTTGTTCCAAGTTCTTTTGCTTGGTTTTTGTTTAAATCTACATAAATCCATGAAAAAAATGTTACCTTCTGGTTCCTTTTTCCTTCTGACTCAAGTGATCAGCTTTGAGAAAATGAAAAATTACCGACATGATCCAGGTGGTGAAACAAAATTCGAGGTTGTACATCCCAGCACTGAAATAAAGGCATTGTGTTGCTGACGCATGGAAACAGATTCCTATATGAAAATGTCCAGATACTTTTTCTGTGCAAATTTACACAAAATTAACTACAACTTTTTGTGTGTGTGCAGGAAACAACATTTTCTGCACAGAAAATGACATTTCTGCACAGAAATATTCACATTCTTTGACCTCTCATGAAAGGACTGATGGTCTTGAATCAACAGAAATATTATTTCCTGTGCAGAAAATGTTTTTGCATAAAGCAACCATGTGCAAATTTTGTGTAGAATAAATCCCAAGCTTCAAAGATTCTCATTGATTCAGGATTCTGCTCACCAGAAGCTCTTAACACTTGAAAAACATGCATTTTTAAAAAATATTTTGGAATATTCTTTCTACCCCTAGCATTCTATCCAAGATTGCAAAAGTGGAGTTGCACATAGAGTGCCACTGAGTATTGATATACCTTGGCCATTTTTCAGTGCGTCTTCTTGTGCCGCATAAAGCGATGTGTACCAATGTGAATATGCTTCTCGGTGCACATCGTCACAGTAGGATCTCATCTGAAGTTTTCACTCAATTGCACCAGCCAGCTTCAACAGGGACAGATACTCTTAGCACGAAGATGATGCTGTCTGTCATACTCATTTCAAAATAGAGATGAAGAAAATGGAGACGGCCATATAGAACCAAGCACCAGGTGACTTAAAATCCTCACCCATCCAGACTCCGGTGGTCTCTCTCATTTAAACAAATCTAAACTCTTTCCTTTTTTTGCCCATGCAGAAAATTGTGGAGTGCTTAATAAGGTCCTCCAGTCTTCTTCATCTTCCTGATTTAATCCAAAACCTTTGGAACACTCTCCCAACTGGATGTAATAACTATAACGCAAAATCTTTACAATCAAAGCTGCAACTAAACAGTATTGTACCTCAACTCAGTGCAAAGACTGTTGGTTTCCCAGCAGAGTAGTGAGGTTTCCCAACAATTGGGAAACTGCTGCCAACAAGAATAGGAGAGCAGTGGGATTCTTTCTATTTTGCAAAGTCTCTCATGGTATTATTTTTGCAGAATTACACATGGTTCTTCTGTTCACACACACATCCCCCTATGTTTTTCTTCAAAAAGAGGTGTTTCCTGTACAAGAAACAGTTTGTTTTACAGGAAAACCTTATTTCCCATGAAAGGAACTTAGGTTTGGTACAAAAAATGTTGTTTTTGCACATTCCCTAAAATCCCCCGAGGAAATACCTCTTGAAAACTGTGCAGAAATATTTGCTTTCTCTAGTAGCCGGGAGAAAACCACAAAGACTATTCATTCTTGCATGTGAGGACAAAGAATATGAAGATTTATATTGTTGTTATTGCTGTTGTGTGCCTTCAGGTGGACTTTGATTTAAGACAGCCCTATCACAAGGTTTTCTTGGCACAATTTCTTCAAAAGAGGTTTGAGGCTGAGAGAGTATGACTTACCCAAGGTCTCCCAATTGATTTCCTTGGCCAAATGGAAGTTTGTGCCCTGTTATCCCAAAGTCTTAGTCCAGCACTCAAACTATTATACTACATTGGTTCTCAAAAAAGAGTAAACTTTTTAAGGTCTGGATATGTTATCCCTCCATCCCCTTGCTTTCTGGAAACATGGAAATGGCCAAGCTGGGAGAGGTTCTACTGCTTAAAAGACAGGTTTCAGGAAACTGTTGGTCACTGAGTGCTCCAAAGAGAGTTCTGTCCAAGGCAATGATTGTAAAAATGAATTATGATGGTGTGAGTCACCATAATTCATGAAGAGGATGCCAGCCAATGTCCCCTGGACTTTTAGCTGCCGACCACAGACACAAGAAGCACATGGAGAGCAAAGGTGATTATGTGTCTCCCCAGTCATTGGATTTTCTAATTAGTTAACTATTTATTAACAACACTATAAAGTTTATGCTAAAAAAATGCATATGATTGGCTGCCTAGGAAGATTCTACAGAATCTTGGGGTTTGCAGTTTAGGAAGGGGCCTCTGGAATTCTCAGCTAGAGAGCTCTTGCACCTGGCCAGTTGCTATGGAGATGAGGCCTAGCAGCAAGGAGGAGGGCAGTGTATTCCCTCGGGAACCCAACCTCTGTATGTTAACAACTCTGAATACAGATTGGATTGAATGAATAAATCTTTATTGCTCAGCTAAAAGTCATTGCAACTCACCACAGTCAGACAAAATACATCTAAATAACAGAATAGGACAAACGATAATAGACTCATATAAAAGCTAGCATACAAAAATAACATATAAGGAATAAACACAGATTGGATTGGGCAATATGGGGAAAAGTTACAGGTACTGGACAAGAGCGTTTGGGGAATTAGAGACACAGGATCTCAAATCTTTCTAACAAGTATTACCTACGAGAATATAAATCCCAGCCAATGCTGGGTATATATACTAGTAGTATAATACAAGCTGGGAATCATGCAAACTTTTAATCACATGCACACCCCAAAGATCGTGAACATGCCCATGATTTTATCTCTGGGTGTTCCTCTAAATGATGCTCCTCTAGAACAAGGTATGCTCACCACCCTTTGTTTTAGTAAAAAAGTATTGGAAACCCCCCCCCAAAAAAACAGAATTTGTTTGTTTTAGGAAATGGAGATCACCCTTCTCTTACTATTTCCTATGACTGGGCTTGTTCAGAACCTGGCTGGCGGTCCTGGAGGCAGAAAAAATGTTCCCTAGATTCATGGAAGTTGTCCACTCCTTGACTCTTCTACATGACACAATTAGAACACAATGATTCCATTTTAACTCCTTTGGTTACATCCTTTGGAATCCTAGGGTTTGTTGTTGGGGAGGGGCTGTAGAGTTTTCTAGATGACAGATCTAAATCCTCCTACTCCCACTGCACAACCTAGGATTCCGTGGGGTGTCATCATAGTAGTTAAAGTGGAATCATTTTGCTAGAATTTTGTAGTGTGAACGGGCTCTTAGGCACAGTGATATAAAGCATAGGATGAGGTTTGCTTGGGGTAGGTCCCTGATTCAGTCCCTAGTTTTTCCCATTAAAGCTTCAAAAATCCCACCTGAGACCCCAGAATGCTCCCAGCAGCCAGAGTAGAAAAAAACTGAACTAAGAGGACCACTGGTCCGTCTTAATAGAAGGCAGCTCTCTATGTTGCCTCCTTTCTTAATCTCCGAACAATTGTCGGAGATTAATAGAATTGCATTTATATTCAGACAGCAGGAAATTCATTAAAACAGTATAAATTATCATCACAGCACACACCCAATATGGAATGCTCATTAAATCCATTTAAAGAAGGAACTGCAATTTAATCGGCAAGCAGAGGAGGCACGATGGAGAAGAAACCAAAATTATTGGACAGTGGGTGGTGCTGTGTGCTACAAAATGTTGTAAGCTCTTGGAACAAAAAGATTGATCACCAAAATGCAGGGAGTGGTTCGGAAGAAGAGGGTAGTCGAAACTCAGAAGACAGCAGTATTGTTTCATTCTCAGCCCAGCTGGAATTTGAGAACTGGGTAGAATTTGTTGAAAGTATGAGCTAAGAAGCGTCTTGTGAATATCTGGGGCTAGCCGTCAGAATGCCTCCCAATACCAGTTGGTGGAGAAAGCAAAACAGGGGGATGCAATAGCATTCATCTCCTGCTGGTTGGCTTCCCTCCAGCAATTGTGCAAACAGAATGGTGGACTAAACAGTTCTCTGGTCAGAACCAAAATGGCCCTCTTTTTAGAAAACAACTGTGACAGAAGTAGAGATGGAAAGATAATGAAAATATTTGAAAAATGGGCCAAAAATGAGTACTGGGAAACCATGAGAGGGAGAGAGAATCTTCACAGTTTGAATGAGACTCTTCACAGTGTAGAACATATTGTGCATGAAAAAATGCGTGTACATTTTTTTTGTCCAGAAAATTGCATGTTTTGCAGAGAAAATAACAATTCTGTGCAGAAAAAAAAAGCTTACTGTGCATAAAACAATATTGTCTGCACAGAAAATAATACATCTGCACTTGCCCTTTTTTTTGCACAATTTTCTACTGGAAAGTGAAATGGACTCCTGTCTTTGGACTTACCTTCTGTAAAGCGCTGAGATCTGAGACTGATGGCGTTCTACCTCCATCCTTGAACTGTGGCCTTTCTAGAGACAGCACCTTATGTGTTTTTGAAAACTATAAAGCCGGGAGATCTCTAGGTTTGTCTGGGATCTTTTCCCCTCATGGTGGACTGGGAAGGATTTCATTGTGTCTGCTTTGGAAACCTCCCACAGAATTCACTCTAGCTGCACACATGGATTTCAGCTGTAACGGCAAATTTATTCACTTTTCCATGCCTGATATCCCACATTTCCAATCCCATTTTACTCAGTTGTCGAAACGCAGACTGGCTGAGATCCTGAATCGATGTGGGCAGAGTGTAGTGCTCTACACATGCAGCTTCATGCCTCCTCTCGGCAGTTAACAAGGCCTCTAGAGCTGAAGGAGAGACGGAAGGAGGTAGCGGAGCAGCAGGGAAGAGGAACGAGCTCTTCCTTCTGTCTGGAGAACTATAGTGGGGATAGAGTTGCAATACTGAAAAGTGGAGAGGGCTCCTGTACCCTTAATGGTTGTGTAGAGGAGGGAATTTCAGCAGGTTCTAGACTGCATCAGTAGGAGTATAGTGTCTGGGTCAAGGGAGTGATGGTACCACTTGATTCTGCTTTGGTCAGACCCCCACCTGGAATCCTGTGTCCAGTTCTGGGCACCACTGTTCAGGAAGGATATGGACAAGCTGGAATGTGTCCAGGGGAGGGTGACCAAAATGGTAGAAGGCCTGGACACCAAGAAGCCCTATGAGGAGAAGCTTAGGGACCTGGGGGTGTTTAGCCTGAAGAAGAGAAGGTTAAGAGGCACCATGATAGCTATGTTTAAACATTTGAAGGGATGTCTTATAGAAGATGGGGCAAGCTGTTTTCTGCTGCTCCAGAGACTAGAACACAGACCTGCAGGAAAAGAGATTCCACCTAAACATTGGGAAGGAATTCCTGGTGGTAAGAGCAGGATGACTGTGGAATACGCTGTCTTGGAGCATGGTGGAGTCTCCTTCTTTGGAGATTTTTAAGCTGGATAGCCATCGTTCAGGAGTGCTTTGATAGTGTATTCCTGAATGGCTGGGTGTTAATTTGACAGCTCATATGGTCCCTTCCAATTCTGCAGTTCTATGGTTCTATGATTCTAGGTGCTGCTTGTCATGCAACTAGATAACAAGTAACACTTGCTGAAATTCTGTCTTCTATTCTACCATTACAGGTACAGGAATACTTTCCAGTTTTTTTCTGGCAAGCCTAAGTGGGAATGGGATGCAGTCCCTGCTGCTTAACCCTGGTCTCTCCCTCTTTCTCTCCAGCATTTCCCCAGTCCCATTTAATGTAACAGAAGACCCACAGGACTTGACAGCTGCAGAGAGGTAGATTTGGAGAGAGCTCAACGTGCTAGGGACTGCCCCTTGAATCTTGTCCAAAATCTTTCTCACATTACACAATTATATGGTTTTACTCCCACTTTATTTGCATAGTTCCATCTTATCTAATCCTGGAATTTGTAGTTTTGCGATGTACTTACAATGCTCTCCCAAAGAGCTGTAGTGACCAAGGAACAACAAATCTGCAATTTCCCTCAGATGCAGTCATGGTAGTTAATAAGTCGTACCACATTTTACCATATTTGCATAGTATGAAACTTACCCTAAACAAGGCATATATTCACACATATCCTTGCATTATGTGCATATCAGTCACCAACAAGAATCTGGCCTCTGCCTTCACTTTCCCAATATAGTTTTGCATCTGCTTTGGGTTTCTATCCTGTGTTATAGCACTAAATCCCTTTTGCTGGCTCGGCCCCAAAGAAATAAGGACATTGGAGCACTTAGTAACAGCTTGGTAACACTCTGCGTGTGCGTGCATTTCTGTTTTTCAAAAAAAATCTGTCCCCGTGGCTTAAGTGTCCCCAAGCTAGAGAAGAAATGTCACTGGCCCAAAAACATAAAATATCGTTGCCTCGGAGTGGTGAGCGCTGAAACCGGAAGCGTAAATACTTCATTCTTGTCATCTTCTGTCCATTCCCTGAAGAGGCATCAGATTGTAGCAACTGAACTGGTTGGGAGCTGAGCTGGCAATAGCTCTTGCCAAGTCTGTGAGCCATCTTGTACTGGATCCATTTATTATGTAAAAGGACATGCAATCAGGTATTTGCTCAGGGGTAGAGATGCAAAAGTCTTCACATTCTCCCTCCTTCCAAGCAAGGAAGAATAATCACCCACGGGTGGAACTCTGGTGAATTTTGTTCTCGAAGGAAGTAATGAGTAATTTTAGAATTTTTTTCCTGCTGAGAGAAAGCTTTGAAAAAATACCAAGTTTTTGAAAAGTATTGACAATTGAGGACGTAATCTGTGCAAAATTTAAAGGCGTGTGTATGTTCACATGCAGTGAACATGCATGTACTAAAAGAAGCATTTTCTGTGGAGAAAAAAAAGGCGTTTTCCATGCAGAGAATAATATTTCTGTGCAGATGATACTTTCTGTACAGAAGTGTACTTTCTAGTGGAATTTTGTGAATTTTTCACAGAATAACTCCTGGACCGAGAATATGCTTTTCAAGCGAGGATTCTCCTCATCAGGGTTTTATGGAATTTGAAGAGGATATATCTCCTAAAAATATTTTTGAATATTCCTTTCATCCCAGTAGTCTCTACAGTTTTCTCCCTGATGTGGAAGAAAATGAAGACTTCAAAGAGATTTTTGCATGTTGTAAGGTTGCAGGGAATTGTGCTGTGCAGATATTTCCATGGGTGGGGGAGACACTTTTTGGGCAAAAATGGTGTTTCATGCGTCCTACACTCTTGAGTCAGTTTCGATGTGGTGACCTATATCAGGTGTCACAGCTAGCCATTATAGGCCAATGGCCAATAGGCAGCCATTTTCTGTTCCCCTCCCTAAAAACCTCCGGAACACAGAGACATTGTGCTATAGCATCACTCCGACTTAAGTTACTGCAATGCTAGAAATTTTTAAGTTGGAGCAACGCCAGTGAGTGGAGTTGCACTCGTGTTCCCTGGCAGACTTCTGATAGCCATCTGGTTGGCCACCAGGGATGTAGCCGCAAGGTGGCCAAAATGAGGATATTGCCATCCAAATAAGAATTCTGTCCCTCGCCCAATGAATTTTTCCTTCACCTCCCAAATTTCTAGCATTGGGGGAACTGAAAACTTCAGTTGAGCATCTGGAAAAAAAAATTTAGGCTGCTAAAGAACAGGGGCAGGCAAAGTGACTAAGGGAACGTGAATACAGCAAAGATAAGATTTCTAGCTGAAATGATTTTTGATATTTCACTCTCTGAAATGCTAGAAATTTCAGGAATCAAGGGAAATTTCATTTAAGACAGCAGAATTCTTACTGGGGGGGGGCAATGTATTCCTCCTTTCCTCCCATAACTACACCCACGTGGGGACAAAAAGCTGGACTTCGGTCTGATCCAGCAAGGCTCTTCTTAAATTCTTAGGTTCTTAACTTCTTTCTCATCTTTCATCAGTTATTTGTTTTCCCTAAGCTAACAAGATCCAAATGCTTTACTCTTTTCTTGTTGGAAAGAGATTCCTGTTCATGGATCTTTCTTTCCCCTTTTCTGAAACATTTCCAGTTCTGTTATATCCTCTTTTTCTTTCTGAAAGCCGGGGAGCTTAGAACTGCTTACAGTCGCCTAAATCTGGATACATCAAAGATTTATACTTGCTGTTTCATTCTCAGCTCCTTTGCTCACGACTCCCCTGACCTGGCGTTGGAGGATGTACAAACTGACATCTTTACCATTTAAGGTGGAGAAGATAAACACATCCATGCTGCTATCAGTTGAGATACTGATCCTTACCAAGACTGTCTTCTGGCTTAAGGCAACCCCATACGAAAGGCGATATTGATTTGATAGTTTTAAATCAAGAGCTTTTGTTGTTGCATGTTTGACTGAATTCCCAGAGAGCCAGGCATGCAGATGGCATGCCCTCCCTTCTTTCTTCACAAATGAGCTGATTCAAAAATTAACAAAGGGAACATGAGTTTCTGTTTCAATAGTGAACATTAGCATCTACCAGTCCAGGGCAGGAGCAACGGCCTAAAGCCACACGTGATGGGAACAATCCAACAGAAAGTTATCCTATGCACACGACTGAAGACAGTTGTGTGAAGTAGAGTGAAGCACATGCCCTCGGCTTGGAAAAATCCCTCTTTTTGAACTATAACTCAAAAAAACCAAGACACCACCCTCACAGCCATCCAGGCCAGTCAGTGGTCCTTCTGGCTAAGGGAATTCTTCAACTAGAGCCCCAGAAGCAGAGATCAGCACCGATGTGTTGATATTACCATATGTTATTGTTCACTCAGTAGGGAATGGAAAGAATATTCCAAAATGTTCATATAATAGACCAAGAAAAAGAGATTCTGGAGTATCACGAATCTCTGATGAGAAGAATACTGGAGGGAGGAGCATCTTTGCTAATTGGGACATATTCATCATGAAATATGAACATCGACTTCTTGTATAGAACATATGAACATCGACTTCTTGTATAGAACATATGAATTTCTGCACAGAAAAGAACGTTAGCTGGCATTCAGTATCAGAGTTAAAGGCTCTTAATCCAGGCTGTTTCTGCCCTACACTGTTATAGTGTTATCATTCTGCTTTTGACATCCCATGGAATCCTGGGATTGTAGTTTAGGGAGGGGCCTTGAGAATTCTCAGCCAGAGAGCTCTTTGGCCTCAAGAAACTACAAACCCGAGAACTCCACAGGAAGTTGAAAGTGGAATAATAGCACTAGAACAGTGTAGGGCAGAAATGGCTTCTGCCGTTGTTAGCAGAATACATCTGTTGCACTAGGGTGAGTAATTTGTCCCATCTGCGTAGGGCAACTTACACATGCATATATTGCTAACAGCATGCCACCCTTTGTGAGTTAAAATGTTTTCAAGAATCCTCCCACCCTGGCAATCAACATGCAACCGGTCTTGGTGCAGCCACCAGGGTGGGTGGGAGCTAGAAGGCAAGAGAGCAATTAAATATGAATGTTGATTGATTTCCATCTGTAGTGCATCTCTTGAAGGTTCTCTTTGCTTGCCGCAAGGCTATTTTTGGGAGGGTCTCAAGAGCTTTTCGGGTTTCGTTTTGCACATGAGTGCAAAACGAAACCCGAAAAGCTCTGGAGACCCTCCCAAAATAGCTTTGCAACAAGCAAAGAGAATGTTCAAGAGATACAGGCCTGGCTATCGACTGACAGCCTCTGTCTTTGGGCAGACACAGTTACTTCCATTGTCTCCTTCTCTTCACTTGAGCAAGAGGCAAAGCAACGACCTCATTAGCTCCATTCAGAGCATCTGTAGTGATATGAAAGACCTCAGATTTAGGCCTGGAGAGTGGCTGCGCTTTTGTGGTGAAGGGTTAGCTCAGGGGGAAGGGGGGGGAACCCCTCAGTTCAGTCCTCACTGCAGTTGTAAGCAAGACTGGCAGAGAGCCTTTAAGATGTATTGGGGCAAAACCAATTCTCACAAAATAAATAACACATAAAGTGGACATAGGATTGCTTGGGGGGGTGATCATTCTGACTAGGGGATTCTGGGAGCTGTAGTCCAAAAAATACTGTTGCCAAGTTCTAGTACAGCTGAGCCTCCTGATGCTAGTAGAAATATAAACACACACACACCCTTTAATCATTGAGCTGGAAACGTAAGAAACGGCCCGTGTGGCATAACACTTTGAGTTTTGGGCTGTGACTCTGGAGACCAGGGTTTGAATCTTGGCTTAAATATGGAAACTCGCTGGGTGACCTTGCCCAAGTCATACCCTCTCAGCCTCAGAGGAAGGCTATAGGCAACCTTGGCCATTTCTGTACTAAACTGTTATAGTGCTATTATTCCACTTGCAACCTCCTATGGAATCCTGGGGTTTGTAGTTTGGGAAGGGGCCTTTGAGGCCCCTCCCTAAACTGCAAACCCCAGGATCATAGGAGGTTGCAAGTGGAATAATAGCACTATAACAGTCTAGTGTGGAAATGGCCCTTCTTGGAATAAATCTTGCCATGAAAATCCTAGAATAGTGATACCATAAGCTGAAATTGACTTGAAGGCACATTATAACAATATAAAGGTGATTGCTTACCTATAGCGGTATTGAAGCAACACTCAATCAGCAGCAATTAGGAAGAACACGTGACATGTGAACGCAGTGATCTTAAAAGAGACAGTGAACTGCCGTTCCTAATTTCCCTCACACGCTCCGCGTAACTGACAAAATAAGCATTGCTCCATAACTAATTAGTGGTAATTGTTCCCAAACAAAGCACTCAGAACACAGTGAAACTTCTTCAGTTCTCTTGCCAAATGGAATGGAAGATGAGAGGATGGAGAACAAAAGCTGAGGCCGGGTGATTTGTCCATCCAGAGCAAAAGAAGGGGCCAGCTGCACATCTCTCCTGCGATAAAACCTCTGCTCTTCATGATAGATATCAGAGACCAGTTGAATCTGTGCAAAGGTCTTTCTTTGTTGGAAGCAGCAATACACAGACTGAGCTTAATGGTGAGTGAACTCTAGAAGCACATGAAGGTGCCTTTCTTTGTTCAGTTCACTCTCTGCATCAGGTGCACACATCTATTTAAATATGCATGTTTGTTTGATCACCTTCTCATTGGATTTGTTTTAAGTATGCTGTGGTCTAATGCTTGTAGATAAATGGTCATCAGCTGGTGATGTTGGACTTTTTGGTTAATAGCAACAGTAGGAAGACTATGGCCATTTCTGCACGGGGTATTTGAAACGGTGCAGTCTGTCCTTCAGGGAGGACACCTGCACCTGGGAGCAGACTGGGTCTGTACTACTTAATGTAGATCCGCACCTCAGCCTGCTCCGGAACGACCCCAAGTGGTCATCCAGCATGCTTTTGAAAGACCAGAAAAATCCAGTCTTTCGAAAGCACGGAGCGCTCCACTGCGAACCTGCTCCCTTGTGCAGATTTGCAGGCTCACACCAATGCGAGCCTGCGATCTGCTGGGGGCGGGCTTTAGGCTGGTGAGCTTCAGCGGTTGGTGAAGACCGTCGACCAACCGGAAGCCGCCATTTTCGACGCCGGAGCAGTGAGGAGCGATGAGCACGCACTGCTCCGGAGCAGCCTGGACCAGACCGGCGAGCCAGAAGATTCGGTAAGTAGTGGTGCGGGGCGATTACCTCACCCCGTGCAGAAATGGCCTATGACTTAAATTCTACATGAGGAAACACATGCATGTCACATAGCTACATCCCTGTAGCTACTTCTCCCAATGCCATATAGAGGAGGGAGAGGGCTTGTTTTCTGCTGCTCCAGAGACCAGGACAAGGAGCAATGGATTCAAGCTGCAGGAAAGGAGATTCCAGCTGAACCTCAGGAAGAACGTCCTGACAGTCAGGGCTGTCCAGCAGTGGAATATGCTGCCTTGGAGTGTGGTTGAGTCTCCTTCTTTGGAGGTTTTTAAGCAGAGGTTGGATGGCCATCTGTCGGGAATGCTTTGATGGGTGTTCTTGCATAGCAGGGGGTTGGACTGGATGGCCCCTGGGGTCTCTTCCAACTCTACATTTCTATGATTCTATGATTCTACCCTCTCCACAGAACCCACCTTGTCAGCAATGTAGTCCCTACAACACGTCCATTTCCATGTCATTGGGGAGCATGAGGTGTCAGCAGAGATGCATCGAGCTATGCATCCTTTGTTGGGCACACTTTAGTGGGTACCAGCAGGAATGTCTGGAGTCCTTGGTGGATTCTTGCAGATGATGTCTTTGGAGTAATTCCAGCTCTTGCAATCTCAGTCTGTGAGAAGATTTCAAGGATGTGGTTTTCCTCAGTATTACTGTATCCTTTAACTGTACTTATTCTTCTTCATTGTAATGTTTCATCGGATACCTTTGCCATTGTCATTTCCGTTGTGGAATGGATGTTATGTGATTCTACGCTTGGTGTGCAAAGTTTCTATACTTTTGAAAAATAATGGAATTAAAGACAAATAGCTGGAAGACAAGCCTTCCCATGGTTACCAGCTGTAAAGTCTGGGAATACGTTAGTGGTCACATGCAAAAAGAAAAGAAAAGAAAAGAAAAGAAAAGAAAAGAAAAGAAAAGAAAAGAAAAGAAAAGAAAAGAAAAGAAAAGAAAAGAAAAGAAAAATCACTACAGAAGTGGTTGGATATTTCTGTCCAAATTGGAATGTCCACATTCAGTTTATAATTTCAGGTGCCAAGTTGCACCTATGGTGCCATTGTGCATGGATGTGCATTCCTCATGGATACATGTGGTGCATGAATGAGCACTACATGCATATATTCATTGTGTGTGCATGCACAGTGTGTATGGATGGGCATGCACATTCAGTTGTGCAACAGGCTGCCCATTTGCTGCCTTGATTCAGCTGCACAATGTTGACATTCAACAACTGGGTTCACATCACGAGTAGTGCCTGTGTAGACAAAGATTTCCACTACACAACCCCAATGCTGGATCTCAGTCAAGCACTATATATGCCTCTCTATATCAGAGCGGTATGGCTCTTGCACACCTGTTGTTGTGGAACACATGTGGGAGGATGCTATTCTGATCACATCCTTCTTGCTTCCTTCTCAAAACATCTGGTTGGTCACTATGGGTTGAGGATGCTGAACTAGGTAGGCCTTTGGTCTGATCTGACAGGATTCTCCTGATGTCATGTTGTTAGATCCTTCTTTAATTGAGCCTTTCACCGCTCATTATAGGGTTCTGGCAGTCCCGTGTTTATTTCAGGAGGGATGATTCATTTGTGAGGGATGTACTGTGGTCCCCTGTTTGTTTTCAGTCTCTAATTATACCTTTTCAGCCATGTATTTTACAAAGGGCAATCTCATTCCCTCCCCCTGACACCCCCGTCTCTGTGTACATGTTTTGGGTCATCTTTGCACAGCATCTGTCCCTCTTACAGCTTTGAGGTTTCTGCGTCCCAAAGATGCTGTTCACACAGTGGATAATTGAACTTCTGCACGGTAACTGGAAAACAAAAGGGAAGACTCCCAGATAACTTCCAAATAGAGATGTATATGCTGCAGATAAAAGTCAGCATCACCAGCGGATCAGAAATAGTAGAAGGCACTTTTAACCCATATGACTTTGGTCCAGGATAGTGGAAGAAAACACAGCTGGCATGCTGTTTAGTATTGATGATGTCTTAAGACAGACGTATAAAATCATAATTTTTGGAATTTACATTGCAACAACCAAAAGGGGCCCCCAAAGCCTACTCTTAGGAGCAAGGTCCCATCCCAGTTGCCTGTTGCAAAGCACCTATCTGCCAGCAAAGGGCTGAACATCTCTTCACTCACCGCCCTGTTTTCCAGTGCTAGGACCTCAAAAGTCCCTGTGTTGGTGGGATTGTCTGGATTCTAAGGTAGGCTCTGTGGAGGTTGTATCAAGAGACATAACCATGATGATGGAACTCTGTCACTGCAGCTATGTGGAAAACCTTGGCCAATATTCCCCCCATGAGTTTGCGTATGGATTAAAAACTTGTCTTGATTCCATCACATTTGGAGGAATGTGAGAGAGGGCTTTCTGGTGGCCATTCTGAGGCTGCTTCTTGCTCATGTTGGACTGGAACTGACAACAGTCTTGACCGGCATTAATTGATAGTAAAAATGATGGGCATTGCAGTCCAACAATATTTGGAGGGCCACAGGTTGTGCACACCTAAGTTTAAAAAAAACAACAGCTAGAGAATAGATGATCCTATTCTTCAGCTTAACTGAAAAGAATTACCTGGCGTCCAACAAGACGAACAGCACATGTTGCCTTGGCTTCAGAGCCAGTCTAGGTGCCAGGAAATTGCTGTCTTGCCAGCTCAGTTTCTGGCAACCTTGGAGCTGCTTACTCAGCCCCTCGTACATCTCCTGCTCCCAAAGGTGGATGACCAAACTGCCTCTGTATCCAGTAACATCTGTTCCCCATAGTCTCATCAACTTACCTCGCAAGAAGCTGGAGAATGGGAGCTTTTGCTTTTCTGCTGACAATTTATTCTAGGACCGGACAGAGTGCTGTGTGTCAGTTATATCCACTACAGACTTTATTAAAAAAAAAAATCTCTTCCAGTTTTGGCATGTTCATCATTTCAATCACAAGCCGTTACCCAGAGGTCTCAAGCACTTTAGACATTTACAGCTTGCTCTTACCAGAAGTAATTAAATGAAGGGACGGGTTGAATTACAACCTCTCGGAAGGAACGCCCCTGAGACGAGGAAAGAGTAGCAGCTTCCAGCAAGAAGCACTAATGTAGAAATTATTCACTGAAGGTTTACATGCTTACAAACATAAAGTGTGGGACTGATCCTTGGAGAGGGTCAATCCCCCACCTTGGGTGTCACATAGAAGGAAAATCTGCCCCCTCCATCCAGAGAATCCATTAAAGTCAACATGTGGATGGGGAGCAGAGATGTCACTCTTTGGAATTTTTTTCCCTCCTACGGACAAATGAATAATTTTATCATTTTTCTCCCTGCTGAGCAAAAGTCCTTGAAAAATGCAGTTTTCAGGGACTAGACCTAGTTCAGGACTTATTTTGTGAAAGAGCACATGTGGGGCGTTTCGTGTGTGCAAAAAACCCCCCAGCGTTTTCTGGAAGGAAAGCAGGAAGTGTGATTTTTCTCTGCAGATGGTCACATTTCTGGACAGAAAATTTTGGTTTTTTTCACAGAATAAAAATCACATTCTGCACATCCCTGCAGCACATTGGCTTTCTGCACAGATAATACCTTATTCTGAGCAAAAAAAAAAGGGGGGGCAACTGCTTGCAATTTTTTCAGCAGAATAAATATTGAATTGGAAAGATTCTCCTCTGTCCGGGAGGTATGGAATCTTTCTAAGAAAATTCGATCAGCAGGGTTATTGTAAGGAAGAAACAACTTGAACGCACAACTACAAACCCAAGATCCATTATCCTTTCCTGCCAATCAGGACTCTTTCTTGCCCCATGTTCCTCCACTCTCCTCCCAGATCTTTTCTGACTGATCTTGCAAATAGTGTTTCAAAATGCATCACCCCAAAGAAATCCATTCAGCAAAGACTCCCATCTCTTCTCTCCCTTGCAACTTCCAAACTCCCCTTATAAAGTTAGCAATCAAAATAATTCCCCCTTATCTTTTAAAAGCTACTACTGAGCATCTAGCATACAGATGTTTTCTGTCATTTGGCCAAACTAGCTGATGAGGCGTGGGAGTTTGTGCTGTGGTTTCAGAATGGTGGAGGCAAATTGCAATACAGCTTTGCGTGCTTCTTAAATATTTGATGCAAGCCTTGGTTTGCATCAGGCGCATGATAAATAAAAAAGAAATACTTGTCAGACATCTCAATGGACCTGGAAGGAGCTTGAAAGGTATATGGGTAGTGACTACTGCTAAGGTTTGGCTAGCTTGGTATGAGTCTTAGGAAGTACTGGGCCTCTCTGGCTGAGACTGCTAAATATCCTTTCCTAAACTGCAAAACCCATGAGTCCAGAGAACAGAACCATGGCAGTTAAAGTGAAATCATAGTGGAATAGTTATATAGTGCGGAAAGGCCATGAGAGTGATTGATGCCCCCATGGTCACAGTGGGTTTCCATGGCCAAGTGGGGAATCAAACCACCGTACTGTGCTGGTTCTGTATCTAATTCTTTGACCCACATTTGCAGCACTCAATTGATTCAAGAGGAGGAGGAGGAGGAGGAGGATGCCAGTCACTCAATGGTACAGTTATTTCTGCTTCCATAAAGCTACCTAACTATTTTTTTAAACAAGCTCATTGTTATATATATTTAACTTCAACCCAGAAATATTGGCCCTCATACATCTCTGTATTCTCCCCCTGCAGTTCTGTTCAAGGCAATGATTCAGTCTTCGAACAAAGGTGTGCCCTGTGTACAAGCAAATGCCTAATACACTTAAAAAGCTTGGAAGTCTAAATAATGTTTTGTTTTTTTATAGTCCAACCCTCAAAGGAATCAATTATCCAGATCTTCCACTGCCTTGGGAGACGGTTGCCCACATTTCTTATTGAGCTGGACCTGTAGACGTGTGCTAAATCAGAACACAGCTCCTTCAAAAATGGAAGGAAAAGTAGTGTTTCAGTTTAGTGTGATAGTATTGAGTTCTAGTTTTTCTTTTCTTCTCCTTGTATTTTCTTTTTATTTCTTTTCTTTTTTTAAAAAAAATATCAATTTGGCCATTTCCACACTACACTCTTATAGTGCGATGATTCCACTTTCAACATCCTATGGAATCCTGGGTTTGCCAGCCAGCCCCTCTGAAACTGCAAACCCCAGGATTCCATAGGATGTTGAAAGTGGAATCATCGCACTATAAGAGTGTAGTGCGGAAATGACCTTTGTGAATTAAATTGTTTTAAAACTAAGATATAAATAAGTTTAAAAAAAGTAGAAGAAAAGCAAGATGGGTTCGGTTGCTGTGCTGGATGTTTTCCCTCCCACGAGGCAGATCAGTTTTAGAATCCTTGTCAACATCGTGGACATACATTAAGAACTGTCCAGTGGCGTTAAAAGGTTTATTTGGTGTTCAATAGGCTCTGTGAGATAGGTTCATTCTAGTAGGGCAGTTCAAGGATACAAAAATGGATGAGAACGACTTGGGGAAGTAAATGTTCCAGTTAGCAACTTGCACGGACAGTAGTCGGAACCATTAGGATGGCAGATGGGTCATATGTGCTCAGTTCAGTTTCCTTGGTTTGGTTCTGCCCTGTATAGAATCATGGGCCACATCCACCCTACACTGTTATAGTGCTATCATTCCACTTACAACATCCTGTGGCATTCTGGGGTTTGTAGTTTACTGAGGCCAAAGAGTTCTCTGGCTGAGAATTCTAAATGCCCCTTCCTCAACCGCAAACCCTAGGGTTCCATAGGATGTTGAAAGTGGAATAATAGTACTACAACAGTGTAGTGCGGAAATGGCCCTAGAGTTGGAAGGGACCACAAGGGCCATTTGTCAAATCCACTGCAGGAATACCTAACTAAAGCATTCCCAAAAGATTGTTTAAAGATGAAGGGCAGTCTGCAACCGTCTGAGTTAGCCCATTGCACTGTCAAAGAGCTCTTACAGCCAAGAAGTTCTTTCCAAAATTTAGTAGGAATCTCTTTTCTCATAATATGTTCCCGAGGTCTGTGTTCTAATCTCTGGAACAGCAAAAAAACAAGTTCTCTCCCTCTTCTGCATGACTGTCAGGGCCTTGGGTGTGTCCACGCCGGCGGGCGCCGCTGAGGCCGATGCAGCGGCCGCCTCCGATGAGGAGGAGGGGGGCCCGGGCTCTCCGGAGGCCGCGGCCGACGATGGGGACCGCCCGGTCGCCGCGGAGGGCTCTGCCACCGGCGGGGATTGCCTGGACGCCGCGGAGGCCGCTGGTCCCGACGGGGGTCTCCCTGGAGTGACGGAGGCCACCGCCGCCGAAGGGGATCATCCCGGCATTGCAGAGGCTGCCGGCCCAGCTCCCGTGCTGCTGGGCGTGGCGGGCAGAGACTCATTGGAGGAGGCAGGCCCCGGGCCCAATCCTGGGGCGCCGCCTACTCGCAAGGCCATCCCTGAGGAGGCTGAAGCCTCCGCCCCGCTGCCGACGTTCCAGCAGCGATGGCAGCTCAAGAAGGCTAGCCGCCGGTCCCGGCGGCTGCAGGAGAAACACCTGGGGGCTGGGAGCCCCAGCCACGTGCTCGAGCCAGATTGGCCACCGGCTGCTCAAGGGGTCTTTTTAAGGCTGGCGCGGGGCTGGGAGGGGCACGGAGCAACAACCGTCGGCTTTCCATGCGTCTGTCGCCCGTGCCCTGTTCCAGCCCAGCCTGTGTCCGCGTCCTGCCGCCTGGCTCTTCCGAGACCCTTCCCCTGCATTTGGTGAAGTAACCTCTTTGTGTTCCGGGTGAGGTAACCCGTCGTTATTTTCTGTTGAAGCCTGCTGTCAAGGCATACTTTAGTTCAAACAACTTGTGTTCTGCAGCGCCTTTGGTTAAAGACTGTAATAAACGCTGCCTGTGCCCGACTTCGGTCCGGCTCCTGCTTGACCTCGGGCCGCGCTGACAATGACATCCCTTCAGGTATTTAAAGATGGCTATTCTATCATCTCTTGGTCTTCTTTTTTTCCAAGCTAAACAGACTCAACTCCCTAAGCGATGCCTCAGAGGGCTTGGTTTAACCTTAGAGATCAAACCTGCAGTAGCTTCATACTGGGGCAGGGTGCATCCCAGCCCAGGGGATCCATGATCGAGCTATGGGCGGAGGGCTGGAGTGTTGACCCTCAGAGAGTATGGACAGAATTGGTTGTTTGGGAGATTGCTTCTACAACTTGCTATAAGGGGATCCTGGAACTCCTCAGCGGAAGGGCTCTGATAGTTCCTCATCCGTAGACCACCCCCTGCCTCATTTACCGGCAATAAAGCCTTTCTTATAGCTGTTACGTGTGTCAGTTTTTGATTTCAGATAAAGTTTCGGGGAGGCTGCAAGTGGCTGATCTTAAGCCAATTATATTGCATTTTTCTTAGTTTTAGGGATTTGGAAGGTTCTAAGGAGAGTTGACCCAAAACACCATGTCTAATTACAAAAACCCCAACATACTTCTTCTTCTTTTTTTAAATGGGTGGCCTTGTGGGTCACTGGAGGACTTTGGAGCCCCCAAAATTGGAGCTCACATCCCCACACTAGTTGGAAAGAACCAGCAGTATTCCAGCCATACTTTGGGATTTTGGAGTAGGGTGGACAGTAAGACCTTTCATGGATGCCAGTCCTCTTGTCCTTTCCACATCCATCTTAAAAGCTATCGAGCATCAAAAAGGAGGACAGCACAGACCTTGAAGTTGCCCTTCGAGATTTAACAACCTGAAGATCGCTGTTAGCAGCGGTTTCCCACCTGTGGTGAGAGATATTGCATTTCTACTTAAATTCCAGCTGTTCTATTTAATTATATGCTTATAGAGATAAATGAATATATCCAATTTTTCTGCAGATTGGCATCCTCCTTTGTGCTCAATTGGGGTATTCAGTTTTGGGATTTTGGGGGCAGTGTGGGGTTCGTAAGTAGATGCCCTACTTTAAAGGCTGCAATCCTCCCTGAATGTGATTCCTTCCACTAAGCAGAGCCCTTAGCTGGACTTGAAATCCCAATCCTTTTAGGAAGAAGGGGAAAATCCTCCCAGTCCCTAGCAAGATTTTGCCATGCAGGCAGCCCAAGTTGTACAAAGCCAGCCATGCCAATGAACCCAGTTTCCTTTATTTACAGGGTTAACGTTAGTTTGTCATGGCAGGGGGGGGTGTCTGTGTTTCCTGCTTGCAGAAAATAGAAAAATGTGTTTGATCCTGTCTCCCCTTTGGACCTTGCTGAAGTTTAGAGAGGCCCAATATGTTCACGGAGGCCTGATCCTCCGCACCAAAGCTTTAAGAGCTTGGAGTTCATAATTAGACTTAGATCATAGCTTTTAAAGGATAATAAAATACAGTTGGAGAGAAGACCCGTCCTCCTGCTGGGAGCTGAAAGTGTGTTTGCTTGTCAGCATCTGTCAGGAAAGATTAATGTGTAAGTAGGTTGCAGGCTTGGTGCCAGTTTTTATTTTTAATAATCAGACGGCCATCTTTTGTATTCCACCAGGGAGCAAAACTGTTACTTTCTGATAAATTGCAGGATGGATTTCACCTGATGGGAATGTGTGTGTCTCGGGTGGGGGGAGAGGAATCTCTGGTCAGAGGCCGCAGTTCCCAAACATGTTGAGCATCTCTTACTGAACAAATCTGTCTGACTCAATCTACTTTATGGTTGTTAAATCCCATGAATTGGGAGCACAGTTCTGCCGTGATCAGAAAAGATGGCACTTGAACAGAGCATGCAAAGTTACTTTGTAAAAGCAATTCATTCATATAATCATAGATTCATAGAGTTGGAAAGGACTTCATGGCCCAGCTGGTCCAACACCTTACCATGCAAAAAATTCTCAGAGGTGACCATCCAATCTCTGTCTAAAGACCTCCAAAGATGGAGGCCATTTCTGCACTAGACTGTTCTAGTGCTGTTATTCCGCTTTCAACATCCTATGGAATCCTGCGGTTTGCAGTTTAGGGAGGGGCATTAAGAGGGCTTCAGTAAACTACAAATCCCGGAATTCCACAGGAGATTGAAAGTGGAATAATAGCACTAGAACAGTGTTATTGTGACCTTGGGCAAGGAACACTCTCACAGCCTCAGAGGAAGGCAAAGGCAAACCTCCTGTGAAGAAACCTGGCTAAGAAAACCCTACGATAAGTTTGCCATAAGTCAGAATCAATGTACATGCACATAAACAAGAAAAAGAAAAAGAGGGAGAGGGAGAGAAAGAAGTTCACTGGCTTTTCTCATATTCTAAAGCTTGCCGTGGCTAACACTCTTAGATAAGGAGCTGAGTCGTATAGTAATATTTACATCGTGTATCATGAGTGTCCTGCTAAGTCTTCAAGGCTGTTTTGTTTACTCAGAAGCATGTAAACCTAAAAGAAACCTTTTTCTGGATAAATCTTGCAAAAAGAAAAAAAAAACCTCCTGTGATAAGACCACCATCAGGCGTAGGTGGCTTGGAGGAACATAACAACAACAAATTCTCATTTATAAGGCATTATTTCCAAGTTTTTCTATAGTGTTCAAGACCCCTTCCTCCTACTCGTCCTCCTCCAAAGCTATTCTTTTCATCATTTCATATAATATGATGATTTTAATTTGATTGTTAGCTGCCTTGAGGCTTTTCAAGAGCCCCTTTCACACTACACCATGCTTCCACTTTGTCTATTATGGCTACATTTTGTGGAATCCTGGGATGCGTAGTTTGGGGAGGCACCAGAGCTCTCTGGCTGAGAATTCTAAATACTCTTCTCTGAACTGCAAATCCCAGATTCCCTAGGTTGTTGCTATGGCAGTATAACTGTGTAGGGTGCAAGGGCCTTAGGACAGAAAGACAGAGCATCATGTAAATGTTTGAAGAAATTAAAAATGGAACTAAGGAAGGATCACTTTTCTTGTTCTGTGCATTCGGGGCTTGGGTGGGGGTACATTTCCGAGCTGTAGTACTTCTGAACAGCTGTTGTGGCTTCCCCTTCTGAATTCATTCCCAAGTCAAATGTTTCCTAAATGCAGTTAGGTCTCTGCCACACTATACAGTTAAAGCACTTTGATATCACTTGAACTGCCATGGCTCCATCCAATGGAATCCTGGGATCTGTAATTTTGTGACTCACTAAGGCTCTTCTGCAGAGAATTCTAAATAGCTCACTATCTGAGGATGAGGAACACAGAAGTCTACATATGGTGGGGGGGGGGTCTCATTTCATTGTGGAAGCACATTTCTATCCAGTTACTCACTAGGAAAAGGATGTGTTCCTGTCCACCAGTTTTCTACCAGAAAACTACAAGGCACCAGTATTACAGAAAACACCTTTTCAAGGTCCCTTCCCAAACCAATCCTCCAGTATTAAAACATTTCCTTTTATTTGATTAGTACTTCATGCAGTTAAATCTCTCTGAACACACACATTGGCTTTCTGCCATGGTGCCCTGCCCAGACGTTAGGCCCCTTCTCCACCAAACGTCCTTCTCTGGCTAGGTCTGCAGGAGAATTGAAAGCCAACGTAAAAATTAAAAAAAAATTATAAAGACTGGCAAGGCAAGACAAGATGGTTTCCCGGAAGCTTTTAAACCTTTGCTTCTTTCCCCCTAATTCCAAGGTTACAGATCACTGTGGGTCACTTTTTCAGCGGACAGGACAGCACATTCCTCCAAATACCCTCTCAGAGGTCCCAATTCACTAATAGCAGAATAATCCTCTTATCAAGGCCAGATCAGGGCATTGACAGGAATTCATATACATGTTTACACATTGGCAGAAATTACAGCTGCACTCTCTGGCCGCCCCCCTCCCTTCCCCTCCCCAGCCACTGCATTAGCGAAATGTTCTAATATAGCAAACAAGCCCATTCTGGCCACTTATATAACCCATTTTTAGTCCAGGTTGGTGTGCATTTTTGGAACAGTATCGTTGAGTCAAAGCAGGATCAAAACTGCAACAGTTATCTTAATATGTCCTTTGTTGCTGCCTATCTTTCCCTTTTCCAGGTAGCCTTTGCATTGTATAGAACTGCCAAGATTAAAGAGGAGTCCATTCTCATAGAACCATAGAATCACAGAGTTGGAAGAGACCCCAGGGGGCATCCAGTCCAACCCCATTCTGCCATGCAGGAACCCACATCAAAGCGCTCCCCACAGATGGCCATCCAGCCTCTGCTTAAAAGCCTCCAAAGAAGGAGACTCCACCACACTCCACTGAGGCAGCAGCATATTCCACTGCAGGACAGCTCTGAGCATCAGGAAGTTCTTCTTGAGGTCCAGATGGAATCTCTTTTCCTGTAGTTTGAATCCATCACTCCTTGTCCTAGTCTCTGGAGCAGTGGAAAACAAGCCCACTCCCTCTTCGATATGAGACCCTTTCAAATATTTAAACATGGCTATCATGTCCCCTCTTAACCTTCTCTTCTGCAGACTAAACATACCCAGCTCCCTAAGCCGCTCCTCATAGGGCTTCATGGTTTCCAGACCCTTCACCATTTTGGTCGCCCTCCTCTGGACATGTTCCAGCTTGTCGATATCTTGCTTCAGTTGAGGTGCCCAGAACTGGACACAAGATTCCAAACGAGGTCTAACCAAAGCAGAATAGAGTGGTACCAATACCTCCCTCTATCTAGATACCATACCCCTATTGATGCAAACAAGAATTGCATTGGCTTTCTTGGCTGCCACATCACACTGCTGACTCATGGTCAGCTTGTGGTCCACCAAGACTTCTAGATCCCTTTTTGCATGCATTGTTATCCAACCACGTGTCCTCCATCCTATATTTGTGCATTCCATTTTTTCTGCCTAAGTGCAGGACCTTACATTTCTCTCTGTTGAAATTTATTTTGCCAGCTTTGGCCCAGCTATCCAATCTAACAAGGTCTGTATCTAGAAAACAAGAGGCAGAAACTCAACTTCTGTGGCTTCTGACCAGCTCTGGCCAAAAGGAAGAAACTGCAGGGAAAACAATCCAGATCAGCAAGGCATCTTACGAAAGAGCAAATGGCTGGAAAAGGTCCCAGTGACATTCCATGATGCTTAGCAAGTGAGTGGGAGATCTTTGAACTTTCACCCAAGGTGTGGCTGGACTTCAGCTCCCAGAGTCCCCAATGTCGAGAGATTATGAGAGATGTAGTGCAGAACATATGGAGAGCAAAAGATGCCCCAGCCCTGTTATATAAGCTTTTGTGCCAGGCTTCCTAATAGATTTCAGCAGCAAATTGATGATGATGATAAAGAGATTATCCGAGGAGAACTATCCAAGGTGCTGAACAGACTGGACAAAGGGGTCTTGAAATTCTCCACTTCATCTGTGAGCAATTCCTCTTTCCTAAGCCCTAGGGCAGTGGTTCTCAACCTGTGGGTCCCCAGATGTTTGTGGACTTCAGCTCCCAGAAGCCCTGAGCATTGACCATAGTGGCTGGGGCTTCTGGGAGCTGAAGTCCACAAACATCTGGGGACCCACAGGCTGAGAACCACTACCCTAGGGCAAAGAAGAGAGGGCTAGCCCAAGCAGGACCTCACACCTCCTGCTTGCTGTCTGCGTGCACCGGCACCATCTACTCCAACTTTCCCAGTGGGAGAGAGAAAAGCAAAGTAAAACACAGAGTCACAAAGATGGTGGGAGGGAAGGCAATGACCCTAAATTAAGAATGCAATTCTTCACTAATTTTCTCCCTAAAGAAAGTAATGAGTCATTTTAGCAATTTTCTTCTAACTGGAAAAAAAAAAGTCTTCAAAACCAGCATTCTAAAAGTAATTGACACTCACACTTTGCATTGCCAAAGGTGAACTAGCTGAAGACACTTTTGAGACTCCATGGCATCTGTTTATAACATATATCACACACGCAAATTCCAGACATGGCCCACCTTCGAACTATGTGATAGTTTGGAATCTATCGTGTTGAACACTTTTTGGATATTGACGATGGTCTGTTGCTGTTATTTTTCTTTGGTAGTTATTGTCTGGTTACACTTTGCATCATGGAACGTTCTCTGTGGCGAGGGAGAGAAGACAGGGTATACAGTGTGCAAATTGCTAATAAAGGTATATTTAAAATAAAAAAAGACAAAAACGAAAACTGCGCAGCATTTTGAAGCCTATTCGTAGTTTGGTACATATTCCAGGCAAAATTTGCCCACAGTTGCTTTGTGCAAAAATCACCATTTTTATTTTTCCTTTTGCTGGTTAGCTTATTTTCTGCTCAGCGAATTCTGTTTCCTGCACAGAAAGGACTGTTTTCTGTGCAAAACAACCACATGCAAATTTTGCACTTAGAAAGTTCTGCAGTGTGGAGACTCTCATCAGTCTGGAATTCTTCTTGCCACAGCTTCTCAACACTCAAAAAACATATTTTTTGTGTATTTATAATTTTTTTTCATCCCTAACCCCAGATCAGCACACCAAGCACAGCTGAATGCCCAGGGATTCAAAACCAGGCTTTGAAAAGCTGAGCACTGAAAGTTCTCTACTTGAATGGCTAGAACTGTCCCTTAATGCATTCATTAAAAAAAAAAATCTCCAACACTTTGCTTTAAATTCATGAAGAAGTATGCTAATTGTTGGACATTCTTACAAAAACCAAAATTCCTCCCCACTGCTATTCGTCAGTATGAATGAAAATAGCTGCCTGTTGTTATTGCATTTCTTGTGGTCGCCTTCATTCACCCTTCTCATTTATAATGAACTGAGCAAGACATGACGTTACTCAACAGCAAGACTTCTTCAAACGTTTGGGCAAATTCTCCAGAGGGTTCCCGCACTAGCGCAAAGGAGCCATAAGCCTTCCAAAGACAATCCTTTTAAAATTCCTTCACTGAAAGAGTAGCTCTTTCCCTTCCTTATAGTCACAAAGAAGCCAGTGAACCACATACGCTTAACCTGAGTCTACCAAGGTGGAAAGAAATCTGCAAGGAGTATATCAACAGAAAAATCCCATTATTAGTTATTAAATATGCATGGGCAGTGAATGTTTAGAGCATGCAGAAATCAAGAGATGCTGGGGCTCAAAGCAGGATTTTTCTGGTCTGCAGCAACACCAGGCCCTGGGCCACAAAGGTGCAAGTCATAGAATCGGTTTATAGGCAGTTGGGACCAAGAATCTACCATGGGCTGGCGTTGCCTAAATCTCCACATCTGGAGCCATGACAGTTAAGGCGGTAGCAAACTGTTACAACTCCACAGTGTATTTGTTCACTTAAAGCTTTTTTTTAGCTCACTCACTAGCCAAAAAGACAAGAAGTTTTCAGGCAATTTGTAAGAGACAGTCCTTGCCCACTGGCTGATGATATAAAACAACGTGACCCAAAAGGTAAGGGGCATGGAGAAGGAAGAGGAAAAAAAAGAAAGTAAGTATTGCAGAGTGCCAAATATACCTTCCTCTAATCTTCCAGTCTGGCTTGGTGCAAGTGAAATTTTCAAAATTTGAGGTTTTGTTTTCACAGCTAAAGCAAGCAGGGAAAGAAGAATCAGGAGAAATGTTTGCATGCCTTTTGGCTTAGAAACCTGGGACAACTTGTAACGAAAGACACATCCAGTGATTTATTTTTAATATGCACTGGTCAAATCAAATCCATACTGTCTTGCAGTTTTCTCTGCAGGGCTGTTTGTTTGGGGAGTTTGCTTCCTTGGGCTGCTCCGGATGAAGTCTGTTTCACTTGCCTGATGCTGGGATGCTGGGTGGTCTGAGGGTTGGGGGGGTCATTTCAGGATCATGGGAAATCACTTCCAACTGTTTAACTAATCACAGTTGCTAACAAAGCTTGGATTTGTGGTTTAATTCATAAAAGCTTAGCAGAGCCCAGTTGGGTTGCAAATTCTACCATACTAATTACTTTCCACTTAGTGGTTCGGGGGACTTCAGCTCACGTTGCTTCTCTTTTGCACTTGCTTGTTGATGTTGGAAACAGCAATGAAGTCTGATCTCACAGCCATTTTTAATGTGGGAGATTTCCTGCTTATATCTTTCCCTGCTTATGGCCCAGTTGCCAGATTCACAAAGGCACGCATGTGCCAAATTGTCACTGTAGGGCTGGATACAATCAGCATTGAAAGATTTTCTTCTTATCTGTTCTGCTCTGAACAACATCTGGTTCAACCTGCAGAATTTCTCAAATTAATTTCTGGTTTAGCATCCTGAGGATGGGTCTTGCTGCTGGAAGCAAAGAAGCATCAATGGAGGGGAGACAGAGTGACTACAGTTTTTCACTTCGGTAGTTTCTTAGTTCTATGGACTTAGGGCGCTTGCTTTCTTCTTACTTTTTGAGGTCACTTCCCCATTCCTTCTGCTTCCTCCTTACCTAGGCCATTTCCGCATGAGACTGTCATAGCGCGATGATTCCACTTTCAACCTCCTATGGAATCCTGGGGTTTGCAGTTTCGGGAGGGGCCGGCTGGCCCCTCCCGAAACTGCAAACCCCAGGATTCCATAGGAGGTTGAAAGTGGAATCATCGCGCTATAACAGACGCTTGCAGAAATGGCCCTGATGAGGTCTTCCCCATTCTTCAAGAAGTTAGTAAATTTTTGTATTCCCTTTACCTGGGAAGGGTGCAGCCAGGGGCCTCCAGTCCCATAATGGTTGCTAGCTTACCTACACCCATGACAGACAGATTTAGGGCTTCTTGCAAGTACAGGTGTACATCAGTTAATGAAGTCAATGTGTTTCTGACTGTTACTTTCTTAACAGAAAATTTGGTGCCAGAGGTAGAAAGGATATGGAAAGAACGGGGATAGGTCCCCACATCAAACAAAAAGAGCAATTCACCACTTGTTAAAAACGAACCATATCCACATGTGAAATGAAACAGTCAGGTCAGATAAGCCTCGCATAAGTAACATTAACAAAACTTCTAGACACCAATTTGAAAGCTTCTTCCAAAATATATCTCCCCCCACCCTTGAACAATTGTCACATCCCTGCCCTTAGGATGCCACCCACCATTTCACAACCACTGTGTTCCCTCACCAGGCTGGCTTCCAGGTGAGGCATTGTGGTATTTTTTATAACAAATAAAGGCCCGCAAATTAAAAACAAACAGCAAGATGGGAAATACCTAAATCCCAGAATCCATGAGTGTCCATCCTGGGATTTAAGTTTCCATGTAATCTAAGTTTCCATAAAAAGGGGGGCAAAACATTCATCCCAGCCCTAACCAGCTAGGATTTACTCTTGGGCAAACATGCTCAGGATCATGGCTGCCTTGGAGTGTGGTGGAGTCTCCTCCTTCTTTGGAGGTTTTTAAGCAGAGGCTGGATGGCCATCTGTCAAAGGGAGGGCTTTGATTTGTGGTCCTACATGGCAGAAGGGGGTTGGACTGGATGGCCCTTGGGGTCTCTTCCAACTCAATGATTCTATGATTCTATCAGGCTGCAAGCTGAGCAAATTCATTTTCTGAACTCCTTTCTGTACCAGTTTCTTGACTCAGCACCTGTCCAGCATTCAGCGATCATTTTTCCTGAATGAAAAGCAAGCCAGCTCAGGCCTATTGGCCTCTCCATTGTTCAGAGGGATGGCCAATCTTTCTTTTCCTTCTCAGTATTGCTGCTTATTTCTTCTCCACCTGGTCTTATTAATCATTTCTTTTCACAAGGCCGACTGCGTTCCCTTGCTGTCGTTAAATTGAATTAAAACCACAAGGCTCAGGTGCATTTTGCAGAGTGCTTTGGATCATCAGCAAACCTGCAGTGTTCCCCAGATGGACCCGTATATATCTTTTATGGGAGAAGTCTGAGTAGTTCCTGCGTGTGTGTTTGTGTGTTCTTACAAAACAGGCACCAGAAGACACCGGAACAAAAGGCAATATGAAAAAAAATTTTTCTTACTCCATTGCTGTTATCAATAATAAGAGCAGCAATAAGTGTTCTCTTTAAGGCATTCCTGGAGTTCAGGGAAACATCTTGTATATATTATTCTTGTATCTTTCCAAGGGATATATTTTTTGGGAAATAAATAAATAAATAAGAAGAACTTCCACCTAGCAACACTCAACAAACTTAAGTTTTTATCTGTGATCAGGAGATGACAGTAGTTTTTACAGATTATTGCATGTTATGTAGAATTGAGCTGTGCTTTGTAGGCAGAAAAGCTGCAGTGTGCAAATGAGCTGTGCTTTGCAGGCATGAAAATTGCTGCATGGAACAGTTCTGTACTTTGCAAGCAAGAAAGCCACGCTAAATAGCTGTGTTTCACGGAACTGAGCTGTGCTTTGCAGGAAGGAAAGCTGTTGTGTGGAGCTGAGCTGTGCTTTGCAGATGGAAATGTTACACGTGGAATTGAACTGTACTTTGCAGGTAAGAAAGCTCCTGCATGAAATTGGTCTACCCTATTATGACATAACAGGGTACATCATCTGTTTCAGACAGAGTGAGAGCAGGGAATGTTGGGCTGAGTGGTGATTCATTGAACATTCAAATGGGATTTTTAAAAAACTGGTGTGTTTGTCAATCAGTGATATGAATTAGTTAGAGAGAGGAGTTAGAAAAGAGATTATGAAGAGTGAGGTGAGAGATGAGACAGTGAAGGGAAGGACTTTGTGTTTGGATTCCATTAGGACAGTTAGGTTTAGCTAGGATTTTAAATAGGCAAGGAAAGAGTTACTGAGATGTATTAGAATTCATTAGCATTTAGATAAATTAGATGAGTAACTATCATAACTAAGCCTTGAAATCCTGTAACCATATGGTTCTATACACTATATAATCTTTAACTGTATGTGGAACTTCTTTCTCATAAATTTTTCTTTGCCATTGGGAAAGAAATAGTGCTACAGAAGTGGCTAAGTTCAGACACATGGGCCCTTTCCGCATGGGGTAAGTAGTACAGCGTGGTGCAACCTCTGACGGAGGTCGTCCGCACTGTGGGAGCGGACTGGGTCGGACTACTTGTCGTAGTTCCGCATCTCAGTCTGCTCTGGAGTGACCCAAAGTGGCCGCGCAGCGTGCTTTATAAAAACCTGTTTTTACAGGTTTTTCAAAAGCACGGAGTGCGCCACTCGTGCCACTCCATTCCCACGCTCCGGTGCAGATTTGCAGGCGCTCACCAGTGCGTGCCTGCAGATCTGCCGGGGGTGGGCTTCCAGCTGGTGAGCTTCTCCAGTTGGTGGAGCCGCCGTTTTGGACACCGGAGCCGCCGTTTTGGATGCCGGGGGCTGCGGAACAGGGAGCTCGCACTGCTCCGCATGGGGACAGACTTACCCAGCTGCCGGTAAGCTCCGTTTCAGCGCGTTTCCCCCGTTTCCCCCTCCACGTGCGGAAAGGGCCATGGTGTCTGTGGTGGCAGGAGCTGTTCCAAGGCAACTTTGGTGCTTTGGCGAAGGGACACATAGAGGTCTCCACATTTGGTGCCACAGCAGTGGGAAGAGGAGACGTTCCTACATTTGGTGGCAGTGGTGGGAAAGGGGAGATCCCCATTGATACCTCAAGCATCAGCCACTGCTGTTCATCCAATTTTTTCTTTAAAAGTACAAACCTGATAAAGAAGAAAAAACACACAGACACACACAACACTTTCCACGGCACTGCTCTCACCCTGAAATTCCTCACTCTCACGACTGGAGAAGAAGGATCAGGCATTGATATCTGGGAACTTTCAAAGTAAAGTAAGCCAATCCACAATGATTTGGGTGAAATCCACTCTTACCTCAAAGCAGCAGAATCCCTCACCACAAACAATTTTATAAAAGTGTGTGTGAAAGAATATGTGTCCTTGGAATATTTTTAGCTCAAACTTGGCCTTGATAGCAAGTTCCTACCTCTTCTAGTTTTCTTCAAAGATTGGATCCACCTATCGAACAGCCCTCCATTAAAAAAAAACCAGCCTGTTCAATTTATTTGCTGCAGCCATTTATTATGTGCTTGAAGCTCTCAATCTACTCATTAACACTGGCTTGCCAGAACATATTGCCTTGTGATAATGGAGCATTAGGAGAAACAAGGCCTTCCTGCCACTGGAGGTAAACTTCTATCTATTTGCACCAAGTTCATAGCCTCTTGTTTTCTGCTTGTCAAGCACAGTCTCATCATTATTAGCTAAGTTACATGTTTGATTCTAATGGCTGTGAAAGAGTAACAGAAGGGCACAAAAAAGATAATAAAAAGGAAAAGCATGAACCATTTAAACAAACAACACATATGCATGTTAGAAGACAGACAGTATGGGATAGTGGTTAGAATGCTGAAGAGCCCAGGTCCAAGCCTCTACTCACACCACATAACCTCCTTGGACCAGTCACTTGGTCTTTCAATCTGACCTACCTCATTAGGTTGTTGTGAGGATAATATGGGGAGTAGGAAAGCCATGTATACCACCTTACCCTCCCTGGAATTAAAACAGGATAGACATATCACCAGTCAATAAATGTGTTTATGAGCTTGGCCATACTTGTGTGAACTCTTCCCAGGGGATTTCAGAGTTTACATAGCTCTCATCATGGGAGCTATCAGAGACCTTGCATCCTTATCTGCGCATTCTCATAACATTTTCTTGTTATTCCGTTGTTTCCACCATCCTTATGCCTGCTGCAAGGTGACATTGAACACACATCAATTGCCTATTTGGAGCCTCGTGATACTTTAAATGTTGCAACTGGAGACATTACAGGTAGCAATCAGAAATCAGCAAACAGAAATGTATGCACTTAAATGACCTATTGAATCTACTGCATCCATACTATTACACCTACTGGTGCTCACATATGACAGGTGGCTATTTCTGAGAGATGCTTTAGCTATGGATTCATGCACTACAGCCGGGAGGTGGACTAGATGGCCCTTGGGGTCATTTCCAGCTCTATAAAAACCATGCCTGCTGCTGCATGCATTATATTTGGCCTTCTTCCTTTGGCTGACTGAAAGCCTGCCCCTCCAGTTCTTGTTCTTTTTTCTGGCAGTCTGGAGACAAATGTGATCATTGCTGCCATGTGACAGCTCCCCAAACTTCCCCTGCTGTTTGTGTGACAGCTTTGTAGCTTTGATATCTGAGCAGAAGCAGATGTTGGGTGCCCAATGGGGATTTCTACACTGGCTGAGAAAGGAGGTGTAAGCATCCAAACTCTTGTCATCAACACTTGGACAACCAGTGGAAGACGCTGCCTGAGTTCATGATTTATCACCCCAATAGGGCTATTTGTGCCCAATAAAAATAACCAAAGAGATTTAGATGCCTCGTCCACAACAATGTGGATTTTCTGGGTGTGGGGGAGAACATTATGGTTGAACATTTTGTTCTTTGCAGTTGGCCCAGTAAAGGTATTGCTGCTTGTGGATTTTGGATTATGTCCGAAGGTTCTCTAGGAAATTGCTGTCAATTCATTTATTTACTTAGGCCAACTTCCTTCAGCTTAGTCCTACTCTCGAGATCTTTTGGACTACAACTTCCATCATCCCAACTATGCTGGTGGGAGCTGTAGTCTAAAATATCAGGAGCGCAAGAAGTTGGGGAAGGGTGAATTAGGCCATTCAGATGCTGTTCTTGAGGCCGAAGAGCAATCTGGGTGAGAATTCTCAAGGCCCCTCCCTGAACTGCAAACCCCAGGATTCCATAGGATGTCAAATGTGAAATAATAGCACTGTAACAGTCTTGTGCGGAAATCGCTCAGGTCAGGGAAAGGAGAGGGAAAGGGGACGGTTTAGCATGGTGCCCCTACACTTCCTCTCACATGCCCATCTCTTTCCTTGGGTGTGTGTGGGGCATCAGGAGAGGGTTTGTGGTGCTGAGATATCAGGCCATGATCTGTCCTTAACTGGCCAAGCAGCAGATGGTGGAAGAGGAGGAGGAGGACCAGAGGGTAGGTTTTAAAAGGGCTGTGTAGCCTGATCAGAGCCACCAAGAGGGAAGGTTCCTTCAGAAAAGAAGCCCCTGAGGTGAGGAGAGACAGGGCATGGAGAAACTTGCGCATGATCAAATCCACAAATGTGGAGGTCTGGCTGTACTTCTGCACTTTGAACTCTGTTTGCAGCAATTGAAGTAAGCTGAGGACAAGGGGGAGACATAATCCAGGCCATCTTAAAAGCAGTGGAAAAAGTGGGACAGCAGAGGACTGTCTCTGCTAAATGGAGAGAGCTGGAGGTACATTATCTTCTCAAGAGAAAGATCTGGCCCTGAGCCATTTTGTCTGGCCAGCTCTGTGGGAAATCCAAGGCTGTTTCAGTCTATTGATTCCTGCTTGATCCTTCATTGTGAGGTTGCTTGGCTACCATCTGGTTAGGCAGAATACCACTGTGTCCTTTTCAGGCAACGGAGGTCATTGTCACCAGCTAGCGACACGTTGTGTGCTTTTCTGCTTCAGAAACCTATTACCATTTAGACTGGGGTCCAGGGTCCTTTGTAGAAGGGGGTCACAGCTCTCAGCATTCATGAGAGACCCCTGGGCTTTGTAGGGAGAAGGTCTCAGATTCAGTCTCTGCCTATCTAGGGAGGGTTGTGGGAAGATCCTTGTGGGAAAGCCCAAAGAGCCACTGCCAATTGACAGAGCTCTGAAAATAACTTCATGGACTACAACTCCCAGAACTCCACAGTTCAGGGTGATTGTGGGGGCTGTTTTAGGCCTAAAACACCCAGAATCCCACAGATCAGTATAATTCTAGGGGAAATTGGAAGCTATTTGTGGACTATAGCTCCCGGAATTCTACAGTTCAGGGATATTCCGGGGAAATTTCAAGGGCTAATTTTGGATTACCCCTAGAATCCCTCAGCTCAGTGGGATTCTCAGGGTAATTCTGTGACCCATTTTTGGACTACAGCTCCCAGGATCCCACAGTTCAGTGTTATTCCAGGAGAATTCAGAGAGCTGTCTAACTCTGAGTCAAATTGTGGAGTGCAAGTTATCCAAGACATAACACCATCCCTCTTCTTTCCATATTATTTCTGCCTTTGCTACCAAATTTTCTTTTAAAGAAGTAACACCTAGGGAGTTTTAAAGAAGTTATCTGAGGTGTACCTGTATTGTGTTTTTACCATAATGTCCTAGGTGACAAGATCCGTCACTCATTTTTGCACAGGAGAAGGATGCAAGAGGCTGGATTTTCTTCAGCTGTTGCAATAAACTGAGGGCATTTGCTCAACCTAAAGGTAAAGATAAGACCAACTTCTATCTTTTAAAAAACAAACAAGCCACATTGAACACTTGCATTTTTCCAGAAGCCAAGTGGAAGAAACATCGGTGTGTTAACATAGTTTACCGGAAAGCAGAACATGATCTTTAAACCAAGCGAAATTCCATGTTTCACTTGAGTGCAACCCACACCTGGAATGTCACCCACAGAGGAAGTGGGGAAAGCACAACATTAGTGCTGTCAGTGCTTGACGTTTTGCATTCAGTTCCAAAGTGCTTCACACATCACGATCATCAACCTCTCGCTTATAAAATGCACTGAAACACCTTTCAAAGAGAGTCAGAGATGATAATAGCTCTAATTTCAGAAAGTTAAGCCAAAACCAGCTCAAGATGGTGGCTTAAATGTTTAAATATGTTTAAATATTTGAAGGGATGTCATATAGAGGACGGAGCAAGACTGTTTTCTGCCGTTCCGGAGACTAGGATATGGAGCAATGGCTTCAAACTACAGCAGTGGTTCTCAACCTGTGGGTCCCCAGATGTTTGTGGACTTCAGCTCCCAGAAGCCCTGAGCATTGACCATAATGGCTGGGGCTTCTGGGAGCTGAAGTCCATGAACATCTGGGGACCCACAGGTTGAGAACCTCTGAACTACAGGAAAAGAGATTCCATCTAAACATTAGGAAGAATTTCCTGAATGCATGAACAGTTCAACAGTGGAATATGTTGCTGCCTCAGAATGTGGTGGAGTCTCCTTTGGAGGTTTTTAAATAGAGGTTGATTGCCCATTTGTTGGGAATGCTTTGATGCTGTATTCCTGCATGGTAGGGGGGTTGGACTCAACGCCTATGAGGCCCCTCCCATTTCTATAATTCTATGACTTTATGGTTCTAAATCTAGTATAGTTGCTAGAAGCATGTCACGTAGACATAAACACACACACCAGGGTTGCCCACAGAAGGCTGTACCGTCACTCTCGCTCACTGCAAAATGTTTCAAAAACTTGGCTGGTGAGCAATCTGATTGAACTAATCTCTCCTTCAACCTTTCCAAAACATGCATCCTTAAACAGAGGCATATAACTTGGATGGAGCCTTTTATGTTCTTCTTTTTCTTTGTTTAAGTGTTAATTGTTTCTCTTCCCAGTAATCTTCTCTCAGATATTCATGCTCAATTTGTTTAATAAATCCATCAAGGTGTTAAAAATTATCCATTACTGTTAAAAAGAGTGCAAAGCTCCATAACCCATGATAAATTTCATCGGATTTTCCTTGAGAAACTCTTATACAGCATAAATGATTCAGGGAATGTTCCAGAAATGGATGGGATGTAGAATAGGGTAAGGGAATATGGCGGCACATTTTGGGATAGCTGCAAGGGGTGGGGGATGAGGGCATTGCCCCCCCATTAAGAATTCTGTTCTTTCATTCTCCCAAATCCTAGAACTGCAGAGAGCAAGACGTTGAAAAGCATCCACATTGAGATTTCTTCTCTTTGCTATGTTCTTGTTCCCTTGGTTGCTTGGCCTGTCCCCTCTGCCATCCTTCGGACACCTAACTTGCATTTCTAGATGCTCAACTGTAGTTTTAAGTTACTGCAATGCTAAAAATTTGGGGAATAAAGCAAAATTTCATGCAAAAGGGCTCCAGGACTGAAGAGAAGTATCTAAAAGCAATAGGGGAGATGGTCTATGTAAGAAAAGAAAAAAAATCATAAAGAAAGAGAACTGGTTATTGTAGGCAAAGTCATTGCTCCTTGACACAGTGCTAGCAATTTTTTACCCCCTTTCTGATTCAAGATCTGGTTCTTATAATTTCCAATTCCATCTTGTGGAGTCCTGGAGTATTTTGATGTCATGGACTTTTTGCAATGTTCTTTTTTATGTATTAAGGTAAATTGACATTGTATGTATCATACAATAGAGGTAAGCAGGTAAGGAGCTGGTGGAAGGACCTGAGTGAATGGAATGTCGAGAGAGTTACATCAGTGAGGATTAGGGTTAAGAGAGTCAATAAGTCAGGTTGAGTGATTAATGAGTGTGATTTGAGAGTCTGAGGCCATTTCCACACTACGCGGTTATAGTGCTATTATTCCCCTTTCAGCCTCCTTTGGAATTCTGGGGTTTGTAGTTCACTGAGGCCCAAGAGCTCCCTGGCTGAGAAACCTAAAGGCCCCTCCCTAAACTGCAAACCACAGGATTCCATAGGAGGTTGAAAGTGGAATAATAGCACTATAACAGTGTAGTGCGGAAATGGCCTGAGTCAGTAATTTTAAGAGACATATGTGAGTGGAGAATGAAACATTTGCCCCAAATGTGTTAAATTATTAATCTGTTTGTTTTGTTCAACTTCTGTTAATAAAATATTGCTTTTGTGTACCATATGCCTTTGGCCTCTGGGAATGCTAGATATACAAATTAGTTATGATTAATTTGTTGCATTGTTTTCAATGGGTGTGTACTAAATAAGGGCAAATATAGATACAAGACCATAATACTAATTTTTATGGTGGTGGGGAAGTGGTAGAAGACCAGCAAAACCACAGATGTCAGCTCTCAAGAAGGGATAAAGATTTAAAATCATTGTTATGCCTTTTTTTTCCACATGGGGGCACATTTATATGCACATTAAGAAATGTAGAGAGACTTCCAACCTCTGCGAATATTTCTCCCATTTCGCACGCGTGTGAGAGTGCAAACATATGAGGGGAAGGGTAAGAATATACAGGGCGGGGATTTAGAATTCTCAGCCGGAGAGCTCTTTGGCCTCAGCAAACTACAAACCCCAGGATTCCATAGGATGTTGAAAGTGGAACAATCGCGCTATCAGAGTGTAGTGCGGAAATAACAGTATAGTGCAGAAATGGCCTTAAAGTGCAACTGTAACCAAGGGTAGCCATGATACCCATACAGCAAAATACAGCAATATCCAAAGTCCACAAAACAGCAATGCTTTTGTTGGGCCAGTCAAAAAAATGCGCAAACTAATCATGCAAGCTTTCCAAGCTTCACTGGCTTATTCATTGGGCAAAGATGTTAAAAATGACAAAGGAGAAGCAAAGCGATAGTGTTAAGAACCACAGGCCTATATTTTATCCAAATGTTGTTTTTGTTGTTGTCGGATAAGATGGTCTAGAGGGATATCCGTGCAAGCAGAAGCCAATCACCTCTTTGACCATGTGGCCATCGGGATGCAAAGAGCTGTAAAATCTTGACAATAAAATTTCAAGTCCATTAGCAACAGAAAAGTAATGTCGCTTGAAATCCAATCTACTTTTGTCCTCGGTGAGGCTACCCAGCCCTTTCTTGGGCAGAGAACATTGAACACTGAATTTGTTAGGCAGAGAACATTGCCTAGATCATCATGTTTTCTTCTTCTCCTGTTATGATTGTGTTAACCTTTGCCTCATGAAGAAGCCAGTGGAGTTTCATGATATATTTTGTGCATTTTCATTTGGCCCAGTAAGCACAATTGTATTTGCAATATTCAGTTATAGTTGGCCCGCAAAAGAGCTAAATTTTCAGCTATGCCAATTTGGCAGGGACAGTCTTTGTGAATCCTCTCTTGTCCCACTTTTTCAGCTGTTTTTAAAAAGTCCCAGTTTCCTCTCTCCTCGTCCCATTTCCCCTTTATGTCATTTGCTGCAGTCTGAGCTCAAAGTGCAAAACCAGTTTGTACTCAGTTAACTCGACAGTTGGGCGAGGAGAGGGCAGAATCTTGCTCTTCCCAGTTGGCTCAAGCAAAAGCAAACTGCTGCAGTCAATTCTAGCCTGCATGTTCTCCCTTTTGCAATCTTGACTGCACTCTGGTGTTGCATGGCCACATGTGAAATGTTGGGGGGATGCTAGAGTAACAGACAGGTACATAGATTCCTTCCTTCCTTCCTTCCTTCCTTCCTTCCTTCCTTCCTTCCTTCCTTCCTTTTTTCTTTCCTGTCTAGAAAATGAAATTGAATAAATACTTTTGGAAGCCTCATGCCACAAATTGCAAAAGAACCAGAATCAATCTCTTTATGCTACATAAAAGAGGGCAGCAGTTGTCCTTTGAAAGACTCTGAGAGTCACTGATATATGTAATCCAGAAGGAGCTCTTTGATCCCTTTAAAAAAACAGACTTAACAGGAAGCTTGGCTCCTGAGTGGCAATTTGATGCCATTTGTATGTTTTGGTAAAGTTCAAAAGGCTGGGGCTTTTGCAATACATAAATACACGCTGCACGTGTGGTTTTAAAAATGACAATGAGCTGGTGAGGTTGGGATCAGAAAAGTAAGCAAGAAGCAAACAAGGTTGCTAGGTAACCAAGAATAAAGGCCCCAAGCTGGATTCCTCAGTTAGATGATAGCATTTTAAAGGGAGGGGGGTGAATTCAAGGAAATTTGACTTTAAAAAAAATATTATTCTCATAGCTATTGTGCATGGAAGCCTTTGCCCCCGTGGCCTGTCCTTGTTACCAGTAGGAAGAAACCAGAAAAAAAAGTGTGTGAGTAAGTCTCATCCTCCAAAATATTTCACCGTTTCAAGATTGTCCTGGGCTCTGAGGTTTCTAAACATGAGACTTTGAGATCACCTCTGGTGGTGTCATTAAGTCTTATACATTAGCCACCAGCCATGGTTGTTCACAACTTGTCATTCAAGCACGCACACAGAAAATATTTTCCTGTTTGAGGAGTCATAGAGGAATTTTAATAAAGATGCTGTTCCTAGATCAAGGTGAAATGAAAGTATTTTAGTTTTTTTCTCACTGAGTTAGGGAGACAGAATAAAGAGCATTTATTCTGGTCTACAGTGGGCCTTCGGTATCAGCTGGGGGTTGACACTGCAAAGACCCCAGTCCCCTAATTATTGATGCTGCAAGATTGACGCTGCAAGATCCGAGTCCCCATAATTTCCATTGGTAGGATCTTGGGGTGCAGAACTGAGAAGTGAGGTGTCCGCACTACAGAACTGTAACAGTGCCATGCCACTTTTAACAGCCATAGGTTCGTTCTATGGAATCCAGGCCATTTCTGCACTAGACTGCTATAGCGCTATTATTCCACTCTCAGCGTCCTACGGGATCCTGGGGTTTGCAGTTTAGGGAGGAGCCTTTAGAATTCTCAGCCAGAGAGCTCTTTGACCTTAGTAACTACAAACCCCAGAATTCCACAGGATGTTGAAAGGGGAATAATAGCACTATAACGGTAGTGTGGAAATGGCCCAGGGTGTGTAATTTGGAGACGAATTTTAAGACTTCTCTGCTCATGGGTTCCACAGGGATACAAATGCTATACATATAGTTTTAAACAGGGGTGGGCGATTGCAGGGGAGCCAGCACGGTTTGAGTGTTGACCTACAACCCTGGAGACAAGAGTTCAGTTTTGCACTCAGCCACGGAAACCCACTGCGTGACCCTAGATATGTCACACAGTCTCCCAGGATAGATCATCTTAGGGTCACCATAAGCTGGAAACGACTTGAAGGCACACAACAACAACAACAACAAGGCAATTGTAGAGGGGACAGAGGACATTTTTATTGCCAAACACCCTGCAAGGAGCCACACCAACTCTCCTGATGCATCTGGAAGAGACGTCATAATGGGGAGGTTGGGGAGGTTTGTGGCATTGATGGACTATAGGTTGCTAAACCAGAGCCCCTTCTTGGTGGAAAGAAATCATCAATTTAATGACAGCCGTCAAGCAAATTTTGGAGGCCACAGGACGGGGCCGTCATGGACCCCATTTTGTCCACCCCTGCTTTAAAGTCAGGCTGGGCCAAAGGATCCTGAATGTTTTCAAAAAGCAAGATTTGCAAGTTCTTATTTTCCTAATGGGGATTATTTCCTGAGGTGGCATAGAAAGTTGCTCCTTCCCAGTGTTCTAATTCTGTCGTCTTGCCTGTGAAGCAGTGAAGAAAGCGCAGCATTTGATTTGCATTCAGTGACAACAACCTGGGATTAATACACATGGTCTCGGTTTTCTCAGAAACACTCTGTGCAAACATTCCTTCTCAGAAAGCAGAGTGTCACTCGCCTGTCTCTCACCTCAGAGGCAGATGGTCCCAAACATTTAGGATTCTCTGAGAGCGATTCCAGACTAAAGAAAGAAAGGAAAAGTGGTGGGTCTAAAGAAGAAAAAAGAAGTCTGAAGAAATATGACTTCTCACAATGCAACGCTTTACCCTTTGCTGGTTGTCCCCACTGATCCCAATCATGCCTTTCATTTGAGGGCTGTTTTTAGAGATTTCTTAACTCTGTGCCAGAGCTCTTCCAAAGGCTGAGAGAGTGTGACTTGTCACCCAGTGGGTTTCCATGGCAAAGCAGGGATTCAAACCTTAGTCTCCAGACTTGTAGTCCAATGCTCAAGCCACTATACTACGCTGGGTCTCTTTAAAACCATAAAGTGTGCAATGGAGACATTCAACGTAAAGGTTCTCTATATCATAGAAGAGTTATTAATCAAAATGAAGACTGTAACTTGGAAGAAGAGCTGTGAAAAAACTAGATAAGATCCTCAAGGGTTAAGATATGTCATTGAATACTGAAGTCAAGATCATCCATGCCATAGCATTCCTGATTTCTAGGTATGTTTGTGAACGCTGGACAAGGAAGAAAACAGAAAGGAAGAAAGAAAATCAACTCATTTGAAATGTGGGGTTGGAGAAGAATTTAGCAGATACCCTGGAGTGCCAAAAAGTCAAATAAATTGTTCTGAGAGCAGATCAAGCCTGAACTCTCTATAGAAGATGACTAAACTGAGGCTGTCATACTTTGGATATATCATCAGATGACTTGACTTATTGGGGGAAAATTGTTGGTAAAGTGGAAGGCCACACTATAGGTGATTTAATTCATTCAAGAAAACCATGGCTGCCCTGATTTTGCAAGACCACAGAAGACGAGTTGATGATCGGGGCTCTTCAAGTCTCTTATTCACAGGATCGCTATAAGTTAAGCTCAGCTTGATGGCAAATATCAAACTAGTCCAATGACATGCCAAAAACTGAGCTTTGCACAGTTTAGTTGCATCCCCTCTTCCAAATTTATTTGCCCTTTCTTTCCTCCCACTCCTTCTGCCTTTTATACCTAGACAGCTTTGTCTGTTTCAAATGAGAGGAAACAACAATGAAATGTGAGGAACAAAACCGTCAACGGCAGCAGCCATCGTAAAAGCTGACAAATAGCTATTGCTTTTCTTTCTCTCACGGTGTCCCAGCTTTGTGGTGACCACTCTCCCCTCCAGCCAGGCATGCAAAAACATGGCGTTATGTCTCCCTCATGCTCTTTCCAGACTGACAAACCCTCTTCCACGGCGTTTAGTCTGGAACCTGCAAACTGACTCAGACAAACTGCTACCACTTCTGCTCACTTTGTGCCTGATCAAATTGGATTGATATTTCAAGCGATCAAATTATGTTCCCATAATTTGGTTACTGGGTATCATTTATGACAAGGGGAAGGCCAGGGAGCCAGGTCAGAGGCAATTTTTGTGTGCTTTTGTGTCCCCTTCTCAGTGTGCATTTTCTCCTTGGAAGAAAGGAGATGGGAGAAGAGGAAAGCTACAGAAGAAGACATGACAGATCTGCCCATCTCTAACCAATATGCTCCATACTTTAATTTGTAACCTCAAAAAGTCTTTGAGTATAGTAAGCAATCTGAAAAATGAGACATACCTGGTTTCAACATGCCAACAATAGAGTTTGGAATGCATACATAAGGATCTGAAGAATACTTCCTAAATGCTTCCTGAATGGAAAAAGGGTGTGGCTGGCATTCTCTGACATTGGCATGTATCTTTTTATGGTTGTTATGGAGGGAGGAATATAATACCATACTATGATCCATCCAGATGCACCTTCTTCCCATGCGGGTCCTTCCATAATCTCAAACAGCCACATGGAATTAGGGCAGCCGGAAAGCAGTCGGCTCTGTTGAAACCTGCTCTGTTTCTCCTCTTCCCTCCTGTATGTTGTGTAGTTCACTTGGGGAAATGAACAGTCCAAATATCAAGAGTCAGCATACTTGTAGGAAGCTGTGGAACCAAAATCAACTGGAGGGTGGTGTGCAGAAGTTTAGCTTGGATTCAGGAACAGAGTAGAGTCTCTGATTTGGATTGAATGTCTCTCATGCAGTGTGAGATCGGCATCGTTTCCATAAACTGTAGAGCGTTTGCTGCCAGCTTTATCTGGGCAAGATGATTCTTCAGTGCAAACAGATGGGGCCACGCCAGCTGAGCTGCGTGTGTGCCAAGCCTCTCCCCAAACACTCCAGTCCTGCTAGTGTCCCCAAAAGAGACCCAGTACTGTAGGTCTCATCTTCCTTCTGTGACCATCCGGCCACCTTCAACCATACAGGATGGACAGGGTTGACCAACAAGTATCTAGCTGTGTCTAAACAGACAGACAACAACAAAGGGTTTGTCCAGGAGCACCCAGGGTCCTCTGGAGGTCCTGGAGAATTATGTCATTGCTGCCGATACAATGATGGCTGGAATGGGCAAAATATGGCCCACGGACCGGCTCTGGTCCCAGGAACCCCCAGGAGTCATTCTTTGCCCCTAAGTGCCCTCTAACATTTTGCCATTTTATGGGCCCTCTGCCATTCAGAACAGGAATTGAAGTGACTTCTTGTTTGCTTCCTGTTGTGCAAAAGGCCTGTATAACAAAGCAGCAGGGAAGGGGGATATCTATCTATCTATCTATCTATCTATCTATCTATCTATCTATCTATCTATCTATCTATCTATGGTTGTGGGGGCATCTCCAAGGTCCCCTGAGAGATCTCAGACAGTTCCCTAGCTGTTCAGACAGTTCCCTGCTGGATTCACAGCAATGACATTGTCCTCTAGGACTCCCAAAGAAACTCAGAGGTTGTCCCAAAAGAAGCCCTTGCGGTTGTGTGTTTGGCTGCAGGAACATGGCTGAATACTTTGCGATCTTCCCCACCCACTCCGTGGCCATGTTGGCTGGCATCCCCCAAGGAGAAGCTGAGCCCTGCAGAAGGAAGACAGAGCAGAGTTTCACCTGGGCAAAACTTTACATCCCATCTCCTCATGCAGGAACTTGCCCTTTCTTAACGTTTCAGACAGCTTACCAAGGAGAAGGCATCAAGCTGTGAGATTCTTCACACTTTGGGATTTGTTTTTTGGGGGGGGGTAGGGAAGGAAGTTCCTTTGTGCAAAAAAAAAAAACATGAGCTTCCCCTGTGCAGAATATGCATTTTGGGATACAAAATTGTATACTTTGTGAAAAATATACTGTTACCTTCACAAATATATCAGATTTTGTGCAGGAAAAAACTTGCAGGAGAACAATACATTATATTTCCCAAGTGGAGTAGACCCATCAAATTATTTTCATTCACTTACATATTGATCCACCATTCAGTAGTTGATTCAATGGGTCTACTTGAAATAGGACCAAATCAACAGGATTGTGCCTGTTTAATGTGCAGAGATCCATTTATTTGTGCAAATTGTATAGATTTTACACAATTTGTGTTACTTCATACATTTTGGGCAAATACAGAGATCTCACAAAAAACCAGTCTGCATAAAAGTCTCAGTAATGATTGGCTGGACGGTTAGATAGCATGCCTTTAAAGCTCAGCTCTGTGTGGTTTTAAAACCCAGTGGAACCTAATTTAGAAATGTCAGCAGCGATAGATTTGCAAATGGTTTCTTTTACCAGTGGCATGCCAGCAGGGTCATTAAGCATTAATGCATCAAGACACAAGTTGCTGTGATTTATAAGCTTGCCATGTTCTTTTATCATTAGATGTTTTGATAGAATATGAACGAGTCAGAAGAGTCTCCAAAGCCAAGAACCTCCCAAGCCCCAGGAGCGATCCTAGCACTGTGTGTGCCAATGCTTAGCATGACAGGGTATTCTTAGGAGTAAAATGGGACATGTTGCATACTACCAACCCCACATTTCCCCCCAGGGGCTAGTCTTGAGTAGGCCCATTCAGTCAGTTATTGAATGGTGAGTCAACACTTAGGCCATTGCCAGCTGGCCCCTCCCGAAACTGCAAACCCCAGGATTCCATGGGATGTTGAAAGTGGAATCATAGCGCTGTAACAGTCTAGTGCAGAAATGGCTTTAGCTAAATCCCCTTGATCCAATGGATCTAACCTAGTTAAGACCAGCAACAGAATTCAGGCCTATATTTATTATTCCTGAGATATATGATCCTCAGACATCAGTTCCCAATGGATATGGGAATAAAGTTCCATAAGCTCTCGTGAAAGCAATCCAAAGATCCTTCGGCCTTTGGCTGGGAGGTCTTTGCTGGTGTCTTTATATGCCTTCAGGTGGATTATGACCTGTGGCAACCTAGCCTAAGAGCAGAGGAGGTTGCCACCATGGCCTTCCTGTGAGGCTGAAAGCACATGCTTTGCCCCAGGTCCCCAAGTGGGTTTCCACAGCTCAGCAGGGATTTGAACTCTGCTCTCCTGGAATCCTCTGCAAGTCACTATACCCCTAAAAATATTAATTTTGAGGAAGTTTGCCCTTGCTTCCCTCTGAGAGAATATGAGTTGCCCAGGGTCATCCAGTGGATTTCTGTGGCTATGTGGGGATTTGAATAGTCGTCTTCTGGGTCGCTAGTCCAAAACTCAAATACTATATTACTCTGGCTTCCTTTGAGGGACATATATGAGGCAGACATTGCTAACCTCTTCACTCAGCCCAACTTCAGTGTTTTGGTCGGCCAGTGGACCAAAGAAAACCATCAGCCTAACCAGTCTTTTGTGAAATTATGTGCGTGTTGTGAAGCAATTGCCTCAGGTGGCAGACACTGGGTGACAGAGAGTGACAGGAAGGTACTCTTTTGTTGTATGCCTTCAAGTTGTGTCTGACTGGCAGCCTTAAGGCTGTATTTTCTTTCTTCAGAAGAAGGCCATTTCCACACTACACTGTTATAGTGCTATTATTCCACCTTCAACCTCCTGTGGAATTCTGGAGTTTGTAGTTTCCTGAAGCCAAAGAGCTCTCTGGCTGAGCATTTTAAATGGCCCTCCCTAAACTGCAAACCGAAGGATTCCACAGGAGGTTGAAAGTGGAATAATAGTACTATAACAGTGCAGTGCAGAAATGGTCGAAGTTTGCCATTGCCTTCCTCTGAGGCTGAAAGGGCATCACCCAGTAGGTTCCCATGACTGGGGATTTGAACCATGTCTTCCAGAGTCCAAGCCAAACACTCAAACCATTTTGCCATGTTGGCTGCCATAGGAAGGTACTAGCTAGTGGGAAATAAAAATGGCCATTTCCAGCTACCTGGCACTTTAGGCAGCGCTGATCTTATGCCAAATAACTGCCACATATAAACCTTCTGGGTACTGCTGTCCCATAACTTATTCTATACCCTCTAACTAGCCTGCTACTCACCCATGCAATGGAAGATGCCAGCTGGTACAAATCTTGTGCCAACTCAAGTTACCAGGCAAGGAAATCTGTTGGGATTAACAGAAAAAGTCCAGTCTCTGCATTAGGGGGAAATTAGGGGTCTTTATCAGGAAAGGAGTTTTTATTACCTATGGTCTGTATTATTTGCATCTTTGGCCCATGTTTTAAAGAGTATAATGAGTCCCTTTCTTACTACAGCTGGCATGTCATCTGTGTGCTGCTAACCCTGAGCCAAACGGGCAGGCAGTAGTATTTTTAGGGCTTTGAATTATTCAGAAAGCTACACCATTTTGGGTGGCTTCCTTTGAGAGGCAACAAAACGAGCCCTTACTCTCTTTCTGTGTACTTCAAGGCCATTTAGAGAAATTCAGTACTTTCATGTGGCATGTGTTTTGAATTTACTATTTCCTCTTGGAAATAGAATAGAATATACATTTCTCTGGTTTCCATCCTCAAACACACAAAATCCATCTCTCTTTCTTTCTTTCTTCCTTTCTTTCTTTCTTTCTT